>JAGFNQ010003381.1:37648-121682 GCA_024364735.1 Boesenbergia rotunda | reverse complement strand
GGATGGGCACCTTAAGAACGCCTCGGTTCGGGGACTACGACTATGGCTGTCCTTACTAGTAGGTTGGGCTCGCGACCTCGGACTTGCTAGGGATGCGCGCTATGATGTATGTATGTGGTACAAGCCGGGGACCCATATGATGTTATGATGATTATGTTTAAGAAATGAAAAGTATGTTTTTTAAAGATTAAGCATCCTTATGATATATATGCATTGCCCATGCATTCATTATGAAAAGTATGTTTATGAAAAGTATGTTCATGAAAAGTATGATTTTAAACTAAGCATCCATATATGTATATGCATTCCACTCATGCCTCCATTCATGTTATGCATTATGCTATGATGATAAGATTTTATGCTTACGCTTCATGTTAAGAAATATGCATGAGAAACAATGATCTATGCATGATAATGTTAAGAAGATGCCTCATATGTTATGATATGAAGAATGTTCATTATGTTTATGTTCGTGCCAAGTATTATGCCATGCTTAGAATGTTACTATGTTTATGTTCATGCCAAGTATTATGTCATGCTTAGAATGCTACTATGTTTATGTTTCATGCCAAGTATTATGCCATGCTTAGAATGCTACTATGTTTATGTTCATGCCAGTGTTATGCCATGCTTAGAATGCTACTATGTTTATGTTCATGCAGTATTAGCCATGCTTAGAATGCTACTATGTTTATGTTCATGTCATGCTATGTATATCTAAGCTTACTATGTTTATGTTCATGCCAAGTATTTGCCATGCTTAGAATGCTACTATGTTTATGTTCATGTCATGCTATGTATACGATAAGTGATTTAGATGTTAGTCCTAAGTAGAGCACCAAGTATGTTAATGTTTTCATGTGCTCATTATGAGATGATGAATGATGAATGGTTTTGTGAGTAGGAAAGAGTCTTACTAAGCCTGTGTGCTTATAGTCTTATTTCCTTATACCGCAGATCATTCAAGGGGACAATGATGGAAGCAGCAGGAGGGCAAGAACGCATGTGTGTAGTAGTGACTTGGCCAGGAAACTCTATGTTTACTGTTTATGTTAGAACTTCACCTTGGTTACTTATATGTCTGAATAATGACCTATGGAACCTTATGATATGACGTTACGTATGACATGATATGATATGATGCTTAAGTTCAAAGTTAATATGCTAAGTTATATGTCATTAAGTAAGAATGGTAACAGGGCATGTATAAGTTAAAGTTATTCCGCTGCCTTATGATGTCTACATGCCCTAAGCATGTTAACGTACGCCGCTTATGAAAAAAAAAAAAAGCGGGTGTTACAGGTTGGTATCAGGCAGTAACATCTCACTACACACACATCAAGCCCTCTTCCTGCCGCTTCCAAGTAAGTACCTCTTTACATATCTTATAGTAGGAAGATGTTTTATGATTTTAAGATATGCAAGCATGAACGGTATTTATGATGAAAAAATACGTTACGATATGTAACGATGAATGATACTTTATTTTCTTATAGGAATTAAATATTAGAATAATATAGGGGTAGGAAAAAAACTATAATTTATGATATTATGTATAATCTATAATATAGTCACATGTAGAAAATTTTCTGATAGCCTACATACCCACAGGAGATTATAACACTCTCACCTATGTTAGCGTATAACATTAGTTCCATGATATTAATACTGATATAATTAATGGTAGAGGTCATACAATATAACTTAGGTAGGGACGCATAGGGTAGGGTGCTAATTATTTTAACACTTATTATAGGTTATGGGTTACTGATGCCTTATATATAATATATAAGACTACCTTAAGTTATTTTATGGTAATATAATAAGTAGGATCTCACCTATTCTATAATAATCATACAACTAATATAATTCGTAACCCGGGTTGAGAATTAATATTCGGAAGCATACTATTATTATTGGGTACCCATGATTAAAATAAGTATATAACTATGATGTATGCATATAATTATATCATGGAGTTAATAATGACATTAGCCAATTATATATCAAGAAATAATCAGAACTTCGATATATACAGCGATGCTTCCAAGCTAGGACTTGGAGCTGTACTTAGGCAGAGTGGTAAGGTCATTGCTTATGCCTCTAGGTAACTTAAGGAATATGAACAGAATTACCCCACTCATGATCTGGAACTGGCCGCGGTGGTCTTCGCTCTTAAAATATGGAGGCATTATCTCTATATGGAGCGCAGTGTAAGATTTATATAGACCACCAGAGTCTGCGATATTTCTTCACTCAGAAAGACCTGAATATGAGACAACGCCGATGGCTCGAGTTGGTGAAGGTCTACGACTGCGAGATCTTCTATCATCCAGGAAAGGCGAACAAAGTGGCCGATGCACTCAGCCGGAAGTCAAGTGCCACCTTGATGTCCATATCTAAATTATCCCGACCACCTGAAAAAGAAATTATGAATTTTGGGGTCGAAGTCATCTCCGGGCGACTTTCCACCATGACAATATCACCCGCGCTATGTGAGGACATATTGGAAAAACAAAATGGTGATCTGAGTCTCCAGAAAATAAAACAGGAGATCCTAGAAGGAAAGGGCGATAGTTTTCATATCGCCGAAGGGGGAATACTCTACCTTAGGGATCGTCTATGTATCCCTAGTGATCCGGAGCTTCGAAAAGAGATACTGGCAGAAGCTCACGGAACCCCTTACTTGATGTATCCAGGATCCACCAAGATGTATCAGGATCTGAAGGAGAAGTTTTGGTGGTCCGGTATGAAGAAGGGAGTGACCAGATTTGGGAAGAAAGGAAAACTAAGTCCGCACTATGTGGGGTCGTACCTGATTCTGAAAAGAGTCGGTAAGGTGGCATATGAGCTGGAGCTGCCTCCAGAGATGTCAGCTATCCATAACGTATTCCATGTGTGCCTGCTGAAAAAGTGTATCCCAAATATGGACAAAGTGATCGAGCCACAGACGGTGCAAGTGCAAGAGGACCTAAGCTATGAGAGCAGACCCATCCAGATTTTGGATAGGGAAGTCAAGAAGTTGAGGAGTAAGGAAGTGCCCTTAGTCAAGGTCCTATGGCAAAGTCAACGGTTTGAAGAAGCTACCTGGGAGCGCGAGGACGAGATGAGGCGCAAGTACCCGGAGTTATTCTAAGTTCGAGGACGAACTTTCACGAGGTATGGGGGATTGTAACGACCCGAAAAATTCTCTTAATATTTTCTTAAAATATTAAGCATGTTTAAATAATTTTCCAAGGGACCTAGAAATATTAAGGAGAACTTTGGCCTAGAAAATCCATGTTTTCTCATTTAAATTGAGAAAACTAAGTACTAATGGGTTTTATGTGGGCTTTTTAGTACCATGATTATAGGTGGATTTCGGTAATAATTAGTATAAATATAAATAGGATTTAATTAGGCATATTAGCATGATTATGGGTAAGTCTTAGCCTAATTTTTTTATTTTAATGGAGAAATTATGTACTAATGAGCTTTAAATGGGCTCCAAAAATGGGTATTAATTAGGTAAAATTATTATAAATTAGGTAAAATTAATATAAATATAAAAGAATTTTATTTAGGAATATTAGCATAATTATGGGTGATTTTTGGAGAATTTTTGAAATAAAAGGGAACTTTCGAAAATTAGAGGAAAAGGTTTAAATAAAATGAAAAATAAAATAAAAATAAAGGTGCATGGGCCAAGGATTGAACCTTGGACCTCTTTTACAACCATGAATGCTTTAACCAACTCACCTAGCAAGGAATACTTATGAGTAAATGAAGTGGAGGTTAGTTAAGAAGTAGAAGGAGATGAAGGGTCATGGAGAGACTCTTCATTTGCCTCTTTAAAGGAGCTATAAAGAGGGGGTTTGGGGGGGTTACTTCTCTTCACCATCAAGTGCATTTGCTCCCCTCCTCCCTCCTCATTCTAGCCGAAATTCTAAGGAAGAGTTCCCCTTGGAAAAGTTTCCACCAAGGCTCCATCTCCCAAGATCTAAAGTTCTTACAAGGATCCAAGGACTAGGTGTGGTCAAGAGACATCAAGTCTTCTTCCTTCTCTCCATCCAAGGTCTAAAAATTTAGAAACCCCAAAGTAAGACTCCCTCACCTGTGGTATAATAGTTTCCTATGATTTTTATGATTTTTAGTATGATATAGTGGTTGGTTTTTGGATTTGATGTTGAAAGGAAAGAAAACCAAGAACTTTATGTTTAAGGGTTTCGGCCACCATGTTTTTAAGATCTAAAATTATGCTAAAAATCTGTATAATGCTATTTAATATTACCTTATGATGTGTAGTGGTTAAGTATAATTTTTTGGAATTTTTGGAGTACCTAGGACACCCTAGGGTTTCGGCCAACATGAAAGAAACAAAAACTAAGAACCCTGAGTTTAAGGGTTTCGGCCACCATGTTTTAAAGGTCTATAATTATTATAAAAATCATGATAATATTATTTAATGTTCCCTTATGATGTGTAGAGGTTAAGTGTAATTTTTGGGAATTTTTGGAGTACCCTAGGACACCCTAGGGTTTCGGCCAACATGAAAGAAACAAAACTAAGAACCCTGGGTTTAAGGGTTTCGGCCACCATGATTTACAGGTCTATAATTATACTAAAAATCATGATAATGTTATTTAATGTTCCCTTATGATGTGTAGAGGTTAATTATAATTTTTGAGAATTTTTGGAGTACCCTAGGACACCCTAGGGTTTCGGCCAACATGAAAGAAACAAAACTAAGAACCCTAAGATTAAGGGTTTCGGTCACCATGATTTAAAGGTCTATAATTAAGACAAAAATCTTGATAATGTTAATTTATGTTCCCTTATGATATGTGGAGGTTAAGTATAAATTCTGGGAATTTTTGGATTACCCTAGAGACCCCATATGTTTCGGCCAACCTCAAGGACCGAAGGGTTAGGGTTGAGCCTTTAACTTCAAGTATATGTTTATGTGTTGCCATGATAAGTATGATAAGTATATGTTCAGGATATGAACGATGCCATGATAAGAATGATAGGGTTATGATCACGATAAAAATGATGCTATGATATGTTAGGTTCATGATATGAATGATATGCCATGTTTACGAATGATATGCCATGTTTATGAATGATATGCCATGTTTACGAATGATATGCCATGTTTACGAATGATATGCCATGTTTATGAATGATATGTCATGTTTACGAATGATATGCCATGTTTATGAATGATATGCCATGTTTATGAATGATATGTCATGCTTACGAATGATATGCCATGCTTACGAATGATATGCCATGTTTACGAATGATATGCCATGTTTACGAATGATATGCCATGTTTATGAATGATGTGTACATATGCCATGTCTAAGAATGAAAATGATGAATGAAGTTTAAGTATGATGAATGAATGAAAGATGATGCTTATGTCTTTAAGGCATAAATATGCTAAACGGCACGGTCGATGGTCGACGGTACGACGGTCGCGAGGACCGGTAAATGGGCCGGTAGACGGGCCGAGCCGTAACAAGTTATGCTATGATAAGTATGCCATGAATGTCTTATGAATGATGAAACATGAAAAGTATTTTACTTTATGTATGGGCTTGTACCGGACCGAAGTATGGGTCCAAGGGATGGGCACCTTAAGAACGCCCTGGTTCTGGACTACCGAAGCTGTCCACGGTTCTGGCACTACTGGAGCTGTGCAACAGGGATGGGCACCTTAAGAACGCCTCGGTTCGGGGACTACCGACTATGCTGTCCTTACCCTAGTAGGTTGGGGCTCGCGACCTCGGACTTGCTAGGGATGCGCGCTATGATGTATGTATGTGGTACAAGCCGGGGACCCCAAATGATGTTATGATGATTATGTTTAAGAAATGAAAAGTATGTTTTAAAGATTAAGCATCCTTATGATATATATGCATTGCCCATGCATTCATTATGAAAAAGTATGTTTATGAAAAGTATGTTCATGAAAAGTATGATTTTAAACTAAGCATCCATATATGTATATGCATTCCACTCATGCCTCCATTCATGTTATGCATTATGCTATGATGATAAGATTTTATGCTTACGCTTCATGTTAAGAAATATGCATGAGAACAAATGATCTATGTCATGATAATGTTAAGAAGATGCTCATATGTTATGATATGAAGAATGTTCATTATGTTTATGTTCGTGCCAAGTATTATGCCATGTTTAGAATGTTACTATGTTTATGTTCATGCCAAGTATTATGTCATGCTTAGAATGCTACTATGTTTATGTTCATGCCAAGTATTATGCCATGCTTAGAATGCTACTATGTTTATGTTCATGCCAAGTGTTATGCCATGCTTAGAATGCTACTATGTTTATGTTCATGCCAAGTATTATGCCATGCTTAGAATGCTACTATGTTTATGTTCATGTCATGCTATGTATACGATAAGTGATTTAAGATGTTATGTCCTAAGTAGAGCACCAAGTATGTTAATGTTTTCATGTGCTCATTATGAGATGATGAATGATGAATGGTTTTGTGAGTAGGAAAGAGTCTTACTAAGCCTGTGTGCTTATAGTCTTATTTCCTTATACCGCAGATCATTCAAGGGGACAATGATGGAAGCAGCAGGAGGGCAAGAACGCATGTGTGTAGTAGTGACTTGGCCTAGGAAACTCTATGTTTACTGTTTATGTTAGAACTTCACCTTGGTTACTTATATGTCTGAATAATGACCTATGGAACCTTATGATATGACGTTACGTATGACATGATATGATATGATGCTTAAGTTCAAAGTTAATATGCTAAGGTTCATATGTCATTAAGTTAAGAATGGTAACAGGGCATGTATAAGTTAAAGTTATTCCGCTGCCTTATGATGTCTACATGCCCTAAGCATGTTAACGTAACGCCGCTTATGAAAAAAAAAAAAAAAGCGGGTGTTACAGGTAGTGACCTTAACCCATCCTAAAACCCAATTTAATGTACTGATCAGAAACTTCTAAGGTTCATATCATCATGAAAATGACAAACAACAAGAGCAATTGATTCATACAACATACATATAATATATATTCTAACACTAGGAAGCATTAGCTTGTAACATGACATCATTAACTCTTCTTTTTTTTAGCCCTTATTTAGGGTTTTGACCGAACACGTGCATGGCCTAAAAATATATATAAAACCCTCAAACAAAACATTAACAAGGAATTAAAAACCATTAGCTAGTTAAAAAGAACTCAAACATCTTCTTATGGCCAAAAAGTCTATGGCTTCATGGGAGCCTTAGCCGAAACTTTTAAGGGTCTTTTTGCTCCATCTTTTTTTTTCATCATAACTCATAACTTGTCATCAAACGAACATTGGAGTCATTAGATAATATCAAACACAAACATAGGCCTTAAAACCCATGCTTGGCCGAAACTTGCTTATTGGGAAAACCTTACGATTTTAGCAACACATCGCAAGAACATACAAGAACATGAACAAAGAAACATATATAAGCTATTATGTTGCAGGTGAGGGGAGTCTTACCCATGTGCTAAAGATTCCCAAACAATATATATCACCTAGAAGGAGAAAGAAAGAACTTCTTGCTCCTTGGCTCTTCCTTTGCTTCACAAACACAAAGCCTTCACTAGATCTTCTTGGAGAGAATTTTTTTGATGGAGAGAGAGCCTTGGTGTTTTCGGCAATGAGAGGAATGAAGAGATGCCTTGTGGCATTTTTTCCTCATCTTCTTATAGTAAATGAAAAGGTATGCCTCTTCACCTTCCATGGTGACCCCTTTACCTTCCATGGTGACTCTTCATCCTCCATGGTGACTCTTCATCCCCCTTACACTTATCTACAATTTCCTGTATCCTCCTAATAGCACTCCCTTGCTAGGTGAATTGGTTACATATGCATTCTTAAGGCTTACAACATCTCTAAGGTCCAAGGTTAGATCCTTGGCACCTACCTCATTTCATTTTTTTTATTCTTTTGCAAGTCCATCTAAAGTAAGGCCCATTACATGATGTGTTATTTCTTTTATCCTCATGGGGCCCATTAGGATAACTAACGAAGTGCTATTTAAGACCCATTAAGAATTTCCACCATTTAGAGCCCATATAAGGCCCATTAACACTTACACTAAAATTCCCACAACTCTAACTATCATTCATGAATCATACTCAATATGGCTATTATTCCTGCAATTATACTCAATATTAGGGATAATATTGAAGGGAATTTTAGTGGGGTGTTACAATCCTCCATACCTTCTGGGAAGTTCGTCCTCGAACTTAAAATAGCTCCGCAAACTTTTGTTTCATATCGTCCTTGCGTTCCCAGGTAGCTTCCTCCGATTGTTGACTTTGCCACAAGACCTTGACTAAGGGTACATCTTTGTTCCTCAGTCTCTTGACATCTCGATCCAGGATCCGTATGGGTTTGCTTTCATAACTCAGGTCCTCCTGGATTTGTACGGCCTGCGGCTCCATCACTTGGTTTGCATTGGAAATACATTTCTTGAGCATTGATACGTGGAACACGTTGTTGATTGATGACATCTCCTGAGGTAGCTCGAGCTCGTAAGCCACCTTGCCAATTCTGTTCAGGATCTTGTACGGTCCCACATAGCGCGGACTTAGCTTTCCTTTTTTCCCGAATCTCATTACTCCTTTCATAGGAACCACTTGGAGGATCACCAAATCCCCGACACTGCATTCCAAAGGCCTATGTCGCTGATCCGCATAATTCTTCTACCGGCTCTGAGCAATCTCTATTCTTTGGCAGATATTTTGTATAGCTCGGGTGGTGTCGTCGATGAAATCCGTCTGGAATCCCATCTCTTTCTTTTCGCCTCCTTCGTACCAACAGATCGGAGATCTACATCTCCTCCCATACAGAGCTTCATAAGGTGCCATTCTAATAGTAGCTTGGTAGCTATTATTATAAGCAAACTCCGCTAAGCATAAATATCGGTTGAAATCCAGGGCACAAGCTCATAACATGTCTTCCAATACATGGTTCACCCTTTTCGTTTGCCCATCTGTCTGAGGATGAAAAGCGGTACTGAATCGCAGCTTCGTGCCGAGAGCTTTATGAACGCATTCCCAAAATTGTGAGGTGAAACGACCATCCCTATCTGAAATGATGGTCTTGGGAATACCATGTAGTCTGATAATTTCCTTAGCATATAATTGAGCTAGTTGCTCGACTGAATAGGTCATCTTGATCGCTAAGAAATGTGCCGATTTCGTCAATCTGTTGACGATAACCCATATAGCGTCATATCCGTTCGTGGTCCTGGGAAGTCCTGAGATGAAATCCATAGAGATGTCTTCCCATTTCCACTCCGAAATTTGGATCGGTTGCAGAACTCCTCCGGGTCTCTGGTGCTCTACTTTAACTTGCTGCCAGGTCAGGCAGGTACTGACATGCTGAGCTGCATCCCTCTTCATACCGAGCCACCAAAATCTTGTTTTCAGATCTTGATACATCTTGGTAGATCCCGGGTGCATAGAATAAGGGGTTCCGTGAGCCTCCTCCAGTACCTTCTTGCATAGCTCCGGATCATTAGGGATACATAGACGATCCTAAGGTATACTACTCCGTTATCGATGATATGAAAATCCTCACCTTTTCCTTCTAGAATATCCTGCTTAATCTTCTGGAGGCTTGCATCATCATTCTGCTTGTCTAGTATGTCGTCGAATAGTGCCGGTACGATTGCCATGGTCGAAAGTCGTCCGGAAATAATCTCGATTCCGTAGTTCACAATTTCCTATTCCAGCGGTCGCGATAATACTGATAAGGACATCAAGGCGGCACTGGACTTCCTACTAAGTGCATCATCCACTTTGTTCGCCTTGCCTGGATGATAAAAGATCTCGCAGTCATAGTCCTTACCAGTTCGAGCCATCTGCGTTGTCGCATGTTAAGGTCCTTTTGAGTGAAGAAATATCGCAGACTCTGGTGATCTGTATATATCTTGCACTGTGCTCCGTATAGATAGTGTCTCCATACCTTCAGAGCAAAGACCACGGCTGCTAACTCTAAATCATGAGTGGGATAGTTCCTTTCATGTTCTTTGAGTTTCCTAGAGGCATAGGCAATAACTTTACCACTCTGCATAAGTACAGCTCTGAGTCCCAGTTTGGAGGCATCGGTATACATGTCGAAGCTCTTGTCATCTTCGGGAAGAGTAAGGATTGGATCACTTGTAAGTCTCCTTTTCAGCTCCAAGAAACTCCTCTCGCATTCTTCTTTCCATACGTACTTCTGGTTCTTCCTGGTGAGGACCGTCATAGGTGCTGCGATTCTGGAGAAGTCTTCCACGAATTTCCGGTAATAGCCCGCTAGTCCGAGAAAACTCCTGACTTCGCTAGCATTCTTCGGCCTGTTCCAGTTACTCACGGCCTCGATTTTCTTCGGGTCCACCATGACTCCGTCCTTGCAAATAATATGACCAAGAAAAGCCACTTGATCGAGCCAAAATTTGCATTTGGAGATCTTGGCATATAACTTCTTTTCCCGAAGGATCTGTAATACCATCTTCAGGTGTTCAGCGTGCTCTTCTCGATCTCTCGAATAGATGAGGATATCGTCGATGAAGATGATCACAAACTTGTCAAGGAATGCCGAGAATACCCGATTCATCAGGTCTATAAACATAGCAGGAGTATTAGTTACTCCGAAAGGCATGACGACAAATTCAAAGTGTCTGTATCTAGTCTGGAAAGTCGTCTTCGGAATATCGTCTGGTTTCACTTTAACTTGATGGTAACCGGATCTAAGATCGATCATCGAAAAGATGGTAGCTCCCTTTAGTTGGTCGAACAGGTCGTCGATCCTTGGGAGGGGATACCTGTTCCTAATCGTCTTTGATTGTCCTAAAGCAATCGCCTTATGATTGTAATCATTTACTTTAATAAATGAATATTCACTATTTGAGTATACATGTTTGTGTATTTGATTGAGATCTTAAACTCATTTACTGAATGTCTGCAATACAATTCACAGTATGAGAGAATTTGTGATGAATTCACAACTAGTAATTATCTCTACATGTGTAATTGTGAAGTATTGAAATTGTCCCTGGTCGATGAATTGATAAATACGGACACTATCAATTCTGTTGAGACTAGCTTGGGTTATTCTCTAATCAGCTGATTCTCACTGGTTGGTGGCATTGGGATGTCCGGAGATAAACATGAATGCTAGTTAAGGGAACTAGTTCATTAGAGTGACTGGCTGTAAAACTTCATATGGTAGTCTACATATAGACATGTCAATGAAGTTCTTACTGCAGCTTAAGTGTGATGTTCCTTTGACTTGCAGTGTTCAAGTCATCTTGGTCATGAAGACATATACTTTGACTTCTTAAGCAAGCATCTCCAAGGAGGTGTGGACCCAGGATGATTGGGTATAAGCCGAAGTGCCTGAAGATGTTTGAACAGCCTACAAAGGATTCACCACTCCTTGCGAGGAGATGTACACCCAAGGCCTATCGTCGGATTGTTACTCGAAGCCTCTGGCCAGAGCATCACATGTTCCGAGTATGAATATCTCAGAAACATGAGAGTAATTAGAATCCGTTAGACGAGAAAGACATAACTTGGGCTAGGTGTGACGTAGTCAGCCTAGTGGGGACTGACACACATAGACCGTGTCCTGAACCAAGTGGGTATAAGATGGTGAAGGGAATGAGTCATGATTCATTAAAGCTGCTAAAGGGGTTCAGAATCATTTCTGGGGTCAACCGTTGATCTTTCGATTAATTGGGGATCATGATGTACTACTAGGTGCCACTCATGATCGTTCTATAATTGGTTGATTATAGACGGCCAACATAAATCAAAAGCCTATTTAGTCACACGCACTACGAGTGATCCGAGGGATTTAAAATGAGTTGAAAATTGGATTTTTCGATCAAGAGAGATAAGTTGAATCTGAATTTTTCAGAGACGCATCGGAAGCATAAAATGGCTAAGTCTTTTGAAGACTTATTAGACGAATTAAATGAGTTTAATTCGTATGGTTTTAGCTTGGGTTTGGCCGGCCAAAGAGGGTCCCCACCCTCTTTGTTTGGCCGGCCACAACAAAAGGGGAAAATCGAATTTTTGGTTCAAATTATAAAATAAACCGAGTGTGGTTTGTTTTATAAAATTATGGATAAAGAAATTTATATAAAGAAATTTATTTTTCATGGAAATTAAAATGAACCATGGATTGGTTTATTTTATTTTTTAAAAATCAATAATGGATTGATTTACCATGATAAAGAAATTTATATAAAGAAATTTATATAAAGAAATTTCTTTCCATAATAAAAAGGGAGACATGGTTGTTTTATTATAAATTAAATTATGATAAAAACTTGGCATGATGGAATAATTCATAGAAAAATTTATATGATAAATTTCTTGTGAAAATTTATTCCATAAAAAGGAGACTTGGCGATTGAGAGACTACTATATAAAGGAACCAAGGCAAGGCTTGGAGATTAATCTAAGAGATCTAGAAATAAGCCCTCTCTCTCTCTCCCTCCTCTAGTGCCGCCGGCCCTAAAAGGAGGACCCCTTTGTTGCCGTGAGCTTCATCAACCAAGCAGCTGCCGAAGAAGAAGAAGAAGCGGGCGCAACTCCTTCCTTTCTCCCGAAATCTTGATTCCGTTCTTCGTTTGGTGGTTAGTCTTCCCATCTCTCTCTTGGTATTCTTGTCGTGCCTTTAGAGAATCTAGTAGTTCTTGTCGACACGAAACTCGTGGCTTTGCGAAGTCATCGACGCGAATATAGGCGGAGCTTCCAAGGGACGCTTACGGTTGGATCTCGTCCCTTCCTTCGAGTTGCGCGAGGTATTGAGTAAATTAGTTTACTTTCTGCAAAATTTTAATATATGATCATGTCTACACAATATAAGGTTGCATGCTTAGATGTGTGGTTAAATAATTTAAAAAATTATTTATGCCAAATCTTCCGCTGCACGTAATAAATTTTAAAATTACGAACCCGCATCCATGTCAACATGCACCCGGTCCCAACAGTGGTATCAGAGCCGATTAGTGTTCGACATAATCATATAATTGTTTTGCGGAAAACTTTGTCATGATCTCAATTTTAGAAAATTTTCCAATTATGGAAACATTCCAATTATGATAAATTTTAGATTTAGGAATTTCAAAGTTTGGAAATGCTCATGAAATTTCGCAAACTTTTGAAATATCCTATTTTTTGAAATTTTATGATAATTGTGAAAACTTCCCATTTTTGGAAAGTTTCCAATTTTGGAAATTTTCTATTTTGGAAATTTTCCAATTTTTGGAAATATGTAAGTTTTCTTTGTACCAGAAACTTACAATTATTCTGAAAACCTATTATTGAACGCTCGCAATTTTGGGCACTTTCTTTCAAGAAAGTCTAGACAAATTTATGGAACATTAATTGACAATTAAATTTGAATTGGTTTTTAAATTATTAATAAAATTCTTTACTTTGAGGAGTGCCTCGGGGAACCATCCAAATTAAAGTTAGTTGTTATAATTTAATTTCCTATTTTGAATAAGAATTGTCAAATTTTAATTTGGCTACGTCTCGGGGAGCGGGCCAAATTAGATTTACGACAAATTTCTTTTCTTTGGGTATCTGAGCCTCGGGGAGCCACCCAAAGAAAATAATTTGTTGTAATTAATTAGTCCATAAATAAAATATGTGATCAAATCTTGGAAATTTTGAGGTGATTCTCAAACGTTAATTTCCTTATTTGATTTCTTACATATTATTTTCTCCAAAATTAATTAGGAAAATTGTTTCCTATAGAGTTTATTTCCTTAAATAAGATTTTCATGAAAATAATATGTGGTTGAATTTGTAGCGACCCGCCTTCACCTGCCATAGACGGATCGTTACTTTTGTCTACTTCTCGACTCTAACGCACGACTAAAAATGCGGAAAATCTTTTTTTCTTCTTTTAAATTCATCTAAGAATGATATTCTAACTTAAGTAGTCATGCATGATACCATGTCACACTTTCTTTCTCAAAAACTTGTAAGATGAAACTTATTGAAACCTGCCTCGCCCAACTCAGTTTTCGGGTATCAGTCGACTGATACTGTATCAGTCGACTGATAAGCCTGAAATCTGAATTTTTAGGTTTCGGCACTTGCTTCAAAACTCCACCAAACCTATACTTTCGAGCCATATAGGATCATGATACCATTTCTATACTCTATGCCAGTTTTCTAAACAATTTAGCCAATCAAAATGAATCCATAGACTTGAAATTAGGACTTTTGCGGAAGAAAATAAGCTATTCAAGGTTATATGAACTTTAACATTAGAGTTTGTACCAATCTTGACTCCTATGCATTCATAACACCAAATACATGTTCTATAACCTTGCTAAGGCATTATGAAATATGAATGCAACTTTTCTAAACATATTTAAGCAATAAAAACTTGATTCAAAGAGAAATTAATACTATCTTGGCACATGCATCTAATTCTCTAACAAAGTATCAATATTTCCAACTACTCACACTTCTACTCATCCAATGAAATCATAAGGATATGTATGCTAAATGAAATGACATGAAATCTTTACTCTAAGAAATTGAGCATGTAAAACTATCCAAAGCTTAAATGTTCGCTAAACTCCATAAAGCAAGAACTTGAAATTTGAATAAACTATAACATTGTAATTCAAATAACTAAATTGTCTCGTCTCAAAGATCTCTCCAAAATCAGCCACCACACACACTTTACTCAGCACCGCCTCGTCGCCTTCCTTCAGAATTGCTTGCCTTTACCTTTATCTGCAGTAAGAGGAAATGCAACTAGTAAGCAAAAAGCTTAGTAAGTACTATCTAGCTCACAAAATCTCGAAATGTGCAAACATGCTTCTTGAACAATATGAAAATCATATGAGATACTTATATGCTTGAAAGAAAACTAAGAACATGTATAACTCAAAACATGCATACTCAAGCATTAATAAATCTCAATTTACTTTTCTTGGCTCAACTTGAAACTTTAGCTATTCTTTAACTTTTTTTTTTGAAAACTCTTTAAACTTTAGAAACTTTGCTAAAGCATATACTTGAAAATAATAATCACTTGGATCCACTGAAGACGTAAGTACCATCTCAAGCGCGTTCCCTAAAAGGTTGGGGTAGCGAGCCACCAATCCTAATAGAGCAGACCTTGGTCTACCAGGGCCAAGACCTTGGAATTGGATACCTGGATTTCTTTAACGACGCCCTTGGACGCCGGGTACTGGCCTTAGAAAATAAAATAGCTTTTCTTTCTTTTCTTTCTTATCTGTAAATGCCTTGGCATTTTCTCGAGCACCTTGCGTGCTAAAATCCCTAAGTCTTGACTTTTGGGGATTTCTTAAGGCCTTGGCCTTTTCTTTTCTTATCTTTATCTTCTCTTTTCTTTTCTCATAGCTTTTCTTGGACCCTAATCTCATATAGGGCACTCAATAAAATATATAAGCATATAATAAACTAAGATCACATGCAAAAATCTTAACAAGAAGTAAATATCTCTTTTAAAAACTTTTAAAGGAAATTCTTGCGGAAAAACCGCCTCTTACTGCAGGTGAGCAGTACTTACTTTGATATCTTGGACTTACAACCAAGATTGATGTCTAGGGCTTGGGAGAAACTTGAGATCTCGGAGAATTCTTCGCGCCTACGCGTTCCTCTCGTCGCGGGGATCCCGAATATAGGAATATCTCTCGGAGGAGAACCTTGGTCGGCCCCCTTGGCCTTGGTGTTGGTTGGCGTCGCCCAAGAGAGGAGAGGGGAGGCTGTCTCGCGCGGCTAGGGTGAGGAAGAGAGAAAACCAAAAATTCAATTTCCTCTCTTAACTTATCTATTTATACTTATGGGGCGGATTGACCTAACTACAACTTATCTATTGATTCGCTTATTCTCTATCAACAAAACGAATTGGCGCAGTTGGTCTGCCCGCTTGTCCCTCACGCGGAGGTGCAGGGTTCGAACTCCTTGTTGCCCATTAAACGTTTTTCCTTTTTTAAATATACTAAACGGACTCGGAAAATTCCATAAAAATATTCTAAAAATCCCTAAAAATATCTAGAATATTTCTAAACCATTTTTAAATAATTCTAAGGATTTTAAGAACTAAAAATGGGAATTTTGGAGCGTTACAGAATTAAGGGAATCTGTCTCTTAATTTAATAAGATTTGATTTAGAGAAATCAAAGTCTTAAACATATTATTTTCGAAATTGATTATGACAATTTAGGAAATTGTTTCCCAAAACAATTCCTTAAATAAAGTATGAAATTAGAATTAGGAAATCCGGTTCCTAATTCAATTAATGACACTTGATAAATTAAGTCACATACATACTTTATTAAGGAAATCGTTAATACATGACATAATTATATGTCATGAATATGCTTAGAAAGAAAAGGATGAGACCTAAAACCCCTTACAAAATATTAAGGCCAACACCTTCCATTAATATGGTTAGAACCGGAGTTTTGTTTCTCGTTTGGGTTGATGGACACATCCATGCCCGGCTTAAACCTCAACATGTTCAAACCATGGAATTAGTTTATGATTAATATAGTTGGAGTCAGAGGTTAATCTTTAGTTTTCGTTGTTGGACACATCCAAGCCTGACTAAACGGTTGAATGAGCTCCAACCATATTAAAACTGTTTCTTGATTAATGGGTCAACCTTAAGCTTGGAGCATCGATATGTTGTACCACAGCCAAGGTCGATGCAAAGAGAGGTGCAGTTGGGTGCTATGTATATTGTTGCATACTTGTTAATGAGTTAACAACCCAATGATTTATGCAAACATTCAATTAGTTGATAGCATAATGTGATAGTTACATATATGTAATATGTAATCGGTATAATTACCTACCTTCATATCTAAGAATAACTTGATGGCCATAGCCATGGTTGTTCTTATCTATGGTTGGATATCAACCTATTTGGAGATGTTCCTACGATCTCCCGAATTGATAAAAAGGGTTATTCAATTCGAAAAATAAATAGGATTTAATTAATGTATATTGATGCATTCTTCTCATCACATAACCTCAATTTGTATTTCTAGGATAATCACCTGATCATGTCTTCTCTGAATTTGCNTCAAAAATTAAAATTCAAATTCAAAAAATTAAAAAAAAAAAATTAAATTCAAATTCAAAAATAAAATTCATTCAAATTCAAAAATTAAAATTCAAATCAAAAATAAAATTCAATTCAAATTCAAAAAAAAAAAATTCAAATTCAAAAATTAAAATTCAATTCAAATTCAAATTCAAAAATTCAAATTCAAAATTCAAATTTCAAAAATAAAATCAATTCAAAATCAAAATTAACATAACTCAAATTTAAAATTCAAAACTCAAGTTTTTAAATCTTCTTAAATTTTTTTAAATTCAAAAACTTAACCTAAGGTCTAAACCTTTTACTTAACTGTAGGAAAACAAATGGATCATTGACAGTGGATGCTCCAGACACATGACTGGGGATCCCACCAAATTTACAGAACTCAAGTACAAAAGACTAGGGACCGTTGCTTTTGGAAACAACGGTAAACTTAAGGTAATTGGCCTAGGCAATATTGAACTTGAGTCTGATTTCATAATAACAAATGTATTACTTGTTGAAAATTTCAACTTCAATTTACTAAGCATTAGCCAATTGTGTGACACTGGTTATAAGGTTAGGTTCCTATCCAATGAATGTCTGAACAAACACAATGACAACCCAAACATCACACTTAGAGGACTTAGGCACAATAACATTTATGAAATTAAGCTAACCTGTCCCTTAGAAAACTGCCTCTTGACCCATAAGGATGAGACTTGGCTCTGGCATAGGAGACTTTCACACACTCACTTCAGAAAACTACCTAAACTAAATGGTTTAGTTAGCGGCCTACCAAAGTTATCTAACCTTGAGTCAACCTTATGTAATGCTTGTCAACAAGGAAAACAAACTAGGTCACCCCCAAACCAACTAATCAAACTCAAACCAAGTCAATTCTGGAATTAATTCACCTAGACCTATTTGACTCACATGGGGTTAAATCAATTAATGGGAACCTATACTGCCTAGTAATTATAGATGACTATTCAAGATTTACCTGGGTAAAATTCTTAAAAAATAAAGATGAAACTTTTGATACACTCACTCAATTTTGTAAATTAACAGAAAATGAAAAAGGAATTAAAATCAAAAGACTTAGGAGCGATAATGGCGGAGAATTCAAAAATCACAAATTTAATCAATTTTGTCTAGAAAATGGCTACCATCACGAATTCTCTTGCCCTAAAACACCTCAACAAAATGGAGTTGTAGAAAGAAAAAATAGAACACTACAAGAAGCAGCTAGAACAATGCTAAATGAATACAACTCACCTAAATACCTTTGGGCTGAGGCTGTTAGTACAGCTTGTTATGTACAAAATAGAATAACTCTAATTAAAAACCTAGGAAAGACCTCCTTTGAAATCTATTATAACAAACAACCTAACATTAAATACCTTAAAGTATTTGGATGTAAAGTCTATATCTTAAATACTAGAGAACACATAGGAAAATTTACTTCTAAGGTTGAGGAAGGTATCTTTGTAGGTTATTCCCTTACCAGTAGAGCCTATAGAGTTTATAACAAAATTACCCTAAAAATTGAAGAAACTACAAATGTAAAATTTGATGAAAAATCTGACCCAAATAACTCTGATCAAACCACCTACCAACCAATTGACTTTGTTAGATCCAGTACTGACCCTGATGAAAGGCAAATTGAGGACCAAAACGATGATCTAACTGAACCCACACCTGAAACTGAACCTAACCAACCCAGAACTGTTCGAGTTAGCTCAGCCCACCCAACTGATCAAATCATAGGTGATCCAGAACTAAGGGTTCAGACTAGATCAGCTTTTAGGAACCTTAGTCAAATTGCCTTGATTTCAAAAATTGAACCCAAGTCTATAGAAGAGTCCTTACTTGACCCTGATTGGATCATAGCCATGCAGGAAGAGTTAGCCCAATTTGAACGTAGTCAAGTCTGGGACTTAGTACCCTTACCTAAAGGCAAGAAATTTATTGAAACTAAATGGGTCTTTAGGAATAAACTTAACGAACAAGGAGAAACAGTCAGAAATAAGGCTAGGTTAGTAGCTAAGGGGTTTAGCCAAGTAGAAGGTCTTGATTATGATGAAACCTATGCCCCTGTAGCTAGACTTGAATCCATTAGAATGCTCTTAAGTTATGCAGCCCATAAGGGATTTAAACTTTATCAAATGGATGTTAAGTCAGCCTTCCTAAATGGCCTAATTAAAGAAGAGATTTATGTAGGTCAACCCCCTGGTTTTGAAAGCTTAGAACACCCTGACTATGTCTTTAGACTTAAGAAAGCCCTATATGGACTTAAGCAAGCACCTAGGGCCTGGTATGAAAGACTGTCTAACTACTTAGTTTCAAAAGGTTTTAACCAAGGCAAAATTGACCCAACACTATTTGTTAAAACCCTAAAAAATGATATTTTTGTAGCCCAAGTATATGTAGATGATATAGTATTTGGCTCAACTAACTCAGACTTTTTACAAGATTTCACAACGATAATGGAAACTGAATTTGAAATGAGTTTAGTAGGTCAATTAACTTTCTTTTTAGGACTACAAATAAAACAGACCAGTGAGGGTACCTTTGTCTATCAACAAAAATACACAAAAGAACTACTTAGAAAATTTGGAATGGATAATACAAAAGAGATTAAGACACCAATGGCTACCAATCAAACTATAGATAGTGACCCAAAAGGCAAACCTGTTGACCTTAAGTACTATAGAAGTGCTATAGGAAGCCTACTTTACTTAACTGCAAGTCGACCTGATATTCTTTTTGCAGTTAGTATGTGTGCTAGGTATCAAACATGTGCTAAAGAGTCACACCTAACCCTAGTTAAAAGAATATTTAGGTACCTTAAAGGAACAGAAAGATTAGGAATTTGGTACCCTAGAACAGCCCAGTTTGAGCTTATTGGATATTCTGACTCAGATTATGCTGGCTGTAAATTAGACAGAAAAAGTACCAGTGGTGGATGCCAACTTCTAGGACCCTCACTAGTTAGTTGGTTTAGTAGAAAACAACACTGTGTTGCCCTATCCACCACTGAAGCTGAGTACATAGCTATGGGTGAGTGTGTAGCCCAACTACTCTGGATGATGCATACCCTAAAGGACCTTCACTTAGATTTTAAACAAGTCAAAATTTTTATAGATAACCTAAGTTCAATCAATTTAACCAAAAACCCAATCCACCACTCTAGGACCAAACATATAGAAATCAAACACCATTTTGTCAGAGATCATGTAAATAAAGGAGAAATTGAACTTAACCATGTTGAATCTAAGTCTAACCTAGCTGATATATTTACCAAACCACTTCCTGAATCTGAATTTAGCAACTTAAGAAGGTTAATAGGAATGTGTGTTATAGACTAGGACTGACCTGATAAGCTTAAGTTGACTTTTGGTTTAACTAATTAAGCTTGTGAGTTTAAAAACATGGATTTTTCAAACGTGTTTTTCAAAAGTTTATTGTCTTTCGAAATTTAACTTAAACACGGACTTTTCAAACTTGTTTTTCAAGAACTTTATTGTCTTTCAAAATTTGATCTTCAAAACTGGCAGACTTAGCCTAAGCTTGACCCCTAGAATTGCATGAACCTATAGATTTAGGTAGCCGCATCTCACAAAACACATTAAGATTAACTTGTTTGTGTTTGCAAAAACATAGAACGGTTGTGAGATGCATAGGACTGCCTAGACTTCCGAATGCTTAAGTCAGTGCATCACAGTAAGTCTGGGCGTAAAATACCAACATTACAGTAATCAAGTCAAGTAGTCTTGCACTAAAATCTGAGCTAGACATTATTACTTGACTTGACTAACCCAGTGAACACTACTATCATCTAGATAGTTAGTCAGTAACTAGGGTTAGACACATGAAAATGGATCACAATCATTACTTGGTCCAGGGGGAGCAGAGGTCAAAATACTTTTTCAAAATGTCATTTTTGACAAAACACATTTGAAAATTTTGATAAAAGTTGATCCCTAAAAATATTTTTTTAAGATTGATATTATATTTTCTGAAAAAAAAACCTTTTTGAAAATTTTTTTTTGAAAGCTAAGTTAATAGATTTAAGACTAGTTCTTTTCTAACACTTAGCCTATATTTCTACTCCCTTAAACTTGTTATGCTTATATCCTTTTTGATGAATGACAAAGGGGGAGAGTAGGGTAAAAGGGTTAGAAAATTGCAAACAACATGCTTATTTCACATTTATTTACCTCTGCTTTCTTGTGTGCTGCAACTGTCATACCTATGCTTGTGTTATATTGTTTGCATGTTTATGCAAGTTCATATCTGTTGTTTTTCTAACTTTAACCTGAGTTGTCAATACATCAAAAAGGGGGAGATTGTTGGTGCAGTTTGCACTAACGGTCAAACTCGGGTTTTGATGTATGATAAAGTGGTTAAAGTTAGGGTTGTTGGTTTTTAACCTCTTTACTAAGTGTGCAGGGTTGAAAGACTTAGGACCAGACACCAGGCTGAAGTCCAGGATGGTTGAGTCCTGGCGGGAAGTCCAGTTGGGTCCGCGGGACCTGACAACTGGCTGAAGACCAAGTTGGTTGAGACTTGGCAGGAAGACCAGGGTGGTTGAGACTTGGCAGGAAGTCCTGGTGGTCAAGAAGTCAAGTAAAGCTGCACAAAGGGTAAGTGAGGTAAGTCACTAGAGGAGTAGGAGAGGACGTGTTCCCCGTCGAGGGAACAGTAGGCGTCGGTTCGACCTAGGGCTTCATTTCGGAGACCAAAGTCAGAACCAAGACAGCTAAGGCTGTATAATCTAACACTGTGTTTTATTGTGTTTTGGACTAACCCTGGATGCAGGACCAAAGGAAGGAGTGTCTGCAGCTCAGATAGCCTCAAAGGAGTGAGGTAGTAGCTGAGTAGGGCGCCCGGAGTGTCCCGGGCGCCCCCAAGGGCCATACAAAATAGGTAAAGCAAAAGAGGGTTCGAATACATGCTGGGCCGGGCGCCCCGGTGCTTCCGAGCGCCCCTGCTGCTCCCGGGCGCCCCCTGCTCTGCGGGCGCCCCCATGCGCATACCTCAAACTGAACCCCTCGAAGCCAAGGAGATAGGACGTTGACCCGGTCAATCCGGGCGCCCCGAGCGCTCCGGGCGCCCCGGTCAAAGCGGATCCAGAGGATCAGACGCGACCGAGAGCTTTGCGGATCAGAGGCCACGTGGGGGGCGCCCCCGACGTCCTGGGCGCCGCCAGGCCCTATATAAAGGGCCCTCGACCCCATGCTTCGAAGAACAATCCTTTCAACATCTCAAAGTTCTTCTACGCTCGCGCCTTGCTCCGGAAACGCCTCACCTCGAGCCGATGATGTCCTGCTGCCCCGAAAGAGTCGACCTACTTCGGACGTCGGTAAAAAGAAAAGTTTTTTTAATTCTTTATTGCATCTAATTACTTGAAAGTGTGGGGTTGTCACACTTTCAATTCTTTTGTACTCGCCTACTCTATTGGGGTTTACCGATAGAGAGTTTTAGTGAATTGCCCAACGGAAAGGTCCGAGGGACCTGGGCCTTCGAGTAGGAGTCGCCGAAGGCTCCGAACGAAGTAAAAAGTACCTGTGTCATTTGGATTGGTTTTTCGTTCGTGTTTTAATTTTTCCGCTGTGCACGCTTTTAAAAAGCGCTCAAATTTTTTTTAAAAAAAAGTCACGTGATTCACCCCCCTCTCACGTGCATCGATCCCGCAGCATTCCACCCATGCATTCATACATGTTATGCATTATGTTATGATAATGATGTGTTATGCTTATGCTCCATGTTAAAAGATATGTATGAGAATGAATGATCCATGTTATGATTATGGTAAGAAGATGCTCTTATGATATGCTAGAATGTATGCCATGTTTATGCCATATAGGTTGGTTTATATCTTATGTTTATATTTATGCCATGTCTCATGCCATGCTAGGAAAGGTTATTAAGTTATGCTATGCCGTGTCTCATGCCATGCTTAGAATGTTTACGATGTCTATGCTAGATATGCTAGAAAGTATGCCTATGGTTGATTTACATCTTATGCTTATGTTCATGCCATGTATGATGCCATGCTTAGAATGTTTAATTATGTTTAGGCCTATGTCTATACTTTATGCCATGATAAGAATGTTTAATTAGATTTATGCCTATGTTTATGCTTTATGCTATGATAGAAATGTTTATGATGCTTATGTTCCATATGATTATGAATGAATGACGAATGATTTTAGTGAGTAGGAAAGAGTCTTACGAAGCCTGTGTACTTATAGTCTTTTTCCTTATACCACAGATCATGCAAGGGGACCATGAGGAAGCAGCAGGAGGGCAAGATTATATGTGTGTGACAGTGACTTGGCCCATGAAATCAAACGTTTGCCGTTATGCTAAGAACTTTACTTTTGTTAAGTATATGCTCGATTAGTGACTTATGGAAACTTATGACATGATGTTATGCATGATATGAAATGAATCTCATGATATGATGTTAAGCTTGTTATGACATCATGTTTAAGTATGAAGTCTATATGTCTAGTGTCCATGTCACTATGTTAGAAATGGTAGTAGGGGCATGTAAAGTTTAAGTTATTCCGCTGCAGTATGATGTTACATGCCTTAAGTATGTTAGCGTAACGCCGCTTTAGGAAAAAAAAAAGCGGGCGTTACAGGTTGGTATCAGAGCGGTTACCATCTCACTACACACACATCAAGCCCTCTCCTGCAGCTTCCAAGTAAGTACCTCTTTACATATCTGATAGTATTAAGATGCTGTATGATCTTAAGATATGCATGTATGAACGGTATTAAGATATGCAAGTATGAACGGTATTTATGATGAAAAGTACGTTACGATAGGTAACGACGAATGATGCTTTATCTTATTTTAGGAATTAAATATTTAGAATAATATAGGCGTAGAAAAGAAACTATAATTTATGATATTATGTATAATCTATAATATAGTCACATGTAGAAAATTATCTGATAACCTACCCACAAGAGATTATAACACTCTCACCTATGTTAGCGTATAGCATTAGTTCCATGATATTAGTACTGATATAATTAATGGTATAGGTTATATGGTACAACTTAGGTAGGGACGCATAGGGTAGGGTTCTAATTATATTAATACTTATTATAGGTTATGGGTCACTGATATCTTATATATAATATATAAGACTACCTTAAGTTATTTTATGGTAATAAGTAGGATCTCACCTATTCTATAATGATCATACAAGTAATATAATTCGTAACTCGGGCTGAGAACTAATATTCGGAAGCATATTATTATTAGGTTTACCCATAATTAAAATAAGTATATAACTATGATATATGCATATAATTATGTCATGGAGTTAATAATGACATTAGTCAATTATATGTCAAAGAGATAATCAGAACTTCGATATATATAGCGATGCTTCCAAGCTAGGACTTGGAGCTATACTTAGGCAGAGTGGTAAGGTCATTGCTTATGCCTCCAGGCAACTCAAGGAACATGAGCAGAACTATCCCACTCACGATCTGGAATTGGCCGCGGTGGTTTTCGCTCTTAAGATATGGAGGCATTATCTGTACGGAGCGCAGTGTCGAATTTATACAGACCACCAGAGTCTGCGATATTTCTTCACTCAGAAAGATCTGAATATGAGACAATGCCGATGGCTTGAGTTGGTAAAGGACTATGACTGTGAGATCCTCTATCATCCAGGGAAGGCAAACAAAGTGGCCGATGCACTCAGCCGGAAGTCAAGTGCCACCTTGATGTCCATATCTAAATTACCCCGACCACTTGAATGAGAAATTATGAATTTCGGGGTCGAGGTCATCTCCGAGCGACTTTCCACCATGACAATATCACCCGCACTATTTGAGGATATATTGGAAAAACAAGATGATGATCTAAGTCTTCAGAAAATAAAACGGGAGATCCTAGAAGGAAAGGGAGATGGTTTTCATATCGCCAAAGGGGGGGTATTATACCTTAGGGATCGTCTATGTATCCCTAATGATCCGGAGCTTCAAAGAAAAATACTGACGGAAGCTCACGAGACCCCTTATACGATGCATCCCGGATCCACCAAGATGTATCAAGATCTGAAAGAGAAGTTCTGGTGGTCCGGTATGAAGAGGGATGTGGCTCAGCATGTTGGTACTTGCATGACTTGCCAGCAAGTAAAGGCGGAACACCAGCGACCCGGAGGAGTTCTACAGCCACTAGCGATTCCGGAGTGGAAATGGGAAGACATCTCTATGGATTTCATTTCAGGGCTTCCCAGGACTACTAATGGGTATGATGCAATATGGGTGATCGTGGATAGGCTGACGAAGTCTGCGCACTTCTTGGCGATTAAGATGACGTATTCAATCGAGCAACTGGCTCAATTGTATGTTAAGGAAGTAATCAGACTTCATGGAGTTCCCAAGAATATTATCTCAGATAGGGATGGTCGTTTTACCTCGTATTTTTGGGAATGCGTTCAGAAGTCTCTCGGCACTAAACTACGATTTAGCACCGCCTTTCACCCGCAGACTGACGGGCAAACTGAGCGGGTAAATCAAGTGCTAGAAGATATGTTGAGAGCTTGTGCCCTGGATTTCAAGGGAAGTTGGTGTCGATATCTATGCTTGGCGGAATTCGCTTACAACAATAGCTACCAAGCTACTATAGGAATGGCACCTTATGAAGCCTTGTATGGGAGGAGATGTAGGTCTCCGATATGTTGGTACGAGGGTGGTGAAAAGAAAGAGATGGGGCTCACAACGAATGTTATTGATGGCGCCACCCGAGTTATACAGAATATTCGACAACGGATAGAAACTGCTCAGAGCCGGCAGAAGAGTTATGCCGATGTTCGGCGTAGACCACTAGAATTTAATGTTGGAGATTTGGTGTTTCTCAAAGTGGCCCCTATGAAGGGGTGACCAGATTTGGGAAGAAAGGGAAACTAAGTCCGCGCTATGTGGGGCCGTACCTGATTCTAAAAAGAGTTGGTAAGGTGGCATACGAGCTGGAGCTACCTTCAGAGATGTCAGCTATCCATAACGTATTCCATGTGTCCCTACTTAAAAAGTGTATCCCAAATATGGACCGAGTGATCGAGCCGCAGACAGTGCAAGTACAAGAGGACCTAAGCTATGAGAGCAGACCCATCCAGATTTTGGATAAGGAAGTCAAGAAGCTGAGGAGTAAGGAGGTACCCTTAGTCAAGGTCCTATGGCAAAGTCAACGGTTCGAAGAAGCTACCTGGGAAAGCTAGGACGAGATGAGGCGCAAGTACCCGGAGTTATTCTAAGTTCGAGGACGAACTTTCACGAGGTATGGGGGATTGTAACGACCCGGAAAATTCTCTTAATATTTTCTTAAAATATTGAGCATGTCTAGATAATTTTCCGAGGGGCCCAGAAATAATTATGTAAAATTGGGCCTAGAAATCCATGTTTTCTCATTTAAATTGAGAAAAACTAGGTACTAATGAGCTTTAAAAGGGCTCCAAAAGTGGGTATTAATTAGGTAAAATTAATATAAATTAGGTAAAATTAATATAAATATAAAAGAATTTTATTTAGGAATATTGGCATAATTATGGGTGATTTTAGGGGGGATTTTCGGAATTTAAGAAAATAAAGTAATAAAATAAATGAAATGAAAATCAAAATAAAAATAAATGTGCATGAGTCAAGGATTGAACCTTGGACCTCTTGTAGAACCAAGAATGCTTTAACCAACTCACCTAGCAAGGAATTCAACAACATAGTATTAGGTGGAGGTGAGATGATAGTACGTTAGGGAAGCCCTTCTACTTGGTCTGTTTAGTATGATGGAACTAGTCGAAGCTACCGATCCAAAACCTAAGCTAGTTGGACCAAAATTTTTCAAGAAGTAATCTGAAAATGAACTTTCGGTAAAAGGCTTTGTCAAGGAAAGGGTTGTTGCTCCATTAAGGCTACGACCAAAGGAGGCCTCTGTGCCTCGCCAAGACCTGGAAGCCAATTATCTAAACTCAAATTCAATTTACTATTTGATAAATTTGAATCTAACACAAGTTTTAATTAATCTTAGATTAAATTCAAAAAAAAAATTATTCAAGCATCCTCCAATACACCCATAAGGCAACCATGCTTCCATGTACTGAGACATCTAAAATGGGTGAGATGTTAAGGACTAATAAATTGAAAAATGCTTTTCAAATATTGTTTTCCAAAATTCTTAAAATATTTTTCTAAAAATCTATTTTCAAAATAGTGCTTTAACATAATAATATTTTAATGGATTCCATGCTTGTTTGATTGCTAATATATTATATATTTTCAAAATTATACCTTTTTCAAAAAATTTGTTTGACCTACACAATTAGACACAAGCCTTTTAGGTCAACACTAAAGTCCATTAAGGCACTTAGATAAAGTCAAACGGTGTCGGGTACAGGGGGAGTGTTGTTATTCTTTCAAAAGTTTTTTATTTTTCAAAAACCTTATGCTTTCAAAATATATTATCATCTCAAAATAAGGTTGTCAAAAATTGGTTCAAAAACTATGTTATATCACTATCACTTTGAAAAATTATATTTATTTCAAAATGTTTTTCGAAAACTATGCTTTAAAAATTTACTATCATTCCAAAGTGTGTTTTCAAAAATTATCTCCTTGAAAATTACCATACTCAACATGTCATTCAAAACTATTCTTTTGATTTTGATAAACCCTAAAGACATAGAGGAAATCTTCTTCATGATCGATAAGGACCCCTATGCTGTGTAAAATTTAGGGGGAGTCTAAGTCAAAAGAAAATTTTCTGACAAGTATTTTTCGGAAAATTTTTTTGGCAATTATTTTTTTTTGAAATCATTAGATAATTCTTTTAGTCTCTACCAAACCCTAAAGACTCAGAGGAAGAGTACCTGTAGTCAACAAGCATCCAAGTGTTGGTGCAGGAAGCACCATACCGAACCTTATTTTGATATTGGCAAAGGATTCAAAGTTAAGTACTATTTGTGATCTAACATATTTACCAAGTGTGCAGGAAATAAAGTCCTAGCGAAGGGCTGCTAGGCACCTGGCGAAGGACAGCCAGAAAACAAAGTTCTAGCGAAGGGTTGCTAGGCACCTGGCGAAGGACAGCCAGGAAACAAAGACCTGGTGAAGGACTACTAGGTACCAAGCGAAGGACTGCTGGGTTCCGAAGCCCTGGTGAAGGATTGCCAGGCACCGGGCGAAGGACAGCATGGTACTGAAGACCTGGCGAAGGACTGCTGGGGAAAAGTCCAACCGGAGGAGCCGGTTGGGATAAGGTAAATTCTCCTAAGAGGAGTAGGTGAGGACACGTTCCCCGTCGAGGGAACAGTAGGCGTCGGTTCGACCTAGGGTTCCATTTGGGAGACCCGAAGTCAGAACAAAGACAGCTACGACTATAAAAATCACTAACATGGATACCTTTATCATTCATGATTCATAAAACACATAATGTTCAATTTAAGACTAAGAATAATACCCTTAGGGAACTTGTTCCATTTTCTTTCATCTATCATGGCATAATGAAACATGGATACCTTTAATTTAACCCTAATTCAACATATATTCTACTGGTCAAAACATTTAGATAGGGTTATAATAGCATACAAACCCAATACAACATCACACAACTCATACAACATGTATACATTGAATATCCTATTACAAAGAGGCATTATCAAGTGAGGTAGTGACCTTAACCCATCCTAAAACCTAATTTAAGAAACTGATCAAAAATTTCTAAGGTTCATATCAACATGAAAATGACAAAAACAAGAGCAATTGACTCATACAACCTACATATAATACATATTCTACCACTAGGAAGCATTAGCAAGTAACATGGCATCTTTAACTCTTCTTTTTCTCTCTTTTTGGCCCTTATTTAGGGTATTAACCCAACATGATCAGAGGGAAAACATGGCCTAAAAATATATATAAAACCCTCAAACAAACATTAACAAGGAATAAAAACCATTAGCTAGTCAAAAGAACCCAACCATCTTCTTATGGCCAAAAAGTCTATGGCTTCATGGGAGCCTTGGCCGAAACATTTAAGGGTCTTTTTGCTCCATCTTCTTGCAACATAACTCATAACATAACATCAAGAAAACATTGGAGTCATTAGATAGCAACAAACACAAACCTAAGCCCTAAACCCCATGTTGGACGAAACTTAGTTATAGGAATAACTTCATGATTTTTAGCAACACATCGCAAGAACATACAAGAACATGAATAAACATATATAAGCTATTATGTTGCAGGTGAGGGGAGTCTTACACTTGTGCTAAAGATTCCCAAACAAAATCTACCACCAAGAAGGAGAAGGAAAGAACTTCTTGCTCCTTGGCTCTTCCTTTGCTTCACAACACAAAGCCTTCACTAGATCTTCTTGGAGAGAATTTTTCTTTGATGGAGAGAGGGCCTTGGTTTTCGAAAGTGAGAGGGAGGAGAAGATGCCTTATGGCATTTTTTTTCTTTCTTCATCTTCTTATAGTAAATGAAGAGGTATGCCTCTTCACCTTCTATGGTGACTCTTCATCTTCCATGGTGACTCTTCATCTCCCATGGTGCCTCTTCATCTCCCTTATCCTTACACCTATCTACAATTTCCTTTATCCTCTTTATAGCACTCCCTTGTTAGGTGAATTGGTTACATATGCATTCTTAAGGCTTACAACATCTCTAAGGTCCAAGGTTCAATCATTGGCACCTACATAATTTTTTTTATTCTTTATTCTTTTGCATGCCCATCTAAAGTAAGGCTCATCACATGATGTGTTATTTCTTTTATCCACATGGGGCACATTAGGATAACTAATGAGTGCTATTTAAGACCCATTATGAATTTCCACCATTTAGAGCACATATAAGGCCTATTAACACTTACACTAAAATCCCCACAACTCTAACTATCCTTCATGAATCATACTCAATATTAGGGATAATATTGAAGGGAATTTTAGTGGGGTGTTATAATTCTCCATACCTTCTGGAAAGTTCATCCTCGAACTTAAAATAACTCCGGAAACTTTTGTTTCATATCGTCCTCGCGTTCCCAGGTAGCTTCTTCAGATTGTTGACCTTGCTACAAGACCTTGACTAAGGGTACATCTTTGTTCCTCAGTTTCTTGACATCTCGATCCAGGATCCGTATGGGTTTGCTATCATAACTCAGGTCCTCCTAGATTTGCATGGCCTGCGGCTCCATCACTTGGTCTGCATTGGGAATACATTTCTTGAGCATCGATACGTGGAACATGTTATAGACTGTTGACATCTCCTGAGGTAGCTCGAGCTCATAAGCCACCTTGCCAATTCTGTTCAGGATCTTGTACGGTCCCACATAGCGCGGACTTAACTTTCCTTTCTTCCCGAATCTCAATACCTTTCATAGGAGCCACTCGGAGGAACACCAAATCCTCGACACCGTATTCCAAAGGCCTACGTCGCTGATCCGCATAATTCTTCTGCCGACTCTGAGTAGTCTCTATTCTTTGGCGGATATTCTGTATAGCTCGGGTGGTGTCGTCGATCAAATCCGTCTGGAGTTCCATCTCTTTCATTTCGCCTCCTTCGTACTAACAGATTGGAGATCTACATCTCTTCCCATACAGAGCTTCATAAGGAGTCATTCTGATAGTAGCTTGGTAGCTATTATTATATGCGAACTCCGCTAAGCATAAATATCGGCACCAGCTCCCTTTGAAGTCCAGGGCACAAGCTCGTAACATGTCTTCCAGTACTTGGTTCACCCTTTCCGTTTGCCCATCTGTCTGAGGATGAAAGGCGGTACTGAATCGCAGCTTCGTGCCGAGAGCTCTATGAACGCATTCCCAAAACTGTGAGGTGAAACGACCATATCTATCTGAAATGATGGTCTTGGGAATACCATGTAGTCTGATAGTTTCCTTAGCATATAGTTGAGCTAGTTGCTCGACAGAATAGGTCATCTTGATTGCTAAGAAATGTGTCGATTTCGTCAATCTGTCGACGATAACCTATATAGCGTCGTATCCATTCGTGGTCGGGGGAAGTCCTGAGATGAAGTCCATAGAGACTTCTTCCCATCTCCACTCCGGAATTTGGATTGGTTGCAGAACTCCTCTGAGTCTCTGGTGCTCTGCTTTAACTTGTTGGCAGGTCAGGCAGGTACTGACATGCTGAGCTACGCCCCTCTTCATACCGATCCACCAAAATCTCGTTTTCAAATCTTGATACATCTTGGTAGATCCCGGGTGCATAGAATAAGGGGTTCCGTGAGCCTCCTCCTGTATCTTCTTGCGTAGCTCCGGATCATTAGGGATACATAGACGATCCCTAAGATATACTATTCCATTATCGGCGATATGAAATCCCTCACCTTTTCCTTCTAGAATATCCTGCTTGATCTTCTGAAGGCTTGGATCATCATTCTGCTTGTCTAATATGTCGTCGAATAATGCCGGTACGATTTCCATGGTCGAAAGTCGTCCGGAAATAATCTCGATTCCGTAGTTCACAATTTCCTTTTCCAGCGGTCGAGATAATACTGATAAGGACATCAAGGTGGCACTGGACTTCTTGCTGAGTGCATCGGCCACTTTGTTCGCCTTGCTTGGATGATAAAAGTTCTCACAGTCATAGTCCTTTACTAGTTCAAGTCATCTGCGTTGTCGCATGTTAAGGTCCTTCTGAGTGAAGAAATATCGCAGACTCTGGTGATCTGTATATATCTTGCACTGTGCTCCGTATAGATAGTGTCTCCATACCTTCAGAGCAAAGACCACGGCTGCTAACTCTAAATCGTGAGTGGGATAGTTCCTTTCATGCTCTTTAAGTTGCCTAGAGGCATAGGCAATAACTTTACCACTCTGCATAAGTACAGCTCCGAGTCCCAGTTTGGAGGCATCGCTGTACATGTCGAAGCTCTTGTCATCTTCGGGAAGAGTAAGAATTGGAGCACTTGTATGTCTCCTTTTCAACTTCAAGAAACTCCTCTCGCATTCTTCTGTCCATACATATTTCTGGTTCTTCCTGGTGAGGACCGTCATAGGTGCAGCGATTCTGGAGAAGTCTTCCACGAACTTCCGGTAATAGCCTGCTAGTTTGAGGAAACCCTGACTTCGCTAGCATTCTTCGGCATATTCCAGTTACTCACGGCCTCGATTTTCTTCGGATCCACCATGACTCCATCCTTGCAAATAATATGACCTAGAAAAGCCACCTGATTGAGTCAAAATTCGCATTTGGAGAACTTGGCATATAACTTCTTTTCCCGAAGGAGCTGTAATACCATCTCCAGGTGTTCAGCGTGCTATTCTCGATTTCTCGAATAGATGAGGATATCGTCGATGAAGACGATCACAAACTTGTCAAGAAATCCTTAGAATACCCGATTCATCAGGTCCATAATCATAGCGGGAGCATTAGTTACTCCGAAGGGCATGACGACGAATTCAAAGTGTCCATATCTAGTTCGGAAAGCCGTCTTCAAAATATCGTCCGGTTTCACTTAAACTTGATGGTAACCGAATCTAAGATCGATCTTCGAAAAGATGGTAGCTTCGTTCAGTTGGTCGAACAGGTCGTCGATCCTTGGGAAGGGGTACCTGTTCTTAATCGTCACATTATTTAAAGCTCGATAATCTATGCACAAGCGCATAGTTCCATCTTTCTTTTTCACGAACAGTACCGGAGCTCCCCATGGAGAGTGACTCGGGCGAATAAAACCCTTGTCGAGTAACTCCTGTAGTTGTCCTTGAAGCTCCTTCAATTTAGCTGGCGCCATACGGTAAGGTGCCTTGGAGATCGGATTAGTGCCAGGAATCGGTTCGATCTCAAATTCGATTTCTCTGTCCGGGGCCAATCCTGGCAGATCGTTTGGGAATACCTCCGGATAATTGCATACCACTCTAACATCACTAAGTTTCTGATCCTTTGTTTGAGCGGTGTTGACCATATATGCTAGAAAACCAGCGTATCCTTTCTCTAGCATCTTCTGCGCCTTTAGAGCTGATAAGAATTTCCCGGTTCTCTTCCTTGGCTCTCCGATGAATTCAAACATAGGTCCCGCCTCGGGCTGGAACACCACTTTTCGCTTACGACACTCGATAAAAGCATCGTATTTGCTCAGAAAATCCATACCCAGTATTGCATCATAATCTTGCATGTCGAGTACTATCAGGTCGCAATAGAGATCTCTTTCTATGATTCTGATTGATGCTGCACGCAACACGTGGGTGGATGCCATTGTTTCTCCCAAAGGTAGGGTTGTTAGAAATTTATAGTATGTCTATCTTCTTAGAGTAAGGCATGGAAATAAACGAATGCGTTGCTCCAGTGTCAAATAATGTAGTAGCATGCTGACTATAAATAAAAATCTGACCTGTAACAACCATTGAAACATTCGTTGCGTCCTCCTTGGTATGTGAGAAAACCCTGGCGTTCGTCGTAACTGGTGGGGCTTCCAATTTGCCTTGACTTATCTGAGAACCTTCCAGTGCAGCTTGCATATAATGTAGTTGGGCAGGGGCACCCTGGTGCTGGATCAGCTGCTAAGGTGGTGCCTGAGGCTTAATAGGACAGTCGATGGCCTTGTACCCTTCCAATCCGCAGGTGTAGCATTTATTTGTACCTCTGCGACATTCTCCCAGATGCCTATTTCCACATTTCGCGCACGGGTTGTTCTTGGACTTCTTGTTTGCTGGACCGCCTTTAGGATTGTTCCATTTCTTTTTGTCGTCGCGGTTCCCTTTCCAGCTAGTGCCCGTGTGCTGACCTCCTGAGTTGGCTTGGTTGTTGTTCTCTGTCGGCATCCCCTTCTGCTGATTAATACTGTTCAGATAGTGCTCGGTGATCAAGGCACTACTGAACAACTCCTCGGCGGTCTGGGGTCGGTTAACTCTGCCGGCCACGTTCAGAGATATCTCGGGCCGTAACATTTTCAACATCAGGCAGACCTTTTCTTTCTCCATCTTGACCAACTCGGGACACAGGCGAGCCAACCTGTTGAATCTCTTGACAGCTTCACTGACTGACATATCGCCTTGACGGAATTCCATAATTAAACTCGTCGTAGTGTTTATTGGTGACCCGCATGTGGAAGAATTCGTAAAATTCTGATTTGAAGTCCGTCCATTTCATCTGGTTCACGGGTCTCTTGGCCTTGACCCTTTGCCACCACATTCTGGCATCGCCAGAAAGGAAGAATGACGCACACTTGACCTTTTTGTGCTCCGGCCAGTCAAGCAGCTCCATTGTACTTTCCACCGTCTGGAGCCAGGCCTGAGTATCCCACGGTTCGTAAGCACCCATAAAAGTTTCCAGCTTCAGCCTCTGCCACTGGATTAAGAAAGCATCCCGTCGCATTCCGGTGGCAGGGCCTGTCGAGGGTGCTGGCGGAGTCGGAGGCACTACAGGTGTCACCGTCTGGTTCGCAGATGGAACGATAGTATTTGCTTGCTGACTCATCAAGGTGTTGATGGTTTGCTGCTGCTCGGTGAGTTGACGCTGGAGTTCTATCACTAGGTGCGTCAGGTCAGGCTGAGGTACGGTATCATTAATTCTAGTACTTCTTCTAGCCATGTTGTTCTCATATTACAACAATAAGCTAGTATAAGATCATTTATCATTTTCATCTACTTGTATGGTTAGTCTAGAAACATTCCTATCATAAGTAAACATAAAGCAAACATACTTAAATTATGTAAGGTAAGATCATACTTGGAAGCGACAGGATGCAGGCTTGATGTGTGTGTAGTGAGATGACAAACTGCTCTGATACAAAGCTGTAACGCCCGCTCCTCACGTGAGCGACGCGTTACTTTTTTTTTCTTTCATACATTATTGCATATGAAACGTAAATATAGCAGTGGAAATAATACTAAATCATCAACATATGCAATTAGATAAATTTCTTTCTAACTAAACTACTTTAAGCATGTGAATCATAGCATAGCATATCAAACAAGAGGGTATATAGTTCTACATTAAGCATGCATATCCTAAAGAACTTCAACTCCAACAAGTAGTAAGCGTAAACATAAGAACTAACACAAGCATTAATAAGTAGCAAAATTAAGTCCACGAGAAATAAGTCCATAAGTAAGAGTAAAGACAACAGTAAGATCGATATGCCAAGTCACTGCCACACACACACATGCCCTCCGGCTGCTTCCCCTTTAGTTTGATCCTACAACATAAGAAGTTAGACTATAAGCATAAAATGCTTAGTAAGCTCCTTGCTTACTCACAAAATCCGTACATCACATATAAGTAGAAATCTACATCATTTGTCATAAACATATAACATGAATAAATACTTAAAGCATCTAAAGTACATAAGCAGAAACACTTAACATTTGCATAATCTTTGAAACATAATCATGTACATAAACATTAAACATGCAATATCATTAAACATAAGCATGTGCATAAACATTAAACATAGCATAAGCAATATCATTAAACATAAACATATGCATAAACATTAAATATACCATAAGCAATATCATTAAACATAAACATATACATAAACATTAAGGATGCTCTTTTGAAAATATATATAATATAATACATGAACATCAACATATCATCATCATTATTGGGATCCCTGGCTTGTACCCATTCATCATTTGCACACATTCCTTAGTAGAGTACGAGGTAGCTAATCCCGACCTACTAAGATACTAGGCAACCTTGGTGCCTAGGGACAGCTGCGGTAGTCCAGAACCGGGGCGTTCTTAAGGTGCCCATCCCTTGGACTTTTTTCAAGATCCGGTACAAGCCAATACATAAAGTAAAATAGCATACATGATTCCTTTTCTTTCCATAGCAATTTCTCTTTAGCATAGCGTTCATCATTTCTTTTCCTTTCTTAGAAATTGATCTTTAGACATTCTTTTATACATAATGTCATACATGTCATGGGCATACATTCAAAGTATAAATATCATCATAACATTCAAGCATGAACATGGCATGGAGAAAGCATAATTTCATGGTAAGGGAATTCATAGCATGCCAACTTATCATTCATGATTCATAAAACACATAATGTTCAATTTAAGACTAAGAATAATACCCTTAAGGAACTTGTTCCATTTTCTTTCATCTATCATGGCATAATGAAAAATGGATACCTTTAATTCAACCCTAATTCAATATATATTCTACTGGTCAAAACATTAAGATAGGGTTTGTTGGGACCGGGTGCATGTCGACAAGGATACGGGTTCGTAAAATTTTAAATTTTTACGTGCAGCGGAAGAATTAGCATAAAATAATTTCCTAAATTATTTTAACCACGTATCTAGCATGCAACCTTATGATGTGTTGACATAATCATAAATTAAAACTTTGCGGAAAAGTAAACTAATTTACTAAGTACCTCTCGTAACTCGAAGTAAGGGACGAGATCCAACCGTAGCGTCCCTTGGAAGCTCCGCCTCTATTCGCGTCCACGCTGAGTTCTCTTCGGGATGACTTCGCAAAGCCACGAGTTTTGTGCCGACGAGAACTACTAGATTCTCCGAAGACACAACTAGAAGATCAAGAGAAAAGATAGGAAACTAACCACCAAAGTAACGGAATCTAAATTCCGAGAAGGAAGGAGTTGTAATCCGCTTCTTCTTCTTCTTGGTTGGCTTCTCCTTGGTGATGGTGACTCACGGCAACCTCAAGGGAGGTTGAGGTTGCGCCGGCCCTAGCTTGGACAAGGGTCGCCGACCCTAGCATGGAAGATGGGCGTCGGCCCTAGCTTGGGAGAAGGGAAGAAGAGAATAAGAGAGAGAGAGAGGAAGCTACTAATCTCTTGATTACTCAATTTGGAATTAAGGGCTTGCCTTTGGTTCCTTTATATAGTAGCCTTTCCCTTGCCAAGTCTCCCTCTTAACAGAATTAACGAAATTAGTTATCATAAGAAATTTATCTTATAAAGTTTCTTATGACTTATTCCATTATTTTTAGTTTTTATTATAACTAACTTTATAATAAAACAAATTCTCTTTCCCTTTTAATTATGGAATAAATTTGTATAAAATTTTCTTATCATGGATAAATCAATTCATAATTGATTTTATAAATTAAAATTAAACCAACTCATGGTTCATTTTAATTTCCATAAAAAGAATAAATTTACTACAAATTTCTTTATAAATCTCTTTATATAAATTTCTTTATATATCAATTTATTTATCCATAATTTATAAAACAAATCGCGCTAGATTTATTTTATTAATTAAACCAATTAAATTGGTTTATCCCCTTTTTAATGGCCGGCCAAACCAAGAGGGTAGACACCCTCTTTGGCCGGCCAAACCAAGCCGTTTCCATCGCGAATTAAACTCATTTAATTCGCCCAATAAGCCTTCAAAAGACTTAGCCATTTTAAGTTTCCGTTGCGCCTCTGATTAACTCAGATTCGACTTATTTATCTTGATTGGAAAATCCAATTTTCAACTCGTTTTAAATCCCTCGGATTACTCGTTGTGCGTGTGACTAAATAGGCTTTCGATTTATGTTGGCCGTCTATAATCAACTAATTATAGAACGATCATGAGTGGCACCTAGTAGTACATCATGACCCCCAATTAATCGAAAGATCAACGGTTGACCTCAGAAGTAATTCTGAAACCCTTCAGCAGCTCTAATGAATCGTGCCCCATTCCCTTCAACTTATACCCACTTGGTTCAGGGCATGGTCTGATTGTGTCAGTCCCCACTAGACTGACTACGTCACACCTAGCCCAAGTAGTGTCTTTCTCGTCCTTTGGATTTCTAATTACTCTCATGTATTCAAGAGACTTGCACTCTAAACATGATATACTCTGGCAGAGGTTTTGAGTAACAATCTGACGATAGGCCTGGGTATACATCTCCTTGCAAGGAGTGGTGAATCCTTTGTAGGTTGTTCAAACATCTTCGGGCACTTCGGCTTATACCCAATCATCCTGTGTCCACACCTCCTTGGAGATGCTTGCTTAAGATGTTAAAGTATAAGTCTCCATGACCAAGATGACTTGAACACCGCAAGTCAAAGGAACATCGCACTTAAGCTGCAGTAAGAACTTCATTGACTTATCTATATAGATAACCATATGATGTCTTACAGCTAGTCACTCCAATGAACTAGTTCCCTTAACTAGCATCCATGTTTATCTCCGGACATCCCAATGTCACCAGCCAGTGAGAATCAGCTGATTAGAGAATAACCCATGCTAGTCTTAACAGAATTGATAGTGTCCGTTTTTATCAATTCATCGACTAGGGATATTTTCAATACTTCACATTTGCACATTTAGAGATAATCACTAGTTGCGATCCCATCACAAATTCTCTTATGCTGTGAGTTGTATTGCGGACATTCAGTAGATGAGTTTAAGATCCCAATCAAATACTCAAACATGTATACTCAATTAGTGAATTATCATTTATTAAAATAAATGTTTACAATCATAAGGCGATTACCTTAGGACACTTCTCTCATATCACTAACATACTCCCACTTGGCCTAATGCCAATCGCTACGGTATCCAATACCACTGGCACTAACATGACCCTTAAACTTGTTATGAGGCAAGGCCTTAGTTAAAGGATCCGCTAAATTCCTTTTAGTGGGAATTTTCTCAATTTGTATGTCATTCCTACTTATAATCTCTCTGATCAGATGATAGCGGCGAAGCACGTGTTTGGATCGCTGATGAGACCTTGGTTCCTTTGCTTGTGCAATAGCTCCATTGTTGTCGCAGTAAACCGGCACTGCTTCATCAATGGTTGGAACCACGCCAAGTTCGGAGACGAACTTCTTGATCCAGACTGCTTCCTTTGCTGCTTCCGAAGCTGCGATATATTCCGCTTCCGTGGTAGAATCCGCTACGGTGTCTTGTTTGGAACTTTTCCAACTTACTGCGCCTCCATTCAAAGTAAATACGTATCCAGACTGAGATTTGGAGTCATCCTTATCTGTCTGGAAACTGGCATCTGTATACCCACGTATTACCATATCTCCTTCTCCATATATTAGGAACACATCCTTAGTTCTTCTTAAGTACTTAAGGATTGTCTTGACAGCCGCCCAATGATCCATTCCTGGATCCGACTGGTATCTGCTTGTGACGCTCAAAGCATACGATACATCAGGCCTAATACATAACATAACATACATGATAGATCCTATCGCGGATGCATAAGGAATCTTATTCATGCAAATCCTCTCGTCTTCTGTGCGCGGACACATAGACTTTGAAAGGTTGATCCCATGCCTGATGGGAAGATAACCTTTCTTGGATTCCGACATGCTAAACCTTTTTAGCACTCGGTCTATATATGTAGACTGCGAAAGACCAAGCAACCGTTTTGATCTATCTCTATAGATTCTAATCCCAAGGATATAGGTTGCTTCTCCCAGGTCTTTCATGGAGAAAGTTTTGGACAACCAAATTTTAACTGTTTGTAAGACTGATATATCGTTTCCTATAAGTAATATGTCATCGACATATAATACTAGGAATACGACTGCACTCCCACTAACCTTCTTGTACACACAAGGTTCGTCAGGATTTTGTGAGAAATCAAACTCTTTGATTGTCTCATCAAAACGGATATTCCAGCTCCTAGATGCTTGCTTCAGTCCATATATGGATCGTCGAAGCTTGCATACTTTGGTTTTATCAACCGATGTGAAACCTTCAGGTTGTATCATGTATACATCCTCAAGCAGGTTTCCATTAAGGAAAGCTGTTTTCACATCCATTTGCCATATCTCATAATCATAATGAGCTGCTATGGCTAGGAGCATCCGAATGGATTTAAGCATAGCTACTGGCGAATAGGTTTCGTCATAATCAATTCCTTGTTTTTGACGATATCCTTTTGCCACTAATCTAGCTTTAAAGGTAACAACATTACCTTCCATGTCGGTTTTCTTCTTGAAAACCCACTTGCACCCTATGGGCTTAATCCCTTCAGGTGGGTTAACCAAGTCCCATACTTGATTTTCGTACATGGAATCCATTTCCGACTTCATGGCTTCAAGCCATTTGTCCCTTTCTGAACTTTTCAGAACATCTTCATAACTGATAGGTTCGTCATCGCTTATGAGTAACACGTCGTTCGATTCACTTATGAGAAATCCGTATCTCTCTGGAATATTGCGTGTCCTATCAGATCTACGAAGAGGTGGTGTTGTTTTAGGTTCAACTGATAGCTCATCATTATGAGGTATTGGTTGTGGGTCTAGACTAGGTGTCTCTGTAATGTCTATTGGAGTTTCTTGAACTTCATCAAGTTCAATGCCACTCCCACTGTTTTCTTGTAAAAGAAATTCTCTTTCCAGAAATACAGCATGCCTTGAAACAAACACCTTTTGTTCCAAGGGATGATAGAATTGGTAACCCTTCGTTTCCTTAGGGTATCCAATAAATAGACATTTATCAGACTTAGCATCCAATTTGTCTGATACAGTCCGCTTCACATAAGCCGGACAACCCCATATCTTAAGGTGAGTTAAGTGGGGTTTCTTACTATTCCATGTCTCATATGGAGTAGTTGAGACTACCTTGGTCGGGACTCTGTTTAGCAAGTAAACAGCTGTCTTTAGTGCATAGCCCCAAAAGGATTTTGGAAGAGTTGCATGATTCATCATAGACCTAACCATGTCCATCAAGGTTCGGTTACGCCTCTCAGATACACCATTATGCTGTGGTGTATACGGCGGAGTCCATTGGGACAATATCCCATTGTCCCTAAGATAATCTTGAAACTCTTGACTCAAGTATTCACCACCCCGATCGGATCGAAGTATCTTAATACTTTTGCCAAGCTGTTTCTCTACTTCATTTCTGAACTCTTTGAATTTCTCAAAGGCTTCAGATTTGTGTTTCATCAAGAACACATACCCGAATCGTGAGTGATCATCGATAAAGGTGATGAAGTAGCTATAGCCTCCTTGTGCAAGAGTTGACATTGGTCCACATACATCAGTATGTATTAGACCAAGCAATTCTCCCACTGGATTACCTTTTCCGGAAAAGGGTAATTTGGTCATCTTGCCTTTTAAGCATGATTCGCATGTATCAAATGAACCGGGTTCAAATGATTCCAAAATTCCACATCGGTGTAATTCGGTCATGCGTTTCTTACTTACATGGCCAAGACGGCAATGCCAAGTGTAGGAGTCTATTCGATTATCTATTCGAGCACGTTTGTTGCTAACTTCGATATTGAAAACGTCACTGGATAAATCTAACGTGTAGATACCATTGCACAAAGTTCCATTCCCATAAAGAACGCCATTTAAAGTTATGTAACAACAATTGTTACTAAAAGTTAAATGATAACCCTTTTCATTCAAACATGAAATAGATACAATGTTCTTTATTAACGAAGGAACAAAATAACAATTATCCAATTCTAAGACACGTCCAGTGGGGAGCTTTAGCAAATATGTTCCGATGGCAACAGCAGCAATCTTTGCTCCATTTCCAACTCGCAAATTTGCTTCTCCTTTGACGAGTCTTCTTCTATTCCTTAGCCCCTGTATGTCATTACATATATGTGAGCTACACCCAGTATCAAGTACCCAGGTATTAGAGGAAATAGAGTGACATTCAATAACGAAGATACCTGAAGAGGATGGGGCATCGGATGCCTTATTCTTCAAGGACTCAAGATAAACCTTGCAGTTTCTTCGCCAGTGACCCTCCTTGCCACAATGATGGCAAGTTCCTTTTGGTTTCTTTTCAGTCTTTTTGGCCTTTTTCTTCTTTCCTTTATTCTGTTCTTTGGCCTTCCTCTTAGAACCTTTCTTCGAGGAACCAACTAACAGAACCGGCTTTTGATCCTGCTTTACAGAAGGCTCTACAGTCTTCAGCAGGTTGAGCAACTCAGGAATGGTAGTTTCCAGCTTGTTCATCCGATAGTTCATCACAAATTGTGGATAACTTTTGGGCAAACAATGCAGAATTAAGTCAATACTTAGTTCATGATCCATTGCAAAACCGAGTGTGTTTGGTCGCTCAATGAACCCCAACATCTTTAACACAAATTGTGAGGCAGAAGTGCCTTCCTGCATCTTAGAGGTGAAGAGGAGTCTGGAGACTTCGAACCTTTCGGATCTCGCCTGCTCTTCAAACAACTCATGAAGATGGAAGATGATGGTATAAGCATCCATATGCTCATGCTTCTTTTACAGCTCAGGTATCATAGAGTCTAGCATAATGCAACTCGCAAGTTCAGAATCAGTCACATGTTTCTGATAGGCCACTAAGTGTTCTGGAGTTGCACCCTCTGGTGGACGGTTGGGAAGTTGATCTTCAAGGACATAAGCAAGCTTCTCTGCCTTGAGGACTATCCTCAGGTTTCGAAGCCAGTCCATGAAGTTTGGCCCAGTTAGTTTATTGGTGTCCAAAATGGAACGCAGATTCAGAGAAGACATGATCAAGTGATTAACCTAGAAATACAAATTGAGATTATGTCAGAAGAATGATAAAGAATGTATCAACATACATTAATAAAATCCTATTTATTATTCAAATTGAATAACCCTTTTTATCAATTCGGGAGATCGTAGGAGCATCTCCAAATATGTTGATATCCAACCATAGATAAGAGCAACCATGGTTGTGGCCATCAAGTTTTTCTTAGCTATGAAGGTAGGTAATTATACCGATTACATATCACATATATGTAACTATCACTTTATGCTATCAACTAATTGAATGTTTACATAAATCATTGGGTTGTTAACTCATTAACAAGTATGTAACAATATACATAGCACCCAACTGCACCTCTCTTTACATCGACCTTGGCTGTGGCACAACAAATCGATGCTCCAAGCTTAAGGCTGACCCATCAATCAAGAAATAGTTTTAATATGGTTGGAGCTCATTCAACCGCTTAGTCAGGCTTGGATGTGTCCAACAACCAAAACTAAGGATTGACCTCTGACTCCAACTATATTATTCATAAACTAATTCCATGGTTTGAACATGTTGAGGTTCAAGCCGGGCATGGATGTGTCCATCAACCCAAACAGAAACAAAACTCCGATTCTAACCATATTAATGGAAGGTGTTAGCCTTAATATTTTGTAAGGGGTTTTGGGTCTCATCTTTTCTTTTCTAAGCACATTCATGACATTATGTCATGACTAACGATTTCCTTAATAAAGTATGTATGTGACTTAATTTATCAAGTCTCATTAATTGAATTAGGAACCGGATTTCCTAATTCTAATTTCATACTTTATTAAAGGAATTGTTTTGGGAAACAATTTCCTAAATTGTCATAATCAATTTCGGAAATAATATGTTTAAGACTTTGATTTCTCTAAATCAAATCTTATTAAATTAAGAGACAATTCCCTTAATTCAACGACATATTATTTTCATGAAAATCTCTTTTAAGAAACTCTATAGGAAACCATTTTCCTAATTAATTTTGGAGACAACAATATTAAGAGCATCACCTCTTAAATCATATTTTATGGATTTAATTAATTACAACAAATTGTTTTCTAAGGGTGGCTCCCCGAGGCTCAGATACCCAAAGAAAAGTAATTTGTCGTAAATCCAATTTGGTCCGCTTCCAAGCTAACCAAATTAAACATGACAATTTCAATTAAAATTGGGAAATTAAATTACAACAACTAACTTTAAATTGGACGGCTCCCCGAGGCTCAATCCAAAATAAAGAATTTTGTTGTCAATTTAAAAACCAATTCAAATTTAATTGTCAATTAATTGTCCATAAATTTGTCTAGACTTTCTTGAAAGAAAGTGCCCAAAATTGCGAGATTTCTTAATAGGTTTTCAGAATAATTGTAAGTTTCCGGTACAAAGAAAACTTACATATTTCCAAAATTGGAAAATTTCTAAAATAGAAAAATTTCCAAAATTGGAAAGTTTCCAAAGATGGGAAGTTTTCACAATTATTATAAAATTTCAGAAACTAGAAAATTTCAAAAGTTTGCGAAATTTCATGAGGATTTCCAAACTTAGAAATTCCTAAATCTAAAATTTATTATAATTGGAAAGTTTCCATAATTGAATTTTTTTCCAAAATTGAGATTATGACAAAGTTTTCCGCAAAACAATTATATGATTATGTCGAACACTAACCGGCTCTGATACCACTGTTGGGACCGGGTGCATGTCGACAAGGATACGGGTTCGTAAAATTTTAAATTTTTACGTGCAGCGGAAGAATTAGCATAAAATAATTTCCTAAATTATTTTAACCACGTATCTAGCATGCAACCTTATGATGTGTTGACATAATCATAAATTAAAACTTTGCGGAAAAGTAAACTAATTTACTAAGTACCTCTCGTAACTCGAAGTAAGGGACGAGATCCAACCGTAGCGTCCCTTGGAAGCTCCGCCTCTATTCGCGTCCACGCCGAGTTCTCTTCGGGATGACTTCGCAAAGCCACGAGTTTTGTGCCGACGAGAACTACTAGATTCTCCGAAGACACAACTAGAAGATCAAGAGAAAAGATAGGAAACTAACCACCAAAGTAACGGAATCTAAATTCCGAGAAGGAAGGAGTTGTAATCCGCTTCTTCTTCTTCTTGGTTGGCTTCTCCTTGGTGATGGTGACTCATGGCAACCTCAAGGGAGGTTGAGGTTGCGCCGGCCCTAGCTTGGACAAGGGGCGCCTGCCCTAGCTTGGAAGATGGGCGCCGGCCCTAGCTTGGGAGAAGGGAAGAAGAGAATAAGAGAGAGAGAGAGGAAGCTACTAATCTCTTGATTACTCAATTGGAATTAAGGGCTTGCCTTTGGTTCCTTTATATAGTAGCCTCTCCCTTGCCAAGTCTCCCTCTTAACAGAATTAACGGAATTAGTTATCATAAGAAATTTATCTTATAAAGTTTCTTATGACTTATTCCGTTATTCTTAGTTTTTATTATAACTAACTTTATAATAAAACAAATTCTCTTTCCCTTTTAATTATGGAATAAATTTGTATAAAATTTTCTTATCATGGATAAATCAATTCATAATTGATTTTATAAATTAAAATTAAACCAATTCATGGTTCATTTTAATTTCCATAAAAAGAATAAATTTACTACAAATTTCTTTATAAATCTCTTTATATAAATTTCTTTATATATCAATTTATTTATCCATAATTTATAAAACAAATCGCGCTAGATTTATTTTATTAATTAAACCAATTAAATTGGTTTATCCCCTTTTTAATGGCCGGCCAAACCAAGAGGGTGGACACCCTCTTTGGCCGGCCAAACCAAGCCGTTTCCATCGCGAATTAAACTCATTTAATTCGCCCAATAAGCCTTCAAAAGACTTAGCCATTTTAAGTTTCCGTTGCGCCTCTGATTAACTCAGATTCGACTTATTTCTCTTGATTGGAAAATCCAATTTTCAACTCGTTTTAAATCCCTCGGATTACTCGTAGTGCGTGTGACTAAATAGGCTTTCGATTTATGTTGGCCGTCTATAATCAACTAATTATAGAACGATCATGAGTGGCACCTAGTAGTACATCATGACCCCCAATTAATCGAAAGATCAACGGTTGACCTCAGAAGTAATTCTGAAACCCTTCAGCAGCTCTAATGAATCGTGCCCCATTCCCTTCACCAACTTATACCCACTTGGTTCAGGACATGGTCTGTTTGTGTCAGTCCCCACTAGACTGACTACGTCACACCTAGCCCAAGTAGTGTCTTTCTCGTCCTTTGGATTTCTAATTACTCTCATGTATTTAAGAGACTCGCACTCTAAACATGATATACTCTGGCCAGAGGTTTTGAGTAACAATCCGACGATAGGCCTGGGTATACATCTCCTCGCAAGGAGTGGTGAATCCTTTGTAGGCTGTTCAAACATCTTCGGGCACTTCGGCTTATACCCAATCATCCTGGGTCCACACCTCCTTGGAGATGCTTGCTTAAGATGTTAAAGTATAAGTCTCCATGACCAAGATGACTTGAACACCGCAAGTCAAAGGAACATCGCACTTAAGCTGCAGTAAGAACTTCATTGACATATCTATATAGATAACCATATGAAGTCTTACAGCTAGTCACTCCAATGAACTAGTTCCCTTAACTAGCATCCATGTTTATCTCCGGACATCCCAATGTCACCTGCCAGTGAGAATCAGCTGATTAGAGAATAACCCATGCTAGTCTCAACAGAATTGATAGTGTCCATTTTTATCAATTCATCGACTAGGGATATTTTCAATACTTCACATTTGCACATTTAGAGATAATCACTAGTTGTGATCCCATCACAAATTCTCTTATGCTGTGAGTTGTATTGCGGACATTCAGTAGATGAGTTTAAGATCCCAATCAAATACACAAACATGTATACTCAAATAGTGAATTATCATTTATTAAAATAAATATTTACAATCATAAGACGATTGCCTTAGGACACTTCTCTCATATCACTAACAGGGTTATCATAGCATACAAACCCAATACAACATCACACAACTCATACAACATGCATACATTGAATATCCTATTACAAAGAGGCATTATCAAGTGAGGTAGTGACCTTAACCCATCCTAAAACCTAATTTAAGTAACATATCAGAAATTTCTAAGGTTCATATCAACATGAAAATGACAAAAACAATAGCAATTGACTCATACAACCTATATATAATACATATTCTAACACTAGGAAGCATTAGCAAGTAACATGACATCTTTAACTCTTCTTTTTCTCTCTTTTTGGCCCTTATTTAGGGTATTAACCCAACATGATCAGAGGGGAAACATGGCCTAAAAATATATATAAAACCCTCAAACAAACATTAACAAGGAATAAAAACCATTAGCTAGTCAAAAGAACCCAACCATCTTCTTATGGCCAAAAAGTCTATGGCTTCATGGGAGCCTTGGCCGAACCTTTTAAGGGTCTTTTTGCTCCATCTTTTTGCATCATAACTCATAACATAACATCAAGAAAACATTGGAGTCATTAGATAGCAACAAACACAAACCTAAGCCCTAAAACCCATGTTGGCCGAAACTTAGTTATAGGGAAAACTTCATGATTTTTAGCAACACATCACAAGAACGTACAAGAACATGAATAAACATATATAAGCTATTATGTTGCAGGTGAGGGGAGTCTTACACTTGTGCTAAAGATTCCCAAACAAAATCTACCACCTAGAAGGAGAACGAAAGAACTTCTTGCTCCTTGGCTCTTCCTTTGCATCACAACACAAAGCCTTCACTAGATCTTCTTGGAGAGAATTTTTCTTTGATGGAGAGAGGGCCTTGGTTTTCGAAAATGAGAGGGAGGAGAAGATGCCTTATGGCATTTTTTTTTTCTTTCTTCATCTTCTTATAGTAAATGAAGAGGTATGCCTCTTCACCTTCCTTGGTGACTCTTCATCTTACATGGTGACTCTTCATCTCCCATGGTGCCTCTTCATCTCCCTTATCCTTACACCTATCTACAATTTCCTTTATCCTCTTTATAGCACTCCCTTGTTAGGTGAATTGGTTATATATGCATTCTTAAGGCTTACAACATCTCTAAGGTCCAAGGTTCAATCATTGGCACCTACATCATTTTTTTATTCTTTATTCTTTTGCATGCCCATCTAAAGTAAGGCTCATCACATGATGTGTTATTTCTTTTATCCACATGGGGCCCATTAGGATAACTAATGAGTGCTATTTAAGACCCATTATGAATTTTCACCATTTAGAGCACATATAAGGCCTATTAACACTTACACTAAAATTCCCACAACTCTAACTATCCTTCATGAATCATACTCAATATTAGGGATAATATTGAAGGGAATTTTAGTGGGGTGTTACAATCTAGCAGAGAAGCCAGCAGACTGGTTCAACCCAGGCGCCCCCGTCAGACCTCGAGCCCGATCCTGTTGGGATAAGGGCTGACCGAGTTCCGGATGAAGGTTTGTGGATCGAGAGACACATGGAGGGCGCCCCCAGTGTCCCGGGCACCCCCAAGAGTGCTATAAAAGGGGTTCGACCCCCAAGGCTTCAGAACACACTTTTCCAATGCCTCAACACTCTTCGCTCAAGTTCTCTGCTCCAGAAACTTCTGATCTCGAGGTTCTAGCGACGACGACGACCCTACGCACTGAAGAACGATCTACACCGGGCGTCGGTAACGAAGAGTTAGATTTTTGTGTTTACTGCAATACTACTGTACAACTTTCTGTAAAACTTTGCGAATTATAGAATTGCCCACAGTAAATGGTCAAGGACCATGGGCCTTAGAGTAGGAGCCGACCGTGACTCCAAACCAAGTAAAAAACCTTGTGTTCGTGTTTGTTATTTTAATTTCCGCTGTGCATTCTCTATCTTATAATCCGAAATGATTTACGATATTCATCCCCCTCTATCGTATTCTCTCGATCCAACACCAAGGACTGTGTCAAGTTTAGCGGGAGGTCAAATTAAAAGAATTATTAAACATTTCATAATAATATATTTTCATAAACTGTTTTTCAAAATACTTTTGAAAACATAAGCATTTTCCCTTTCAAAATACTACCATTTTAAATCATTTTTTTTATTATTATACTATCACTTTCAAAAACTATTTTTTTTGAATCACTTTTGAAAATAGTATTTACTTGAGTTTGGAGAATTTCTAGGACACTTAGTAAAATGCCCTTGTAGTTACCACGGTTTTCTAACATTTTGTCAAACTGGAAAATAAACCAACTCAAGTAAAACATTGTATTCTCAAAAGTGCAAAATAATATTTTTCATAGTATAATATCTTTCAAAGTACAAGTTTTGCATAATATTTTTCAGAGTATTTTTCTAAAGTGAATAATATTTTTTTGTGAAAATCATTCATAAGTGCAAAATGTTCTCTAAGTTCAAAATTTTTACTAAAATGTTTTCATGTGCACAAAATCTGTCTAAGTAAAAAAAATTTTTGGTGCACAAAGTTTTTGTAAGTAATTTTTTTTTCGAAATGCACAAATTTTTCTAAGCATTATTTTTCTAAGCACAAAGGCTTTTAAGTATGCATAAAATTCTTTCTGAGTAGATATGCTTTCAAAAATTATAATACTAAGTACTTTCAAAAACAATTTTTTTCTAATTATCATTGTTGGTGCAAATTCATTTTGTCATTTTTTGATGTATGACAAAGGGGGAGAGTGAGCTTAAGTTAGAAATTTTTTCTTTCTCCCAAAGGATAGAGAGCTGAAGTTAGAATTTTTCCCAAAGGATCAAAATGTGTTTTCAAAACTTAGATCATTTGTTTTCATTTTATCCCAAGGTTTTATAACATAGCCCTTTAATCTAATCTTACTTAAGATATTGTCAAACATCAAAAAGGAGGAGATTGTTGGTGCAAAATGCATCAGTGATGTCTTCCTCTAAATGTTTCAATGTTTAACAATATGCTTAAGTTAGTGATACATTAAATAAGGAAGGGTTAGTCAAGAAAGGAGTACCAAAGTGAAGGAAAGTCTTAGTTAACCTAAGCATGAGGTCCTAGTTCAAAGAATTGGGCACTAAGTCCTGATCATGGATTGGGCACTTAGTCTTGGCCGAGGGCTGGGCACCGAAGACCTGGCCAAGGGTTGGGCACGAAGTCTTGGTTCAAAGAATTGGGCACTAAGTCTTGATTATGGATTGGGCACTAAGTCCTGGCCGCGGGCTGGGCACCTAAGACCTGACCGAGGGTTGGGTACGAATTCCTGGTTCATGGAATTGGGCAATAAGTCCTGGCCGAGGGCTGGGCACCGAAGTCCTGATGAGTGAAGTTGAGCAATAAGTCCTGGTCATGGACTGGGCAAAAGTCCTAGTAAGTGAAGCTGGGTAATAAGTCCTGGTCGTGGACTGGGCACGAAATCCTGGTCATAAGATTGGGCAATAGTCCTGGTGTGTAAAGCTAGGCAAAAGTCCAACCGGATGGGCCGAGAGGAGTAGGCAATAGTCCTGGTTTAGTATACATCCTATCATTTTCCTAATTTATAATGTACAAAATGAGGAGTTGAATGCCCATTGAAGAATGAAGTTACAAGAAGGAAGCCGACGACACATGACGACCGAAGGATGTACTTGGAGAAGATGCTATCCCTAGGTTGACCATCGATTTCTCATTGGCTTGAGAAGATCGTAGTATATAGGCCATAATCAAGTCACATTTTACCACTTATATTTTGATATATGCAATGTGTGTATGTGATGCATGATTAGATAATCATTTATCTTAATTAAGTCAACTCGATATGCCTACAAAAGTTTGGTACTCATAAACTACCTCGATCATTTGTTGTTGGATTTGCCAAAGCAAAGCAACATTTTTTAAATTGGTAGAGTACGAGAGGACAATTGTGATGGGTGTTGCTTGGCAGGTTTCCTAAGCGAATATTATAGGGTATGGCTTGGCGGGTTTCCTTAGCGAATACCTGGTCGATTCGAGAGACCTCTCCACATATACGGATTAAAAATTAATCCATGTGGAGACCGACGACCGCCTCGTGCATCGAACGACCCAAATTACAACTTAGTCAATTACCAAAATTAGCCTTGTAATGTGCTCGACCGTTCGACCACGGAAAAGATGACGAGTTGATCGCCAGCTTTTGTGTTTATGGTTGGGGTCCAGTTAACAATTTATTCATCATGATAAGAAATAAAAATAATAAATTATCAAACATAAAATGACGAGACATATAATCATGGCACAAAATTGACATAAGGAAATACAAAGGAGCATAGGGAAAGATATACCTTTCCGATCACCTCGCAGTCTTCTACCATATGTCCCTCCCTTCGTGGATGTCGTGTGGGCGATGATCTACCTCGAACCGGGATCACCAAAAGTACCCCAATCAATCCCTTTCCTTCTTCTTCACACGCGCCCAACAAAATCCTAAAACTAGGGTTACCGCCGGCGCCTCCTTCCTCTCCACCAAGCTACGCCGAGCTCCTCCGGCCACTGCCGAGCGTCGGCCACAAGGGGACTGAGGAGGAGATGAGAATGATGAAGAAAGGACCGAAGAAGAAGGAGGAAATACAACCTTGTTCTTCCTCCCCAAAGCTATCGCCGCCGCCCTTCACTCTCACCCGCCAGCGTCCAAACGCCCTCTCCAAGCAACCCCTCCTTCTCAGGTCCACCGAGAACAAGTTGAAGAAAGGATCCTCCTTGTGCCAAGAAACTGTTGGTGCAAGCAGCACCTAAGTTGAACCTGGGTTTTCATATTGGCAAAAGGGTTCAAAAGTTAAGTATTATCTGTTATCTAACATGTTACTTAAGTGTGCAGAAAGAAATCCTAACGAAGGACTGCTAGGCACCTAGCGAAGGACTGCTAGGCAGCAAAAACCTAAGACCTGGCGAAGGACTTCTAGGCACCTAGCGAAGGGCTGCTAGGAGTCGAACACCTGGCGAAGGACTTCTAGGCACCAGGCGAAGGACTGCTTGGTACAGAAGCCCTAGCGAAGGACTGCTAGGCACCGGGCAAAGGACTGCTTGGTACCCAAAACCTGGCGAAGGGCTGCTAGGCACCTGCGAAGGATTGCTGGGCAAAAGTCTAACCGGAGGAGCCGGTTGGCAAAAGGTAAACTCTCCTAAGAGGAGTAGGTGAGGATGCGTTCCCCGAGCAGGGAATAGTAGGTGTTGGTTCGACCTAGGGTTCCATTTGGGAGACCCAAATTCAGAACCAAGACAGCCACGACTGTAAGAATTATCTAATACTCTTGCTGTTGTGTTGTTTTGGAACTTACCCTGGATGCAGGACTGAAGGAACGAGTTTCTGCAGCTCAGAATGCCCCAAAGGAGAGGGGCAGCAGCTAGGCAGGGCGCCCCGGAGGTCCCGGGCGCCCCTAAGGTGAAGGCAAAACAAGACTAGCAAGAACTGCTTTGGAAGCTCACTAGGCTAGGCACCCTCAAGCTCCCGGGCACCCCCTGTTTCCCAGGCGCCCTGGGCCAAGCCAACGAAGCGGATAGAATCAAGTCAGCCGAGAAGCCAGTAGACCAAGTCAACCGGGGCGCCCCCGTTATCTTCGAGCCTGATTCAGGACAGATAAGCCTAGACCGAGCTTCAGATGAGGGTTCTTGGATCCGAAGGCACGTGTCAGGCGCCCCCAGCGTCCCGGGCGCCCCCAGGAGTACTATAAAAGGGGTTCAACCCCCAAGGCTTCGACTAAAGCGCTCTGCTCCGAAAACCTCCGATCTCGAGATTCAAGCGCCGACGACGACCCTCCACACCAAAGAACGATCTACACCGAGCGTCGGTAACAAAGAGCATAATTGTACTTTTTACTGCACTATTACTGTACAATGTTTTGTAATAACTTGCGCGATTATAGAATTGCCCGTAGAAAATGGTCAAGGACCGTGGGCCTTGGACTAGGAGTCGACCATGACTCCGAACTAAGGAAAAAACATTGTGTTTGCGTTTATTTTTTTTATTTCCGCTGTGTAATTTCTCTCAATCTAATCCGAAATGGTTTTAAGATATTCAGCCCCGCCTCTATCGTATTCTCTCGATCCAACAAGTGGTATCATAGCGGTGAAGTTCAAATTTGGTGCAACCACCAATTTGAGATTTTTTTTCAGATTTTTTCTTCAAATTTTTTTTTGCGAATTTGTTTCGTTAATCGAAGTTGGTGGAACACCACTCGATAAAAATTTTCTTTTCCCTTCCCGCACTGCTAATCCAAGACCAAGTCTTGGGACATTTTTTTTCTCTCTCATTCTTTTCAGTCATTCCTAAATTTCCATGCAAGAGGGCTTTAGTACCGCCAGACCACCTGTAACGACCCGCCTTCTCTACCTTAGCCGAACCGTTACTTGTCTACTTCTTGACTCTAATGCACGACTAAAAATGCGGAACTTTCTTAAACTTGTATTTAAATCTATCTAAGAATGATATTCTAACTTTAATAGTCATGCATTTAAACTTATCACACAAGGTTCTATAATATTGCTAAAGCATTATGGAATATGAATGCAACTTTTCTAAGCACATTTAAAGCAATGAAAACTTAATTCAAAAGGAGACTAACAACATCTTGGCACATGCATCAAATAGCTACATCGAAGTATCGATATTCAAAACTACTCACGCTCATACTCATCCAATGCAATCATAAGGATATGTATACTAAATAGAATGACATGGAATCTCTATTCGTGGTTTTAAGACAGGCAAAATATCTAAAACGCAAATACTTGGATAAATTCTATGTGATCTAACTTAAGCTAAGAATTTGTAATAAATGCACTTTAAGTCTTTTATTTATCTCGTCCCAAGGACCTCTCCAAGGTCAGCCACCACACACACGTTACTCAGCACCGCCTCGTCGCCTTCCTTCAGAATTGCTTGCCTTTACCTTTACCTGCAGTAAGAGGAAATGCAACTAATAAGCATAAAGCTTAGTAAGTACTATCTAGCTCACAAAATCTCGAAATGTGCAGGCATGCTTTTTAAACAATATGGAATCACATGAGATACTTTTATGCTTAAAAGAAACACTAAAACATGTATAACTCAAAACATGCATACTCAAGCATTAACAAGTCTTAACTCACTTTTTCTTGGTTTAACTTGAAACTTTAGCAATTCTTTAACTTTAGATCTTTCTTTAACTTTTAGAAATTTTCTTTAAATTTTAGAAAACTTTGCTAAAGCATATACTTGAAAATAATAACTCACTTGGATCCACTTAAGACGTAAGTACCATCTTATGCGCGTTCCCTAAAAGGTTGGGGTAGCGAGCCACCAATCCTAATAGAGCAGACCTTGGTCTACCAGGGCCAAGACCTTGGAATTGGACACCTGGATTTCTTTAACGACGCCCTTGGACGCCGGGTACTGGCCTTAGAAAATAAAATACTTACTTTTTCTTATCTTGAATGCCTTGGCATTTTAACGAGCACCTTGTGTGCCCAAATCCCTAAGTCTTGACTTTTGGGGATTTCTTAAGGCCTTGGCCTTTTCTTTTCTTACCTTTATCTTCTCTTTTCTTTTCTCATAACTTTTCTTAGCCCCTAACCTCATATAGGGTACTTTATCAACTTATACAAGCATGGATTAAACTAGAGTTACATGCAAAATCATAAACTAAAGGAAAAATTGCATTTTTAACTTTTGATCACATGCAAAATCTTAAACTAAAAGTAAATATCTCTATTAAAACTTTTAAGGGAAAATTCTTACGGAAAACCGCCTCTTACTGCAGGTGAGCAGTACTTACCTTGATATCTTAGACTTACAACCAAGAACGGCGTTGGAGGTTCCGGAGAAACTTGGAGTCTCGGAGATTTCTTCGCGCTCACGCGTTCCTCTCGTCGTGGGGATTCCGAATATCGGAAAATCCCTCCGCACTCCTTGCTTTTCCTTGGCCGGCGCCCCCTTAGAAGAGGAGAGGAGGCCTTGGTGTGTTTTCGCCCAAGGGAGGAGAGAGGGGCGGCATGAGGGTTTGGGCGAGGAAGAGAAGTTGCCGAACCAAAAAAAATAAAAACCCTACTTAAGTTCTTCTATTTATACTTATGGGGGCGAATTTACCTAATTATACCTTATATATTGTTTCGCTCAATCTGTTTCAACAAAAACAACCAGCGCAGCTGGTCTGCCCATTCGACTCTCACAGCGTAGGTGAAGGGTTCGATTCCCACCTACGCGATTTCCTGTTTATAACCTTTTTTGCCACTTTCGTTTACGGAAAAATTCTATAAAAATATCCATAAATTTGGAATAAATTCTAAGATATTTCTAAAATTAGTTTCGAGATTTTTCGGGCGTTACACCACCACTCTTCAGTGGAGAGGATTTCTCCTACTAGAAGAGTAGGATGGAAGTCCACCTGAAAACTCAGGTGGACATGTGGATAATTATCCAATCCGGTCTAGAAATCCCTAGAAATGCTAAAGGAGTGCCACAGTCTTACACTGAATGGGAAGCCTCACTCAAAAGAAAAATCGAGGCTGATGCTAAAGCAACCCAAACACTCCAATGCGACCTAATCAAAGAGGAGCTAAACCGGGTGGGTCCATTCAACAGTGCAAAGGAACTCTGGGGTAAGCTAATTGAATTACACGAAGGAACCTCCAACACCCGAATCAGCAAAAGGGACCTACTGCTGAACAAGATGTACACAATCAAGATGAACGACAGTGAATCTGCAGCTCAGCTCCACGCTAGAATTCAGGAGATGATGAACGGTCTACACACCATCGGTCACAAGGTAGAGAACCGTGACCTGATCAGGTATGCTCTTAACGCCTTCCATAGAAATACTTTGTGGGCATCTATGGTAGATGCGTACAAAGTTTCAAGGGATTTGTCTAAAATTTAACTAGATGAATTATTTTCGGAACTCGAATTACATGAACAGACTAACTTCAATCTGGCCGAGAAAGGCATTGCTTTTGTTGCAGGTAAAACTAGAAAGATAACCAAGAAGAAACCTCAACCTGCACCGGAGTCTGATTCAGACTCAGACTCAAACTCAGAAGAAAGCGAAGGAGATCGACCTAAGCTGGTTCGGCTAGCTCGAGACTACTACAAAGAACTAAAAAACCAGACCAACAGAAGGAAAGCCAGTCGAAGAAAGGAAGAACTAGCTGAACCTTCAAATAAGAAGAACAAACCTAATGTGACATGTTACGAATGCAAAAAGAAGGGTCACTACAAGATAGAATGCCCCAATCTGAAGGAAACAAAGAAGACAAGAAAGAAGAAGGCCCTTCAGGCAACGTGGGACGAATCCTCGTCCGAAGAAGAAGAAGAGGCCCCACAGTCGAACTTGCTCGCCCAGACTGCCTCAGAAGAAATTGAGACCGAGTAAGAATCGGAGCCAGACGACGGGAAACTTACATTTTCAGAAGACGGCGAAATCACTGTAAGTGGGTTTTATAGAAATCAATTAACCGAATTAATTGCCTATCTTTCTCGAGACTTGGTGAAAGACAAAATCCGAGTCGAATCTCTCCGACAGGAAGTAAAACTCCTGAAAGAGGGAGCTGACTCTAGATCCTTAACTAAGAAGGTTCAAGAAGGAACCTCTACTCAAGTTGAAAAACTTAAGAAAAAGAACTACTCCTTGAAAACTCAAGTCAAGGACCTTAGAGCAGCCTTGGAACGATTCACTTCTGGTTCCAAGCGTCTTGACATGATCCTTGGAAAACAGAAGTCGGTTCTAAATCGATCAGGGTTAGGATATCGAACCAAGATTAGACAAAGATCATACTATGGTGTACTGAATCAGTCTAGACATAAAATTCAGGCATGGGTACCCAAACTGTGCCTGAATAAACAAACTGGATCAAATCAGCATTGGATCCCCAAGGGTAAGATTCACATCTTGCCAAACTATTATCGTGGCTTTAGTCCAGGGGGAGCCAAATTAAAAATAATTTTCATATTTAGATAAATTTTTATTTTTTGTGATTGCTTGTTTATTTATTTTCTGCAATTTATCATGCTTAGATTTAGGACTGGTTAGATTAAGGACTGAATCAATTAACTGAGATTTGAACAACCTATTATTGGGTGGCGGTGAGATGATAGTACGTTAGGGAAGCCTCTTCTAATAAGATCAAGTATACACTACTTGGTCTCTTTAGACTGGTGAAACTAGCCGAAGCTACCAATCCAAGACCCTTACTAGTTAGACCAGAATTTTTCAAAAAGTAATTTTGAAAATGAAATTTCATTAAAAGGCTTTGTTAAGGAAAGGGTTGATGATCCAATAAGGCTACGACCAAAGAAGTCCTTGTGCCTCGCCAAGACCTCAAAGCCGATTTCTGAAATTCAAATTCAAATTACTCTTTGCCAAATTCAAATCTAACACAAATGTTCAGTTAATTGTAGATTCAAACACTCATTTTTCAAAATAAATTCAAAATAAATTGCTTTCAAAATTAATCTAACTTTTTCAAAATAAATCATGATTTTTCAAAATAATTCTGTCTACTAAAACCTGTCTCACAAAAACCCATAAGCCTAACGTGATTAACAACTTTAGAATGGGTGAGATGGTAAAAATTAACTTAACTGAAATTCATCCCTGAATTGTTGTTTAGTACAAACACATACTCCTGTAGTTTAGAACGGAGTTGACCTAATTATTTCAGTTAATACTAGTCAAAGCATGGTCAAACTAGTCAAATCATGTTCAAAGTAGTCAGACCATGGTCAAAGTAGTAAAACCATGGTCAAAATAGTCATACTAATCTAAGATTAATTTCAAAAATCACCCAACATGGCCTGATTAAAGGTATACCTAAAATTAAGAACCCTGAAAACTTAATATATAAATCATGCAATCAAGGTAAACAAACCAGGTCCAATCACAAACAAATTCAATCTGATCTAACTCAAACCACACTTATGCTCCTGCACCTTGACCTATTTGATTCACATGGATCCAAGTCACTAAGCGAAAACCGGTACTGCTTAGTAATTGTTGATGATTACTCTAGGTTTACCTGGGTTAGGTTTCTGAAGACCAAAGATGAAACCTTAAACCTATTTAGTGATCTTTGTAAATTAATTAAAAATTAAAATTATACCAGAATCAAAAGACTTCGGAGAGATCACGGGGGAGAGTTTGAAAATCAACGATTCGAGGAGTTTTGTAAGGTAAATGGGTATATACATGAATTTTCGTGTCCTAGAACCCCCCAGCAAAATGGGATAGTTGAACGAAAAAATAGAACTCTACAGGAAGCCACTAGGGCTATGCTCAATGAATTCAACTTGGCTAACCAATATTGGGCAGAAGCAATTAGCACGGCATGCTACATCCAAAATACGGTCCTGATTAACAAATGACACAATAAAACACCCTACGAATTATATTACCATAGACTTCCAAACCTACATTACCTAACGGTCTTTGGGTGCAAAGTCCATATCCTAAACACCAAAGGCTACCTAGGTAAATTCAAGTCTAAGTCAACTCTAGGCATCTTCTTAGGATATTCAACAACAAGTAGTGCCTATAGGGTTTACAACAAACAAACTAAGAAAATTAAAGAAACAACAAATCTGATATTTGATGAAGAAGTTAACTCAAAATCTGATAATCCAGATCTAAATTCATCAAATACTGAAGATAATGAACAAACTGTTGAACCTTTAATTGAACCCCTAAATGAACTAACTATTGAACCAACTATTGAGTCAATTGAACCAACAATTGAACCAACCCAAGTAGTTGAACCAAATACTGAACCAAACCGACCGACCGGACCTGTGGTCGTACCATGTTCTAGAAAAACTAAGAAACCCAGACTCAGTCACCCAACTGATCAAATTGTGGGTGATCCAACTTTAGGAGTCAGAACTAGGTCTTCCTATAGAAACTTAGTCAGATTGCAATGATCTCAAAAATTGAACCTAAGACTATAGAAGAAGTCTTACCTGATCCTGATTGGATCTTAGCTATGCATGAAGAATTAGCCCATTTTGAGAGGAACCACGTCTGGGAACTAGTACCTAAACCTGAGGGCAAATCCATTATGGATACTAAGTGGGTGTTTATGAATAATCAAAATGATCAAGGAGAAATAGTGAGAAACAAAGCCCACTTAGTAGCCAAAGGATTCAATCAAGTAGAAGGGTTAGATTATGATAAAACCAAAGCCCTAGTAGCTAGACTTAAGTCCATTAGGATGTTGTTAGCCTTTGCATCCCATAAAGGATTTAAACTCTACCAAATGGATGTAAAGTCAGCTTTTTTAAATGGATTAATTAAGGAAGAAGTTTATGTAGGACAACCCCCTGGTATTGAGGACTTAGAAAGACCTGACCATGTTTACAAACTCACGAAAGCACTTTATGAACTAAAACAAGCACCTAGGGCCTGGTATGAACGCTTATCAACCTACCTAACTTCTAAAGAATTTAAACAAGAAAAAATTGACTCAACCTTATTTATTATGACCTTAGGGAAAAAATCTTTATTGCCCAAATCTACGTCGATGACATAATCTTTGGGTCTACCAACTCAAATTTCTTAAAAGAATTCATTTAAATTGTAACACCCCAAAATTGTCAATGTAAAATCATGACAATGTATGAAAATGGTTATAATGAAATGATATAAATTTCATGCAATCACATGCTATAAAATGTTATGAATGCATGAAATATTATATGCATGAGATATTATATTCATGAAATATTATTATCATGAAATATTAGCATGAAATATTATATTTATGAAAATGGAATATTGAAAATATTATGAAATAATATTTTTGGAATATTATGAAATATTCTGAATTCATAAAATATTATTCATATTATGAATTTCATGATGGGCTTGGTTTATTGGGCTTGGAAATGAATGGTGCTAAAAAGAAAGTGCAAAGTGGAGGAAGCAAGGATTGAACCTTGGACCTCCTAGTTGCACTCACCATGTCATAACCAATGAACCAAGCAATATTTCATGTAGAAGGAGAAAGGAACATGCTTGTTAAGTGTGTAAGAGTGAAGAGACATGCTTCTTCACAAGAGGTGTATAAATAGGATAAAGAGAAGGAAGTTAGGGGAAGTTACTCACTCTTTCTTCCTCCTTTCTTCTTCTTGCCGAAAACCTCTCTCCCCCCTTTGCCATTTTCGAAACCAATACCTAAGGGTTCTAACCCTAGGGCAAGTGCAAGGAAGGGAAGCCAAGTACCATCTCATTCTACCAAGACCAAGGAGTCTTAGAGGAAAGATTTGAAGAAAAAGGATCTTCGCATACCCTTCAAGTGTGGGGTACCCAACAACTAAGAGAAGGCGAAATTCCAACGCTAGGATGTAAGAATCCTCTCGCCTGCAGTATAATGGTTTATGCATGATTTCCTTGTGTTCTTGTTTTGGAAAAAGGGGAGTTCTCTTTAGAGGACTTTCGGCCACCCTAGGAAAAAGGTCCAAGAGAAGGATTTTAATCACACCTTGATGCATGCTAGTACCCCTAGGGATTTTATACATATAGGTGTTGTTTCCAAATTTTTGGAAGGACAAAAAAATAGGGTTTAGGCCCCTACAACTTTCGGCCACCCCCTTGAGAGGAGGCCTTGGTTCCTTTTGTTACATGATTATATCCCTTAAACTTTAAGGTATATGTGTAGGTGTTTTCTTAATGATGTTATGTACAAATTCTAGGGTTTACCCCTTGTGTAGGTTTCGGCCAAGACCTAGGAAATTGGGTTAGTGGATGCTAATCTCACTTGAGGGTTAAACCATGGTTAAATTGTTAACATGAAATATACTAGAGGTGTTTGTATGAATGCTTGGTGGGAAAACCAAATTCTTTATTCGTATATTTCGGCCAACCCTAGTTCTAGGGTTGGGAAGTACCTAATGAGACCATGAAGCATGCTAATACATATGTGATATGTGTATAATTTATGTGACTTATTTTGTTGGATGTAAAAACATGCCTTGTAGCCCATGGGGCACCTTGATGATATGAGCATGATGTGGTTGATAATATGCTTTAAAGGGATACTCTATTAAAACTGGGATCAAGAGCACCCGAATGCGTGGTGTGTCCCTAGGGGATCAAGAGCACCCGAATGCGTGGTGTGTCCCTTTGAGAAGTGATTAAAGAGTACCTTTAGGCATATACTTATATGAGTAATTGCATGATAAATTACTTTACTTTGGAAAGTTGTCTACCCGACTCGGAAGGGGGTCGTTAAACAAATCCAATGAGCATGTACGGAAGGGTCATGGCATTGGTAGGACGGAAGGGTCCTGCTCTAATTAGATTGGTGGCTCGCTACCCCAATTTATTAGGGAACGCGCATGATGATGTGGTACGACAACTGGGCCCTGGATGATGATATGTTATTTTGAAGTACTTACCATTATGGAACTTTTTGAAAAACATATTGTTTTCTCATTATGTGATGATCTTGTTCTGTAAAGTACTTAGAGATATTTGATGTGATGTTCATGATGCTTTGATGAGATGCTTATGAGGCTTATAATCTTGTTCTATCTTGATTACTGTGTACATGATATGATGTATCGATATGGTTTTGCGAGTAGGCCCGGAATCTTACTAAGCATGTTTTGCTTACTAGTTCCTGTTATTTTTCTTATGCTGCAAATAGCGGTAAGAAATACTCGAACTAAAGGAAGAGGCAGAGGGAAGGTTGGAGGATGTGTGTGGTGATGGCTCGGGAAAGGATGAAAGATTCTATCTACCTTAGTTTATCTAGAATCTAAACTGCTTCCCATAATTACGATTGAAATTGTATTGCTATATTCTGAATGTATGATGATTGTGACTACTCTACTGTTAGAGATATGAAACCTAAACCATGTTAGCTAATACTATCATTAATGTCTAAATTTTGTAATATGCATGCTAAGTAAAATGTTAGATAATTGCCATTATGCTTCTTTTGCATGTATCTAAGGCTAGATAACCTTTTCTATATGCTTACTTGAGATTTCATGCTATAGTGTGTTAAATGCTTTCCATATTAGGTTGTAAATGCATGTAGATATAAATGAATTATTTGATAAGAAAACCTTGCTTGGTAATTTAGTGTTCAATAAGCATGCTTATTACGAGTTCATGTATTGTAACTGATTTGTTTGGATATACATGATTGAATATGATTGCATGATATGAATGTGTGGACCCGTAACCCCGCCTTTAGGGTAGATATAAGGTCGGGCGTTACAAGTTGGTATCAGAGCAGATTTCCCCTCCATCACACACACATCAAGCTTCCTTCTGCCGCTTCCAAGTAAGAAATCCTAACTCGCTTTACTTTATTTCATGTACAGTACTACTATATGAGATGATTGATGCTTGCCTAACAAAGTGGTGTTAAGGCTTATATCTATCTATTTACTGTTAATAGATATGACTAGAGGGCGTAGAACTAGGGGTAACGAGACAGCACCCCCACCTGATCTGATGCAGGTGATCACTGAGCTGCAGCGTCAGGTCACTGAGCAGCAGCAGATGATAACCACTCTGATGACCCAGCAGATTAACACTGCCACTCCTGCGGGAAGTCAGAACGCCGTAACCACTGAGCCTCCGACTGCACAGGCACCCTCGGACACTACTGCCAGAGCAGTCCGACAGGAGGCCTATCTGATTCAGTGGCAGAGACTTAAGCCGGAAAAGTTCTCAGGCACCTGCGAGCCCTGGGATGCTCAGGCCTGGCTCAAGACAGTTGAGAGCACAGTGGAATTAGTAGACTGGCCCGAGCATGAGAAAATTAAGTGTGTCTCGCTCTGCCTCACTGGCGATGCCAGGATATGGTGGGAACGGGTAAAAGCTAGAAGGTCAGTGGATCAGATGAAGTGGAAGGACTTCGAGTCCGAATTTCTGTTCCGACAACACTGCCCTCGGGTGAGGTGATGGCCTCTACCCAAATGCTACGGGCCACACCGATCAGCATCGCAGATAGGGAGCTCTCCTGCGATCTGATAGTGCTTGATATATCGGATTATGATCTGATATTGGGCATGGATTTCTTGAATAAATACGGCGCTTCTATTGAGTGCCGAAAACGAAGGGTCATCTTCCGACCTGAGACGGGGATTCTCTTTGAATTTATCGGAGAGCCGAAGAAGAAGACTGGCAAATTCTTATCGGCTCTGAAAGCAAGGAAAATGTTAGAGAAGGGATGTTCTGGATTTCTAGCTCATGTGGTTGATACACGTCCTACAGAGGACCCGAAGCTAGAAGACGTCAAAGTTGTATGCAACTATCCAGAGGTATTTCCTGATGACTTACCAGGGTTAGCACCGGAAAGAGAGGTTGAATTTGCCATTGATTTGATTCCTGGTACTAACCCCATCTCGAAGGCACCATACCGAATGGCGCCGACTGAATTGAAGGAATTGCAAGGACAGCTACAAGAGCTTCTCGACAAGGGACTTATCCGCCCTAGTCATTCCCCCTGGGGAGCTCCCGTACTGTTCGTGAAGAAGAAGGATGGGTCGATGCGTATGTGTATCGACTATCGGGCATTAAACAATGTGACCATAAAAAAAACAGGTACCCTCTACCCAGGATAGATGACCTGTTCGATCAGTTAAAGGGAGCTACGGTTTTCTCTAAGATTGATCTGAGGTCTGGTTATCACCAAGTCCGGGTGAAAAATGAGGATATACCCAAAACTGCTTTCCGGACGAGATACGGACATTATGAGTTCGTAGTGATGCCGTTCGGAGTTACTAATGCTCCGGCAATATTCATGGACCTTATGAATCGGATTTTCTCGGCATTTCTCGACAGATTTGTGATCGTCTTCATCGACGACATCCTTATTTATTCGAGGACTTCCGAAGAGCATGCAGAGCACCTGGGTATAGTATTACAGATTCTTCAGAAAGAACAACTGTATGCTAAATTTTCTAAATGTGAGTTCTGGCTGAATCAAGTATCATTCTTGGGGCATATCATCTCCAAGGACGGAGTGATGGTCGACCCAATTAAAATTGAGACCGTAAGTAACTGGTCCAGACCCAAGAATGCTAGCGAGGTCAGGAGTTTTCTGGGGCTAGCCGGATATTACAGAAAATTCGTAGAAAACTTCTCTCGAATTGCGGCTCCTATGACAGCTCTGACAAAGAAAGATAAGAAATATATCTGGACCGACGAATGCGAGAAGAGTTTCTCTGAACTGAAAAGGAGACTGACTAGCGCTCCTATATTGACTCTTCCGGAAAATGATACGGGTTTCGATATGTACAGCGACGCATCCAAACTTGGACTCGGAGCTGTACTTATGCAAAATGGGAAGGTAATTGCCTATGCCTCTAAGCAACTGAAGGAACATGAAAAGAATTATCCTACCCATGATTTGGAATTAGCAGCGGTGGTCTTTGCGCTGAAAACATGGAGGCATTATTTATATGGCACTCAGTGCAAGGTCTTTACTGATCACCAGAGTCTGCGGTATTTCTTCACCCAGAAAGACCTGAATATGCGACAACGCCGATGGCTCGAGTTGGTCAAGGACTACGACTGTGAGATCTTGTACCATCCGGGAAAAGCCAACAAGGTAGCAGATGCTCTCAGTAGAAAATCTTGTGCTGCATTGTTGTCTTTATCAGCTGTGTCACAACCCTTAGTGGAAGAGATTATGGATTTCGGAATCGAGATAATATCGGGACAGCTTTCTACTCTACAGATTGCGCCGACATTATTTGATGGTATTCTGGAGAAGCAGAATCTTGATCCGAGTCTTCAGAGAATCAAGCAAGAGATTCATGAAGGCAAGGGCGAGGGATTCCGGATTTCCGATAGTGGAGTTTTATATCTCCGGGATCGATTATGCGTTCCCGACGACTCCGACTTACGGACAAGGATACTCGAGGAAGCTCACGGCACACCTTACGCGATGCATCCGGGGTCTACCAAGATGTATCAAGATCTGAAAGGTAAATTTTGGTGGTCCGGCATGAAGAAAGATGTAGCCCATTATATTAGTATGTGTTTGACCTGCCAGAGGGTCAAAGCAGAACACCAGAGACCTGGGGGAGTTCTGCAGCCTCTACCTATTCCCGAGTGGAAATGGGAGGACATATCTATGGATTTTATATCAGGGCTGCCTCGGACTACAAATGGATATGATAGCATATGGGTAATTGTAGACCGGCTGACCAAGTCCGCGCATTTTCTGGCTATCAGGATGACTTATTCAGTTGAGCAGCTGGCGCAACTGTACGTCAAGGAAATTGTCCGACTACACGGGGTTCCCAAGACCATCGTCTCTGACCGAGACGGTCGATTTACTTCTGATTTTTGGGGACACGTGCAGAAGGCCCTTGGCACGAAGCTGAAGTTCAGTACAGCCTTTCACCCCCAGATTGACGGGCAGACTGAACGAGTAAACCAGATACTAGAAGATATGTTACGGGCTTGCGTCTTGGACTTCAAGGGAAGCTGGTGTCGATACCTGAGCCTGGCAGAGTTTGCTTATAACAACAGTTATCAGGCTACTATCGGGATGGCACCGTACGAAGCACTGTACGGAAGAAAATGCAGATCTCCTTTATGCTGGCATGAGAGTGGTGAAAAGAGGGAGATGGGACTCCAGACTGATATTATTGATGAGACCACTCAGGCCATAAAGAATATCCGCCAGAGGATAGAGACTGCTCAGAGTCGGCAAAAGAGCTACGCTGATAAGCGACGTCGACCACTTGAATTCGATATTGGGGATTCGGTATTTCTGAAGGTAGCCCCTATGAAAGGGGTGATGAGATTCGGAAAGAAGGGGAAACTGAGTCCGCGATACGTGGGACCCTACCAGATTTTGAGACGAGTAGGCAAAGTGGCCTACGAACTGGAGTTACCGCCAGAAATGGCGGCTATCCACAACGTCTTCCACGTGTCGATGCTCAAGAAGTGTATCCCTGATGCAATTCAAATTATAGAACCCCCACCAGTGCAAGAACAGGAGAGCCTTAGTTCTGAATGCCGGCCGATCCAGATCCTTGATCGGGAAGTTAAAAGGCTAAGGAACAAGGAAATACCCTTAGTGAAAGTTCTGTGGCGGAACGAGCAGTTCGAAGAAGCCACCTGGGAACAGGAAGATACGATGCGATCAAAGTATCCGGAACTATTTTAAAGTTCGGGACGAACTTTTTATAAGGTGTGTAGGATTGTAACACCCCAGTTTTTACAATTTGAATACCTGGGGAATTGTTTAAAGTTCGGGACGAACTTTCTATAAGAGAGGGAGGATTGTAACACCCCAAAATTGTCAATGTAAAATCATGACAATGTATGAAAATGGTTATAATGAAATGATATAAATTTCATGCAATCACATGCTATAAAATGTTATGAATGCATGAAATATTATATGCATGAGATATTATATTCATGAAATATTATTATCATGAAATATTAGCATGAAATATTATATTTATGAAAATGGAATATTGAAAATATTATGAAATAATATTTTTGGAATATTATGAAATATTCTGAATTCATAAAATATTATTCATATTATGAATTTCATGATGGGCTTGGTTTATTGGGCTTGGAAATGAATGGTGCTAAAAAGAAAGTGCAAAGTGGAGGAAGCAAGGATTGAACCTTGGACCTCCTAGTTGCACTCACCATGTCATAACCAATGAACCAAGCAATATTTCATGTAGAAGGAGAAAGGAACATGCTTGTTAAGTGTGTAAGAGTGAAGAGACATGCTTCTTCACAAGAGGTGTATAAATAGGATAAAGAGAAGGAAGTTAGGGGAAGTTACTCACTCTTTCTTCCTCCTTTCTTCTTCTTGCCGAAAACCTCTCTCCCCCTTTGCCATTTTCGAAACCAATACCTAAGGGTTCTAACCCTAGGGCAAGTGCAAGGAAGGGAAGCCAAGTACCATCTCATTCTACCAAGACCAAGGAGTCTTAGAGGAAAGATTTGAAGAAAAAGGATCTTCGCATACCCTTCAAGTGTGGGGTACCCTACAACTAAGAGAAGGCGAAATTCCAGCGCTAGGATGTAAGAATCCTCTCGCCTGCAGTATAATGGTTTATGCATGATTTCCTTGTGTTCTTGTTTTGGAAAAAGGGGAGTTCTCTTTAGAGGACTTTCGGCCACCCTAGGAAAAAGGTCCAAGAGGAGGATTTTAATCACACCTTGATGCATGCTAGTACCCCTAGGGATTTTATACATATAGGTGTTGTTTCCAAATTTTTGGAAGGACAAAAAAATAGGGTTTAGGCCCCTACAACTTTCGGCCACCCCTTGAGAGGAGGCCTTGGTTCCTTTTGTTACATGATTATATCCCTTAAACTTTAAGGTATATGTGTAGGTGTTTTCTTAATGATGTTATGTACAAATTCTAGGGTTTACCCCTTGTGTAGGTTTCGGCCAAGACCTAGGAAATTGGGTTAGTGGATGCTAATCTCACTTGAGGGTTAAACCATGGTTAAATTGTTAACATGAAATATACTAGAGGTGTTTGTATGAATGCTTGGTGGGAAAACCAAATTCTTTATTCGTATATTTCGGCCAACCCTAGTTCTAGGGTTGGGAAGTACCTAATGAGACCATGAAGCATGCTAATACATATGTGATATGTGTATAATTTATGTGACTTATTTTGTTGGATGTAAAAACATGCCTTGTAGCCCATGGGGCACCTTGATGATATGAGCATGATGTGGTTGATAATATGCTTTAAAGGGATACTCTATTAAAACTGGGATCAAGAGCACCCGAATGCGTGGTGTGTCCCTAGGGGATCAAGAGCACCCGAATGCGTGGTGTGTCCCTTTGAGAAGTGATTAAAGAGTACCTTTAGGCATATACTTATATGAGTAATTGCATGATAAATTACTTTACTTTGGAAAGTTGTCTACCCGACTCGGAAGGGGGTCGTTAAACAAATCCAATGAGCATGTACGGAAGGGTCATGGCATTGGTAGGACGGAAGGGTCCTGCTCTAATTAGATTGGTGGCTCGCTACCCCAATTTATTAGGGAACGCGCATGATGATGTGGTACGACAACTGGGCCCTGGATGATGATATGTTATTTTGAAGTACTTACCATTATGGAACTTTTTGAAAAACATATTGTTTTCTCATTATGTGATGATCTTGTTCTGTAAAGTACTTAGAGATATTTGATGTGATGTTCATGATGCTTTGATGAGATGCTTATGAGGCTTATAATCTTGTTCTATCTTGATTACTGTGTACATGATATGATGTATCGATATGGTTTTGCGAGTAGGCCCGGAATCTTACTAAGCATGTTTTGCTTACTAGTTCCTGTTATTTTTCTTATGCTGCAAATAGCGGTAAGAAATACTCGAACTAAAGGAAGAGGCAGAGGGAAGGTTGGAGGATGTGTGTGGTGATGGCTCGGGAAAGGATGAAAGATTCTATCTACCTTAGTTTATCTAGAATCTAAACTGCTTCCCATAATTACGATTGAAATTGTATTGCTATATTCTGAATGTATGATGATTGTGACTACTCTACTGTTAGAGATATGAAACCTAAACCATGTTAGCTAATACTATCATTAATGTCTAAATTTTGTAATATGCATGCTAAGTAAAATGTTAGATAATTGCCATTATGCTTCTTTTGCATGTATCTAAGGCTAGATAACCTTTTCTATATGCTTACTTGAGATTTCATGCTATAGTGTGTTAAATGCTTTCCATATTAGGTTGTAAATGCATGTAGATATAAATGAATTATTTGATAAGAAAACCTTGCTTGGTAATTTAGTGTTCAATAAGCATGCTTATTACGAGTTCATGTATTGTAACTGATTTGTTTGGATATACATGATTGAATATGATTGCATGATATGAATGTGTGGACCCGTAACCCCGCCTTTAGGGTAGATATAAGGTCGGGCGTTACATAAATAATGGAAAATTAATTTGAAATGAGCTTAGTTGGTTAGCTCAACTTCTTTCTAGGGTTGTAAATTAAACAAACTAGGGATGGAAACTATGTCCATCAATCTAAATATGCTAAGGAGTTAATAAAGAAATTTAAAATGGATAACTCTAAAAGCATAAGTACCTCCATGGCCACAAATGTAAAAATAGATAGTGATCCTGATGGTAAACCAGTAGACCTTAAACTCTATAGAGGTATGATTGGAAGTCTACTGTACCTTACAGCTAGCAGACCTGATATCCTTTTTGCTGTAGGAATGTCTGCTAGATACCAAACTTGTGCTAAGGAAACACACTTAGCTGCCATAAAAAGAATACTAAGAAATGTTAAGGGCACTCTAAATGTAGGGATTTGGTATCCTAGGACCTCAACCTTTTACTTGTCAGGATACTCGGATTCTGACTACGCTGGTTGTAAATTAGATAGAAAGAGCACAAGTGGAAGCTACCAACTGTTAGGAAATAGTCTAGTAAGTTGGTGCAGTAGAAAACAACACTGTGTAGCTCTATCCACAACTGAAGCTGAGTACGTTGCCTTAGGAGAGTATGTAGCACACCTCTTATGGATGATGCACACTCTCAAAGACTTCCAGCTTAACTACACTCAAACTCAGGTCTACATTGACAATATAAGCTCAATTAATCTAACTAAGAACCCAATCCAACATTCCAGAACTAAACACATAGAAGTTAAACACCACTTTGTAAGAGATTATGTAGCTATGGGTGAGATAGTCCTTAAGCATGTAGACTCTAAATCTAACTTAGCTGACATATTCACCAAACCCCTACCTGAGTCTGAGTTTAGCTCACTAAGAAGGCAGTTAGGATTATGCTTAGTAGAATAGGCTTACTCTACTTCTATTTTTCTTAAAACTCTTTTATTACTTGATTTTAAAATCAGTTTCTACTTAATTTGCAAAATCCTTTTTCGAATTAATTTTTCTTAAGAAATATTACCCCCTTCAAAACTAGGGCTTTTTCGAAAATGGACTTAGCTTAGGTCCTAACCCTAGAAATGCATGCACCTATAGATCTAGAAGCCAACATCTCACAAGCACCTTAGGGTACTTTTGATTGATAACCTAGACTGGGTTGAGATGCTTAGGTTTTTGCCTTAATTCAAGATGCTTTAAGTCAGTGCATCTGCATTAATTGGGGCACTAAATACAAATTGAACAGTAATCAAGTTAAGTGTCATGTTTAGAAAATCTAACTTCAACAGAACACTTAACTTGACTAATCCTAGCAAAAACTACTATTTATAATAGTTAGTAAGTAGCTAATTGGGATAGACAGGACCCAAGCGAATTAATTCAAATTTATTTGGTCCAAATTTATACCTTGAATTGGTTCAGTACAACACATTATTCTTTTGCTATATTCCTATGCAATTTTTTTTGTTTTTTTTCTATATTGATTTGTTTCTTTTGATATATGACAAAGGGGGAGAGATTGGAATGGAGTGAAGATTTGAAAATTAAATTTTATTATTTTTTTCAAAATTAAAAATTTTCAAAACTTTATCCTTTCTTCAAAAAGTAAAATCATCTAAGCTGTTTAAAAAAAAAAATATTTCTAAGTACTTGACCTGAGCTGTTTTCAAAAGTACTTAACCTGAGCTGTTTTCAAAATACTTGACCAGAGCTGTTTTCAAAAACTGTGTAAGTACTTGACCTAAGATGTTTTTTTCTAAGTATTTATTTTTAAACTTCTCTAATAGAAAAGTCTCTAAGTATAAAGTTTTTAAAGTACTAAAGATTGAAATTTTTTTATCAAATAGAAAACTTTCTAAGTTATTGACTTGAAAATTTTTTAAGTGTAAAGGTTCTAAGAATAAATTTTCCAAGTGCCTAACTAAATTTTTTTTGAAAATGTTTTGTAAAACTTCTTTTGAAAAATGGTTTAAGTGTTGAAAAATCAATTCCATTTTGAGACTTAGAAAGTTTTCAAACCCTACAAACCTTTGAAAAACCTAGGGGGAGATTCCTTCCAGGGGAGGAAACTAAAATGGTATTTCACCTGTTTATTATTAACTTAACTTTTTGAACCGAGTTGTCATAAATAAAAAAGGGGGAGATTCTTGGTGCAGGCAGCAACTAAGTCGATCCTGGGTTTTGATATTGGAAATGGGTTCAAAAGTTAAGTATTATCTATTATCTAACATGTTACTTAGTGTGCAGAAAGAAATCCTAGCGAAGGACTGCTAGACACCTAGCGAAGGACTGCTAGGCAGTAAAAACCTAAGACCTGGTGAAGGACTGCTAGGCACCTAGCGAAGGGTTGCTAGGAGTCGAAGACCTGGCGAAGGACTGCTTGGTACAGAATCCCTATCGAAGGACTGCTAGGCACCGGGCGAAGGACTGCTTGGTACCCAAGACTTGGCGAAGGGCTGCCAGGCACCTGGCGAAGGACTGCTGGGCAAAAATCCAATCGGAGGAGCCGGTTGGCAAAAGGTAAACTCTCCTGAGAGTAGTAGGTGAGGGAGCGCTCCCCGAGCAACGAACAGTAGGCGTCGGTTCGACCTAAGGTTCCATTTGGGAGACCCAAAGTCAGAACCAAGATAGCTACGGCTGTAAGAATTATCTAATACTCTTGCTGTTGTGTTGTTTTGGAACTAACCCTGGATGCAGGATCGAAGGAACAAGTTTCTGCAGCTCAGAACGCCCCAAAGGAGAGGGGCAGTAGCTGGGTAGGGCGCCCCGGAGGTCCCGGGCGCCCCAAGGTGAAGGCAAAACAAGATTAGCAAGAACTGCTTCGGAAGCTCACTGGGCTAGGCGCCCTCAAGCTCCCGGGCGCCCCCAGTGTCCCGGGCGCCCCGGATGCCTCGGGCACCCAGGGCCCATGCCAACGAAGCGGATAGAATTCAAGTCAGCCGAGAAGCCAGCAGACCAAGTCAACCTGGGCGCCCCCGTCTGCTACGAGCCTGATTCTGGAGGGATAAGCCTTGACCGAGCTTCGGATGAGGGTTCTCGGATCTGAAGGCACGTGTCAGGCGCCCCCAGCGTCCCGGGCGCCACCAGGAGTACTACAAAAGGGGTTCGACCCCCAAGGCTTCGACATCAATTCTTCCAACGCCTCTATGCTCTTCGACTAAAGTGCTCTTCTTCAGAAACCTCCGATCTCGAGATTCAAGCGTCGCCGACGTCCCTCCGCACCAAAGAACGATCTACACCGGGTGTCAGTAACAAAGAGCATAATTGTACTTTTTACTGCACTATTACTGTACAATGTATTGTAATAACTTGCGTGATTATAGAATTGCTCGCAGTAAACGGTCAAGGATCATGGGCCTTGGAGTAGGAGCCGACCGCGACTCCGAACCAAGTAAAAAACCTTGTGTTCGCATTTGTTTTTTTTATTTCCGCTGCGTAATTTCTCTCAATCTAATCCAAAACGGTTTTACGATATTCACCCCCTCTATCGTATTCTCTCGATCCAACAATTGGTATCAGAGTGGGGATGCTTAAATTTGGTGCAACCACCAATTTGAGATTTTTTTCGAATTTTTTCTTCGATTTTTTTTTTTGCGAATTTGATTCGTTAATGCAACACCACTCGATAAAAATTTTCTTTTCTCTTCCCACACTGCTAATCCAAGACCAAGTCTTGGGACGTTTTTTTTCTCTCGCTTTCATTTCAGTAATTCCTAAATGGTCATGCAAGAGGGCTTCAGTACCGCCAGGCCACCACTCTTCAGTAGGGAGGATTTCTCCTACTAGAAGAGTAGGATGGAAGTCCACCTGAAAACTCAGGTGGACATGTGGATAATTATCCAATCCGGTCTAGAAATCCCGAGAAATGCTAAAGGAGTGCCACAGTCTTACACTGAATTGGACGCCTCACTCAAAAGAAAAATCGAGGCTGATGCTAATGCAACCCAAACACTCCAATGCGACCTAAACAAAGAGGAGTTAAACCGGGTGGGTCCATTCAACAGTGCAAAGGAACTCTGGGGTAAGCTAATTGAATTACACGAAGGAACCTCCAACACCCGAATTAGCAAAAGGGACCTACTGCTGAACAAGATGTACACAATCAAGATGAACGACAGTGAATCTACAGCTCAGCTCCACGCTAGAATTCAGGAGCTGATGAACAGTCTACACACCATCGGTCACAAGGTAGAGAACCGTGACCTGATCAGGTATGCTTTTAACGCCTTCCATAGAAATACTTTATGGGCATCTATGGTAGATGCGTACAAAGTTTCAAGTGATTTGTCTAAAATTAAACTAGATAAATTATTTTCGGAACTCGAATTACATCAACAGACTAACTGCAATCTGGCCGAGAAAGGCATTGCTTTTATTGCAGGTAAAACTAGAAAGATGACCAAGAATAAACCTCAACCTGCACCCGAGTCGAGTCTGATTCAGACTCAGACTCAGAAGAAAGCGAAGGAGATCGACCTAAGCTGGTTCGGCTAGCTCGGACTACTACAAAGAACTAAAAAACCAGACCAACAGAAGGAATGCCAGCCGAAGAAAGGAAAAACCAGCTGAACCTTTAAATGAGAAGAACAAACCAAATGTGACCTGTTACGAATGCAAAAAAGAAGGGTCACTACAAGACGGAATGCCCCAATCTGAAGGAAACAAAGAAGACAAGAAAGAAGAAGGCCCTTCAGGCAACGTGGGATGAATCCTCGTCCTAAGAAGAAGAGGCCCCACAGTCGAACTTGCTCGCCCTGACTGCCTCAGAAGAAATCGAGACCGAGTCAGAATCATAGCCGAACGACGGGAAGCTTACATTTTCAGAAGACGGCGAAATCACTGTTAGTGGGGTTTCTTGAAATCAATTAACCGAATTAATTGTCTATCTTTCTCGAGACTTGGCGAAAGCCAAAATCCGAGTCGAATCTCTCCGACAGGAAGTAAAACTCCTGAAAGAGGGAGCTGACTCTAGATCCTTAACTAAGAAGGTTCAAGAAGCAACCTCTACTCAAGTTGAAAAACTTGAGAAAGAGAACTCCTCCTTGAAAACTCAAGTCATGGACCATAGAGCAGCCTTAGAACGATTCACTTCTGGTTCCAAGGGTCTTGACATGACCCATGGAAAATAGAAGTCGGTTCTAAATCGATCCGGGTTAGGCTATCGAACCAAGACTAGACAAAGATCATACTATGCTGTACTGAATCAGTCTAGACCTAAAATTCAGGCATGGGTACCCAAACTGTGCCTGAATAAACAAACTGGATCAAATCAGCATTGGATCCCCAAGGGCAAGATTCACATCTTGCCAAACTATTATCGTGGCTTTAGTCCAGGGGGAGCCAAATTAAAAATAATTTTCATATTTAGATAAATTTTTATTTTTTGTGATTGCTTGTTTATTTATTTTCTACAATTTATCATGCTTAGATTTAGGACTGGTTAGATTAAGGACTGAACCAATTAACTGAGATTTGAACAACCTATTATTGGGTGGTGGTGAGATGATAGTACGTTAGGGAAGCCTCTTCTAATAAGATCAAGTATACACTACTTGGTCTCTTTAGACTGGTGAAACTAGCCGAAGCTACCAATCCAAGACCCAAACTAGTTAGACCAGAATTTTTCAAAAAGTAATTTTGAAAATGAAATTTCATTAAAAGCCTTTGTCAAGGAAAGGGTTGATGATCCAATAAGGCTACGACCAAAGAAGACCTAGTGCCTCACCAAGACCTGGAAGCCGATTTCTGAAATTCAAATTCAAATTACTCTTTGTCAAATTCAAATCTAACACAAATGTTCAGTTAATTGTATATTCAAACACTCGTTTTTCAAAATAAATTCAAAACAAATTGCTTTCAAAATTAATCTAACTTTTTCAAAATAAATCATGATTTTTCAAAATAATTCTGCCTACTAAAACCTGTCTCACAAAAACCCATAAGGCTAACGTGATTGACAACTTTAGAATGGGTGAGATGGTAAAAATTAACTTAACTGAAATTCATCCCTGTATTGTTGTTTAGTGCAAACATTTACTCCTGTAGTTTAGAACGGAGTTGACCTAATTATTTCAGTTAATACTAGTCAAAACATGGTCAAACTAGTCAAACCATGGTCAAAAAAGTCAAACCATGGTCAAAGTAGTAAAACCATGGTCAAAATAGTCATACTAATGTAAGATTAATTTCAAAAATCACCTAACTTGGCCTGATTAAAGGTATACCTAAAATTAAGAACCCCGAAAACATAATATGTAAATCATGCAATCAAGGTAAACAAACCATGTCCAATCACAAACTAATTCAATCTGATCTAACTCAAACCATACTTGAGCTCCTGCACCTTGACCTATTTGATTCACATGGAGCCAAGTCACTAAGCGGAAACCGGTACTGCTTAGTAATTTTGATGATTATTGTAGGTTTACCTGGGTTAGGTTTCTGAAGACCAAAGATGAAACCTTAAACCTATTTAGTGATCTTTGTAAGTTAATTGAAAATCAAAACGAGACCAGAATCAAAAGACTTAGGAGTAATCACGGGGGAGAGTTTGAATATCAACGATTCGAGGAGTTTTGTAAGGTAAATGGGTATATACACGAATATTCGTGTTCTAGAACCCCCCAGCAAAATGTGGTAGTTGAACGGAAAAATAGAACTCTACAGGAAGCCGCTAGGGCTATGCTCAATGAATTCAACTTAGCTAACCAATATTGGGCAGAAACAATTAGCACGGCTTGCTACATATAAAATAGGGTCCCGATTAACAAACGACACAATAAAACACCCTACGAATTATATTACAATAGACTTCCTATCCTATATGACCTAAGGGACTTTGGGTGCAAAGTCCATATCCTAAACTCCAAAGACTACCTAGGTAAATTCCAGTCTACGTCAACTCTAGGCATCTTCTTAGGACATTCAACAACAAGTAGAGCCTATAGGGTTTACAACAAACAAACTAAGAAAATTGAAGAAACAACAAATCTGATATTTGATGAAGAAGTTAACCCAAAATCTGATAATCCAGATCTAAATTCATCAAATACTGAAGATAATAAACAAACTGTTGAACCTTTAATTGAACCCCTAAATGAACTAACTATTGAACCAACTATTGAGTCAATTGAAACAACAATTGGACCAACCCACGTAGTTGAACCAAATACTGAACCAAACAGACCGGCCTGACCTGAGGTCGTACCAAGTTCTAGAAAAACAAAGAAACCCAGACTCATTCACCCAACTGATTAAATTATGGGTGATCCAACTTTAGGAGTCAGAACTAGGTCTTCATATAGAAACCTTAGTTAGATTGCAATGATCTCAAAAATTGAACCTAAGACTATAGAAGAAGCCTGACCTGATCCTGATTGGATCTTAGCTATGCAAGAAGAATTAGCCCAGTTTGAGAGGAACCAAGTCGGGGAACTAGTACCTAAACTTGAGGGCAAATCGATTATTGATACTAAGTGGGTGTTTAGGAATAAGCAAAATGATCAAGGAGAAATAGTGAGAAACAAAGCCCGCTTAGTAGCCAAAGGATTCAGTCAAGTAGAAGGGTTAGATTATGATAAAACCTATGCCCCAGTAGCTAGACTTGAGTCCATTAGGATGTTGTTAGCCTTTGCATCTCATAAAGGATTTAAACTCTACCAAATGGATGTAAAGTCAGCTTTTCTAAATGGATTTATTAAGGAAGAAGTTTATGTAGGACAACCCCCTGGTTTTGAGGACATAGAAAGACCTGACCATGTTTACAAACTCATGAAAGCACTTTATGGACTAAAACAAGCACCTAGGGCCTGGTATGAACGCTTATCAACCTACCTAACTTCTAAAGAATTTAAACAAGGACAAATTGACTCAACCTTATTTATTAAGACCGTAGGAAAAGAAATCTTTATTGCCCAAATCTACGTCGATGACATAATCTTTGGGTCTACCAACTCAAATTTCTTAAAAGAATTCGTTAAAGTAATGGAAAATGAATTTGAAATGAGCTTAGTTGGTGAGCTCAACTTCTTTCTAGGGTTACAAATTAAACAAACTAGTGATGGAAAGTATGTCCATCAATCCAAATATGCTAAGGAGTTAATAAATAAATTTAAAATGGATAACTCTAAAAGTGTAAGTACCCCCATAGCCACAAATATAAAAATAGATAGTGACCCTGATGGTAAGCCAGCAGACCTGATATCCTTTTTGCTTTAGGAATGTCTGCTAGATACCAAACCTGTGCTAAGGAAACACACTTAGCAGCCCTAAAAATAATACAAAGATATGTTAAAGGCACCCTAAATGTAGGGATTTGGTATCCTAGGACCTCAACCATTTACTTGTCAGGATACTCGGATTCTGACTACGCTCGTTGTAAATTAGATAGAAAGAGCACAAGTGGAAGCTGCCAACTATTAGGAAATAGTCTAGTAAGTTGGTGCAGCAGAAAATAACACTGTGTAGCTCACTACAAAAATAACAAGGAATTGCGACGGACTTTTTTAATAGTCCGTCGTAAGTGGAGATAGATATATAGTATCCGTCACCAAAGTTTGGCGGAAAGTCAAACTCCTGAATATAGCGACGGACATGGTCAAAGTCCGTCGTAATAGCGACAAGTAATATAAATTAGTCGTCGCTAGATTTAAGCGACGGGTCAAACCCCTCAATATAGCGACGGAAATAGTCAACTTCGTCGCTAATTGGCGACGGACAAGTTAATCCGTCGCTAGTTTTCTTAAAAAGAGCGAAGGCCCCTTCCCCCGCGGCCACGCGAACCCTAAACTCTATCTCCCCTCCGGCGGACCCTCCTCCGATTCCAGGTACGCGAATAAGCGATATTTCCCATATATTCTCGTTTGTTTGTGCTTACACGGCGCCATCGTCTTCTCCGGGCAGCCACGACTCTTGGCACGGCCGCGCGCGGCCTCCCGCGGCCTTGCACGGGTAGCTGCGGTCTCGCGCGGCCTCGCGCAGGCAGCCGTGGCCTCCCGCGGCCCCTCGCGGGCAAGCGTGCCCGGGCGTGGGCCAGCGTGGCCGCGCTCCACCTGCTGCGTGCGAGGCCCACCTGCTGCAGCCGGCCGACGCCTCCTGCAGCTGGCGAACCCAGCTGCGGCTGGCGAACCCTGCTGCGGCAGGCTGAGGGTTAATTAATTAATTAATTAATTAATGATTAATTGACTAATTAATCAGTTATTTAATTAGTTAAATTATCATTTAATTATTTTAGATAATAATTTCCTTTGTTAAATCATAAATTATGTAATTAATTATTCAAATGTTTGATTTATTTTAGGTTAATTGTGTGGTTAAATAGAATAATTAGATGATTAATTGTTTGTTTAATTAGATTAATTGATTTATTAATTAGATCTTGTTTGATTAATATTAGATTAACTGATTAAATAATTAGATTAATTTGTTGATTAATTCTTTGATTACTTACAATAATTGATTCATTATTTATATCATGTTTGATTAATTAGATGCATTTTATAGTATAGCATCAATATCAAATTTTAATATGGATCATAATATGTGTGGTTTGATTAAATTGTCTTATCTGAATTCAGATACAATGTATCCGAATAAGGCATGGATGTATAATAGGTTAGACAATGGATTTATCCGTGACGAATTTTTTGTAGGAGTGGAAGAATTTGTTAACTTTGCAAAGTGTCATCTTGAGTGTTTGAATGACACAGAGTTGAAGTGTCTATGTAATCAACGCAAATGTAGAAATATAGCTTTCCGTGATGAAGATATAGTGAAAACTCATATCGCCAAGTATGGGTTTGTTCGAGATTATTACAACTGGTATTGTCATGGAGAGCCGTATGTATATGAATTTGGTGGACCTTCTGTTGCATCATCATCGAACTCAATTGGACCAGAGACATCATATAACCCTGCTGATGCAATGCAATCAATGGTTTACGATGCAATGAATTCTTTTGATCAATTAAATATAGAACAAGTACCTACTTCTGATGTTCAGAAAATGTATGACATGATAAAGTCTAGTGAAAGAGAATTATGGGAAGGTATTCCTTCTGGTCATTCTTAATTATCTGCTACTGCAAGATTATTGAATATGAAGGCAGAACATCATTTCTCAGAACGATGTTATGATGACATATGTCAACTTATGTCAGAGTTGCTTCCAACTGATAACTGCATGACTGATAGTTTCTACAACACTAAAAAACTAATCAGAGACTTGTGTTTGCCAGTTGAGAAGATACATTGTTGTGTCAATAATTGCATGATCTTTTGGAACCAAGATAGTGAATTGATGGAATGCAAAATCTGTAATCATCCTCGTTACAAGCATGGTGCTCGCATGGTAAATCAGAAGAAGAAGAAAAATATTCCTTACAAAGTCATGTATTATTTTCCTTTAACTGCTAGACTCCAACGTTTGTATGCATCAGCAGCAACAGTAAGTCATATGATCTGGCATCAAAACCATGGACATGATGGAGACATTATGTGTCATCCTTGTAATTCCCCTGCATGGAAACATTTAGATTCAACATTTTCTTCCTTTGCTATGGAACCACGTAATGTCAGACATGGACTTTTTGCAGATGGATTTCAGCTATTTGGAAGTTATGGACAACAATATTCATCGTGGCCTGTTATCATAACACCATACAACTTACCACCATGGATGTGCATGAAAGATGAATTTATGTTTCTTACTGTTTTAATTCCAGGTCCTCAAAATCCAAAAGGGCACATATATGTTTTTTGCAACCTTTGATAGCTGAGCTGAATTATTTATAGAATATAGGTTCAGAGACGTGTGACATTGCTACAAAGTCAAACTTTTTAATGCATGCAGCATTGTTATGGACTATTAGTGATTTTCCTGCTTACTCAATGTTATCAGGATGGAGCACAGCTGAAAAGTTAGTATGTCCATATTGTATGAGTCAGTCAAATGCATTTTCTTTGCCCTGCAGTGGCAAGATTTCTTGGTTTGATAATCATCGGAAATTTTTACCTCTTGATCATCCGTTCAGAAGAAATAAGAAATATTTCAAAAGGAATGAAGTAGTTAGGAAGCTACCTCCAGTTGGGATGTCAGGCGAAGAAGTGTTAAATGAAATTGATAGTTATGGATTTCTACAAGTATATCAGGATGGATCAGATGATATCAACAAGTATATTATTAGAGTCAACAAATGATGTTGGAGGAAAAGAAGTATTTTTTGGGAGCTTCCATATTGGAAATATTTCCTCATTCGTCATAATTTGGATGTGATGCATATTGAGAAAAATTTCTTTGATAACATCATTAATATTGTCTTAAATGTGCATGGGAAAACAAAAGATACAACAAAATCTCATGAAGAATTAAAGCAATTAGTGAGTAGGCCTGAGTTGCATCAGAATGAAACAACTGGTAATTATCCGAAGGCTTGTTATACATTGGACAAAGAAAGTAAGCAAGCATTGTGTTCTTGGTTGAAAAACATAAAATTCCCAGATGGATATGCCTCTAATATGTCTCGTTGTGTGGATTCGAATAGATCTAAAATGGTTGGAATGAAGAGTCATGATTGTCATGTGTTCATGCAAAGATTAATTCCAATAGTTTTCCAAGAATTACTTCCTAATAATGTTTGGCAAGCACTTATAGAATTAAGCCTTTTTTTTAAAAAATCTGACTTCCAGAGTTGTTACGGTAGCAGATATGTTACGCCTTCAGACAGAGATTCCTTTAATACTATGTAAGCTTGAGCAAATATTTCCACCAAGCTTTTTTGATTCAATGGAGCATTTGCCTATTTATTTACCTAGCGAGGCACAGATTGGTGGTCCTGTACAATACAGATGGATGTATCCTTTTGAAAGGTTTCTTAGAAAATTAAAGAATAATGTGCGTAATAAAGCAAGAGTTGAGGGATCAATATGTAATGCATATCTGGTTGAAGAAGCAAGTTCATTTTGCTCCTATTACTTTGCTGAAAATGTGAAAACCAGACATCAAAAGTGTCCACGCAATCAAGATGACAGTCCATCATTTGACCCAGACATTCTTTATATTTTCAAGTATCCTGGAAGAGCAATGGGTTCAACTCTATCTAGACGGTTAAATGACAGAGAATATCATGCCGCCAGGACATATATCCTCTTAAACTGTGAAGATGTCAAACCATACTTAAGGTATTATCTCTTGTTGTAATGAAATTAATATCAAATAATATAATCAAATTTCTGGTATGATATCAAATGAACTTATATGTCAGGTTATACCAACAACAGTTGTACATCCAAAATCCATTGATAAGTGCAACTGAGGTAGATCGAAAGATAGAAGAAGAATTTGCATTTTGGTTTCAAATATATGTAAGTGAGTTAATATGCCTTTTTTGTTAACAATTCTTGATTACTTATTAATCTAATTTGATCACCCACCACTAGTATAGGTCAATGATGACAGAATTTCAAATGTAGAAGACGAAAGAATTAAAAATCTCGCATTTGGACCTCTTCGTACTGTGACAGTCTACTCGGGTTATTACGTGAATGGATACATATTTCATGTGAGCCTACGTGATTCAGGGATGCTAACATATAATTTTGGCATCAGTGTCAATGGATCAACAAACAATAATGATAATGAATTTGACTATTATGGCAAGCTAGAGGAAATTATCGAAGTTGAATACCCAGCGTTACCTTTCAAAAGAAGTGTATTATTCAAGTGCTCTTCGTATGATCCAAATCCAAGGACGGGCACAAGGAAACATCGGTTATATAATTTAGTTGAGGTTAATTCTGTTGGATCGAGAATAACGATAGAGGGGGGGTGAATATTGTAAAACGTTTCAGATTCGAGATTAAGAGAATTAGCAGCGGAAATATAAAACACAACGCAAAGAACTCAAGTGATTTACTTGGTTCGGAGTCGCGGTCGGCTCCTACTCCAAGGCCCACGGTCATTGACCGTTTACTGCGGGCAATTCTATATGTGCGCAAAAAGGTTTACAGATAGATTTACAATTAAGGTACAGTAAACTTAAAAAGTCAGCTCTTTGTTATCGACGCCCGTTGTGGATTGTAGTTTAGAGCAGAGGGACGTCGTCGGCGCTTGTATTTTGAATTGGGAGGTTTCCGGGGCAGAGCGCTTGAGTCGGAGAGCGTATTGGTGTTTGAAGAAGTGATTCTGAAGCCTCAGGGGTCGAGCTCCTTTTATAGCAGGTCTGGGGGCGCCCGGGACGTTGGGGGCGCCCTCCACGTATCCTCTGATCCGTAACTCTCTTGGTCAGCTCTAATCCCTCCAAAAACGGGATCGAGCCTTGACTGGGGCGCCCCGGTTGACTTAGTCTGCTGGCTTCTCGCTGGCTCAAACTTTATCCGCTTCGTTGTCTTGGACCCAGGGCGCCCTAAGCATCCGGAGTGCCCAAGAGCACGGGGGCGCTCTCCCCAGTGTGCATCCGAAGCATTACTTGCTTAGCTTGTCTTGCCTTCACCTTCGGGGCGCCCCGGGACCTCCGGGGCGCCCTGCCCAGCTGCTGCCCCTCTCCTTTGGGGCGTTCTGAGTTACAGAAACTCGTTCCTTCGATCCTGCATCCAGGGGTACTACCAAACAAGGCAAAGCAAGCATGTTAGTAAGTTTTACAGCCGTAGCTGTCTTGGTTCTGACTTTAGGTCTCCAAAATGAAGCCCTAGGTCGAGCCGACGCCTACTGTTCCCTCCACGGGGAACGCGTCCTCACCTACTCCTCTCAGGAGAGTTTACCTTTTGCCAACCGGCTCCTCCGGTTGGACTTTTGCCCGATGCATCTGACCAGGTCTTCGTGCCCACCTTCCGAGCAGGTCTTCGTGCCTACCTTCCGAGCAGGTCTTCGGTGCCTAGCTCCTTGCCAGGGCTTCGTGCCCAGTCCTCGACCAGGACTTCGTGCCCACCTTACGAGCAGGTCTTCGGTGCCCAGCACCTTGCCAGGACTTCGTGCCCAGTGTACCTAGGACTTCTTTTCCTGTATACTTAGTGAACATGTTAGATCAACATAATATCTTAACTTTTGAACCCTTTAGCCATTATAAAAATACAGGTTTGATTTGGGTGATGTCTACACCAATAATCTCCCCCTTTTTGATTTACGGCAACCCGGTTCAAAAAGTTATGTTAATCAAGTACAGATGATATAACAGTTTAGTTTCCTCTCCCTGGAAGGAATCTCCCCTAGGTTTTCTAAAGGTTCGTGGAGTTTGAAAAATTTCTATGTTTTAAGGATGGAACTAATATTACAAATACTTAGAACATTTTGAAAATATTTTCCATGATATTTAGAGACGTTTTCAAGTCCATAACCTAGAAAATTTTCTAAACAAAAGTTTGAATCTCTTTTGCAATTTTTCTATTTAAGATAAGTCCTTAAAAAAAATTTAAACCTAGCTTGGGTTGAGTATTTAGAAAAATTTTGATCCTAGCTTGGTTTAAGTACTTAGATAATTTTTTTTTAAAAATAGCTTAAGTTTAAGTACAAAAACTTTTGAAAATAGCTTAAGTTTTAAGTACAAAAACTTTTGAAAACAGCTTAAGTTTTAGGTACTTTATAAGACTTTTGAAAACAGGAACTTAGATTAAGTACTTTTTGAAGAAAGGATAAAATTTTGAATATAAAAAAAACATGTAAAATTTTAAAGCTTCTCTCCTTTTCCTATCTCTCCCCCTTTGCCATATATCAAAAACAGAGCAAGATAGCAAAAAAAAATAAATAGATTGCATTGCAAAAAGAGTGAATGTGCTGTACTGAACCAATGCAAGATAGACTGAACCAAACCAATTTCAATTATCTCTTTAAGGTCCTGTCTAACCCAATTAGCTACTTACTAACTGTTATAAACAGTAGTTTTCTCTAGGGTTAGTCAAGTTAAGTGTTCTGTTCAAGTCAGATTTTCTAAACTTGACACTTAACTTGATTACTGTTTAATTTGTATTTAGTGCCCCAATTACTGCAGATGCACTGACTTAAAGCATCTTGAATTAAGGCAAAGACCTAAGCATCTCAGACCATTCTAGGTTATCAAACAAAATTACCCTAAGGTGCTTGTGAGATGCTGGCTTCTAAATCTATAGGTGCATGCAGTTCTAGGGTTAGGGCCTAGGCTAAGTCCACTTGCGAAAAAGAACCCTAGTTTTGAAAGGGGTAGTTTTAAATAAAACTAAGTCCGCAAATTATTTTTAACATTGTAAAAAGATTTTGAAATTTAAGTAAAGCAATTTTAAAATTGTTTTAGAAACTGATTTTAAACCAAGTAAAGCAGTAAGAAAATCAGAAGTAGAGTAAACCTATTCTACTAAGCGTAATCCTGACAATGATCAGATAGTCAACAAAAGCAAGTAGATAACTCCATAAGTCAGCTGGTAAGACAGAGGGCCAGCACAGTCATATAAGTCAAATATAAGTCAACCCTTACTAAGTAGGGTCGGTCAACTAGTACAATGCCAGTCTGAGCTAGTAGGAGGGACTAGGACGATCAGATGAGCTGGGCTGCCACGAACGAAACAGTGCCATCATCTCCTGATATTGTGCATCGTTGGTATCCCTATCGGCTCTGAGGGCATTCATGTACTCAGTGTAATGGCCCTTATTTGCCTCCAATTCTTCATCATGATTCGCCTCCACT
>JAGFNQ010003381.1:0-37489 GCA_024364735.1 Boesenbergia rotunda | reverse complement strand
AATGCATATAGGAGGAAGGTGTGGAAAGGTCGCATGGTAGCGATGTCTCTAGTAGATAAGGGCAGAATGCAGCGGACTATGACTCTATAAAGAGCATAGTCCTGGACCTGAAGGTCAACAGACTGAAATCGTCTGGCTAGGGGGTTCCTAGCATCCCTATAGAAGTAGGAGTGTAGAGTATCTAGGGTAATGTGAGAGTAGGGAGCATCAAAGGGAGGCTCCCTAGGGGGGTAATAGCAAAAGGTGGACTGTGAGAGTCGTAGTCCAAGAAATCGGTTAAGCAATGAGGGAGTGATTGTCAAGGGCATCCCTTTAATGGTAGTGGCAAACATAAGATTGTCTTGTCTTACTATGTTGTTATAGAACTCTGCACAGAGGGAGGTGTTGATAGGATGAGTGCAGAATACAAGATTGTCTAGTTGGTAAAAGTTAATGACATTCATGGCCAATGGATAAGATTTAGTAAAGAATTGCCTATTTAGGTAACTTGTCTTAATAGGCTTATATGTCGTTCGAGCAAATCTATTACAAAGCTCTAAGGTTGGGAACCTAGGATCGGGACTAGGTTCGGTACCGGGGTTTGCTTGGTTTGCTCGGCGTTTTCTAACATTATGGAGGAATTGCATTAAAGAAAGTTAAGATTAATTTAAATGCAAATAAGATTATACTGGGTGGCAGCTCAGGGAGGCATTGTCAAGGATGAGAGCTCGAGAAGGTTGCAAGGTCACTTTGGTAAGAAGAGAGTTGGAGAGTAGAAGAATTTTGTGTGTGGAGAGAAGAATGGGGGCATGGAGCCCTTTTATAGGCCATTCCCAGGCGCCCTGGAGGGAGAGGGCGCCCCGGTGTAGGAGGGCGCCCGGGAGGGTGAGGGCGCCCCCTGCAGGGCTGAGCACTGGGTTGCAACTGCTTTTGGCAGCTTTCTATTTTTGACAGACTGTATGGGGGCGTCCGTGTTGACTCGGGCACCCTTGTCAGAGAGGAGTGGCAGAGTTTTTGCCATTTGTGAGCGTCGGGGCGCCCTCAATAGCTGCTTTGGCAACTTTTTTGTCCTTAACGATGGAAGAGTGAAAGTGGGGGGGGGGGGGGGGGCGCCCGAGGGGTCACGAGCGCCGTGACCTGCATTTTGACTAGTCTTAATCTTACTTTGACCAATTTGACTATGTTTGACTAGGTTTGATTGCTTTTGACCAATTTTGACCTGTTTGAGCAGGTTTGACTGGTTTTTGTCTAATTTGACCAGGTCAACTTAGTTCTAACTTATAAGGTTTAGTGTTTGTACCTTATAGGTTTTTGTGAGACAGGTTTTAGTAGATAGAATTATTTTGAAAAATTATGATTTATTTTTAAAAAAATTTAAGTTAATTTTCAAAATAATTGATTTTGATTAAAAAAATGTTTGAATATATAATTAATCGAAAATTTGTGTTAGATTCGAATTTGAAAAAAAATAATTTGAATTTGAATTTCAAAAATTGCCTTCCAGGTCTTGGCGAGGCACTAGGCCTTCTTTGGCCACAGCCTTATTGGATCATCAACCATTTCCTTGACAAAGCCTTTTAATGAAATTTCATTTTCAAAATTGCTTTTTGACAAAATCTGGTCTAACTAGTTTGGGTCTTGGATGGTAGCTTCGGCTAGTTTCACCAGTCTAAAGAGACCAAGTAGAGTATACTTGACCTTATTAGAATTGGCTTCCCTAACGTACTATCATCTCACCGCCACCCAATACTATGTTGTTCAAATTTCAGTTAAGTTGGTTCAGTCCTTAAACTAAACATTCCTAAGTCTAAGCATGGTAAATTGCAGAAATTAAGTAAACAAGCAATCAAGCAATTTTAAAAACAAGAATAGAAATTTATCTAACTATAAATATTATTTTTAATTTGGCTCCCCCTGGACTAAAGCCACGATAATGGTTAGGCAAGATGTGAATCCTGTCCTTGTGGATCCAATACTGATTTGATCCAGTTTGTTTGTTCAGGCACAGTTTGGGTACCCATGCCTGAACTTCAGGTCTGGACTGGTTTAGTACAGCATAGTAGAATCTTTATCTAGATTTGGTTCTATAGCCCAACCCGGATCGATTTAGAACCGACTTCTGTTTTCCAAGAATCATGTCAAGACCCTTGGAACCAGATGTGAATCGTTCTAAGGCTGCTCTAAGATCCTTAACTTAAGTTTTCAGAAAGAGTTCTCTGATTCAAGTTTTTCAACTTGAGCAGAGGTTCCTTCTTGAACCTTCTCAGTTAAGGGTTCAGAGTCTGCTCTCTCTTTCAAGAGTTTTACTTCCTGTCTGAGAGACTTGACTCAGATTTTGGCTTTTGCCAAATCTCAGGAAAGATAAGAAATTAATTCACATAATTGAATTCTAGAAAATCCACTTACAGTTATTTCGCCATTTTCTGAAAAAGTGAGCTTGCTGTCATCCGGCTCCGATTCTGACTTGGTCTGGATTTCTTCTGACGCGGTTAGTGCGAGCATATTAGATTGTGGCACCTTTTCTTCTTCTTCATCAGAGGACTCGTCCCATGTTGCCTGAAGTGCCTTCTTTTTTCTTGCTTTCTTGGCTTCTTTTAGGTTAGGGCATTCGGATTTGAAATGTCCCTTTTTGTTGCACTCGAAGCAAGTCACACTTGATTTGTTCTTAGTTGATTCAGCTTGATCTTCATTCTTTCGACTGACTTTTCTTTTGTTGGATTGATTCTTCAATTCCTTGTAGTAGTTTCGGGCCAGTCGGACCAGCTTAGGTCGATCTCCTTCGTCGTCCTCTGAGTCTGAGTCTTAATCAGACTCGGGTGCAGGTTGAGTTTTCTTCTTGGATACCTTTCCAGCTTTACCTGCAATAAAGGCAATGCCTTTCTCGGCCAGGGTGCAGTTAGTCTGCTCATGTAACTCAAGTTCTAAAAATAGTTCATCTAATTTAATTTTTCAAAGGTCCCTTGAAACCTTGTATGCATCTACCATAGATGCCCACAAGGTGTTTCTCGAGAAAGCATTAAGAGCGTACCTTATTAGGTCACAGTTTTCTACCTTGTGACCGATGGTGTGTAGTCCGTTCATTAACTCCTGAATTCTGGCGTGGAGTTGAGCTGCTATTTCGTTGTCGTTCATCTTGATCGTGTACAGCTTGTTCAGGAGGAGATCTCTCTTGCTGATTCGAGTATCTGAAGTTCCTTCGTGCAGCTCGATCAGCTTACCCCATAGCTCCTTTGCACTGTTGAATGGTCTTACCCGATTCAACTCTTCCTTGGTTCGCATTGAAGAGTCTGGGTTACTTTAGCATCAACTTCAATTCTTCTTTTCAGAGCGGTATCCCATTCAGTGTACGACTGTGGCACTCCTTCAGCATTCTTTGGAATCTCCAGTCCCGACTGGATGATTATCCATATGTCCACCTGAGTTTTCAGGTGGACCTCCATCCGACTTTTCCAGTAGGAGAAGTCCTCCCCACTAAAAAGTGGTGGCCAAGCTGTGCTGAATCCTTCTTGCATGGCCATTTTATCTGAAAAAATAAGTGTAAAAGAAAAAAAATATCCCAAGACTTGGTCTTGGATTAGTACTGCGGGAAGAAAAAATATTTATCGAGGGGTGTTGCACCAACCTCGATTAACAAAAAAATTTCGACCAAAAAAAATTTAAAAAGATTTTGTAAAAATTCAAAAAATTCTCAAACTGGCGGTTGCACCAATTTTGAGCTTCCCCGCTCTGATACCACTTGTTGGATCGAGAATAACGATGGAGGGGGGGTGAATATCGTAAAATGTTTCGGATTCGAGATTAAGAGAATTAGCAGCGGAAATTTAAAACACAACGCAAAGAACTCAAGCGATTTACTTGGTTCGGAGTCGTGGTCGGCTCCGACTCCAAGGCCCACGGTCGTTGACCGTTTAGTGCGGACAATTCTATATGTGCGCAAAAAGGATTATAGACAGACTTACAATTAAGGTACAATAAACTTAAAAAGTCAGCTTTTTGTTACCGACGCCCGTTGTGGATTGTAGTTTTGAGCAGAGGGACGTCGTCAGCGCTTGTATCTTGAATTGGGAGGTTTCCGGGGTAGAGCGCTTGAGTCGAAGAGCGTATTGCCATTTGAAGAAGTGATTCTGAAGCCTTAGGGGTCGAGCCCCTTTTATAGCAGGTCTGGGGGCGCTCGGGACGTTGGGAGCGCCCTCCACGTGTCCTCTGATCCGTAACTCTCTTGGTCAGCTCTAATCCCTCCAAAATCGTGATCGAGCCTTGACAAGGGTGCCCGGGAAGTAGGGGTGCCCCGGTTGACTTAGTCTGCTAGCTTCTCGCTGGCTCAAACTTTATCCGCTTCGTTGTCTTGGACCCAGGGCACCCTAAGCATTCGGGGCACTCGGGAGCACGGGGGCGCCCTCCCCAGTGTGCTTCCGAAGCATTACTTGCTTAGCTTGCCTTGCCTTCACCTTGGGGGCGCCCGGGACCTCCGGGGTGCCCTGCCCAGCTGCTGCCCTTCACCTTTGGGGCGTTCTGAGCTGCAGAAACTTGTTCCTTCGGTCTTGCATCCAGGGTTGGTACCAAACACGACAAAGCAAGCATGTTAGTAAGTTTTATAGCCGTAGCTGTCTTAGTTCTGACTTTGGGTCTCCAAAATGGAGCCCTAGGTCGAGCTGACGTCTACTGTTCCCTCCACGGGGAACGCGTCCTCACCTACTCCTCTCAAGAGAGTTTACCTTTTGCCAACCGTCTCCTCCGGTTGGACTTTTGCCCGATGCATCTGACCAGGTCTTCGTGCCCACCTTCCGAGCAGGTCTTCGTGCCTACCTTCCGAGCAGGTCTTCGGTGCCCTGGTCCTTGCCAGGGCTTCGTGCCCAGTCCTTGACCAGGACTTCGTGCCCACCTTCCGAGCAGGTCTTCGGTGCCTAGCTCCTTGCCAGGACTTCGTGCCCAGTGTACCTAGGACTTCTTTTCCTGTATACTTAGTAAACATGTTAGATCAACATAATATCTTAACTTTTGAACCCTTTAGCCATTATCAAAACACAGGTTTGTCTTGGGTGTTGTCTGCACCAACAAATTCAGGCAAAAGATTCAACAAGTTCGAACCTTTCATTTTTACGATGCAAGCTTGTCAAGTATTTTATCTGGAGTACCCAACTAAGAGATGACGACCTAGTGAATGGGGTCAACAATGGAAATGCCAAATACGATCACTGTCCAAAACTCCGATGCTTATCAAAATGAAGAAGTGATAATCAACTCCGTGGATTCAGAAATACAATCAACATCTCAATTACTTATAGATGAGAATGTCTTTTACGAGGAAATTGATGTTGGTGAAATATCTAGCACTGAGGAGGTCGATGTATCAACGGATTCAAGTGATGAAAACTTACATGTTAATTTAGTTCCATTAGATTAGGATGAGTTAGATGTATTGAACATTAACTAATCAGAGTTTGTATTAAGATGAGTTGTTAATTTAGATCATTCTGCTTGTATTTAACAGCTTTATACAATGCTTGTTTATCCCTTTGCTAGCTTTATTTACATTGTCTTCATTAGTGTTTATTTCCATTTGCCTCTAATATGTCTCATTTGCATGTTTTACCTATTTTGCTTATCTGCCTAAACTATGTGTATAATCAGGTACCATGGCTGCCCCCCGTGATCAGCAGATTAGACTTACAGTCGTCGGTGACAGGTATACCTATTCTTGTGATATATTTTAGATCAAAATTTACAAATATATCTAATTTTTTTCTACAGTTTTATACCTGATGGCCATCAGGTGTCTTCGTATATTACTAAAAAATTTAAAGAAAGACTGTCCACTTCGACGACATGGGTCTACATTGAGAATGATTTGAAATCATTCTATTACGAGGAGTTTTGAGTAAGTAGTTTATATATATATATATATATATTTAATTTGATGTTATAACTTTTTCGATACTAATTGTTTTATTTTTTTTACAGAAAAGGTACACCTGGGAGGAGGGTGCAGAGGAGCAATTCAAGAGGACATGGAATGCCTACTGCTCCAAATTGTACAGGGACATGGTCAACAAATGGAGAAAGAAGGCTGATAGGCCTACAGAGGTCCCTGAGACTCTTTGGGCAGCATGGCGGGCTGTCTGGGATGCCCAGCACTGGCAAGAGAATGCTGCGATTGCTCGAGCCAATCACAATTCAGAGCTTGCTGGCCCCAGCATGGGATCCACGAAGCACACTGCTGGATCTCGTTCCATTGTCCAGCATGCCAATGATTTGGTAAGTAGTTTTTATTTAGGTTATTAAAGACATTTAGTATGTTTTTTAGTGATATGTGTAAGCATTATATTTTGTGTTTACAGGCTGCTGAGCTAGAGAGACCTCCCACTAGTTGGGAGTTATTCAGCAAGACACACAAGAAAAAAGATGGGTCTTTTGTCGATCGTCGCTCCCTAGCAATCAATATAAGTATATTAATTATATTTTATTTGTTTTGACATTTTATATAGACTAATTAAATTTTTATTTCACAGGAAGCAATGATCGCTAGAGTTTCTGAGGCACAGGCAGCTCAACCTGCTGCAGAGGGGGAGGATGCACATCCTCTTTCCACCGACGATGTGAATCGAATTTATTTTGATGTCGTCGATGGGAAGAGGAAGGCCACCTGCTACGGCTTGGGCTCTCAGGCAAAGGATACATATGATCATATGAGAGCTCCAGGGGTTAGGGGGTGTCCACCATCCTCCTCCTCTACCTCTAGTGAGGTTCGTCATTTGCGGGAGGAAAATGAAGCCCTGCGGACTCGACTCACGTCGATAGAGTCGACGTGTGCTGGGAGGGACGCAGAATGGGCTAAGACGAGTGCAGAGTGGGCTCAGAGGGATGCAGAGTGGGCTAAGAGGGACGTAGAGAGGGATGCTGAGTTGAGAGATTTGCGGGCACGTCAGGCACACGCTGAGGAGATAGTACGTCACATGAGAGCTTTTGCAGTGACCCTATCACCGATGACACAGATACCAGCCCTTCCCGCCCCTCGTTTTGACTCTCTGGATACACAGATGTCAGCCGCTCCCGCTCCCGCCCATCATTTTGAGTCTCAGGAGACACAGGATTCTGAGCATCCCATAGAGGAGTAGAGATATTATAGTGGTATGATCAATTTTTCACCTAATTTTTTTCATTAACAATGTATTAAGTTATTATATTCATAATGATTGCTTTCTTATTACTCAATTTATATTTACAGATTCCACATTATCAGAGTTGAATTCAGATTTCTTTTCTTGCTTGAAAGGTATGAATATTTGATATTATTCCTTTATTGTTTCTTATTTGTTATTTTTCATTTACATATTTAATATTTAATATACTTCTATTAGAGTTATCTTCTATTACATATGCTTATTTCATTTGTTATTTCTTATTAGTATCAATTCAGATTTCTTTCTTTATTGGATTGCTTTCTTATTGTTTTATCTTCTATTGTGCAGGAATATTTTTCCTTTCCATCCATTATTCACTCTGATATTCATGTACATAATGATTCTCTACTAAACTCTCATTTTTTATGTATATAGTTTTTTTTATTTACTTTGACATATGTTTGCTTTTTTTTGATATATACATTTGGATATTTACTCTTGTTTGGATTGGATTAACCATTGGAAACTTTGGATTGTATAAGTTTACTCTTGTTTCAAACTTTGGATTGTATACGTTTGGAAATTAAACTTTGGATTGAATATTGGATTCAAATTGAAAGTTTCAATGTATATATACATTTGGAAATGAATGTTTGGATTGGATTGGATTGTCTTGTAAATGAATGTTTGGATTGTTGTGAATGTTTGGATGTTGATATATCTATTATTGTTTCATATTTGTTTGGATCAGTTGTATATTATTGATGTATATATGGGAAGTGGAAGAAACAGATATTGCCTGCCAAAATTTTCCAGGTTTAGCAACGGATATTTTTCAAAATCCGTCACAAATAGCGATGGATTATTAACTTTTCCGTCGCTATAACGATCGATTAGCGATAGATTTTGACTGAATCAGTCGCTATTACGATATATTAGGGACGAACTTTGACCATGTGCGTCGCTACCCCGATTGATTTGCGACGGATCTTTGACCATCCGTCGCTTCTATTTCCCCGGCCCTGTCACCCCGTTTTCTCGGTGTTTGCGACGGGGTTATATGTCCGTCGCTAAGGTAGTGACGGAGAGAAAAAATGTCCGTCGTTATGTTAACGACGGAGAGAAAATTTTCGTCGCTACTATAGCTCTGCGACGGGATTTCAGCCGACAGCACTAACTCCGTCGCTAATCCGTCGCTATTAGTGTTTAGCGACGGAATCCATCCGTCGGTATTACTGGTTATTTTTGTAGTGGCTCTATTCACAACTGAAGCTGAGTACGTTGCCTTAGGAGAGTGTGTAGCACAACTCTTATGAATGATGCACACTCTCAAAGACTTACAGCTTAACTACACTCAAACTTAGGTCTACATTGACAATATAAGCTCAATTAATCTAACTAAGAACCCAATCCAACATTCCAGAACTAAACATATAGAAGTTAAACACCACATTGTAAGAGATCATGTAACTAGGGGTGAGATAGTCCTTAAGCATGTAGACTCTAAATCTAACTTAGCTAACATATTCACCAAACCCCTACCTGAGTCTGAGATTAGCTCACTAAGAAAGCAGTTAGGATTATGCTTGGTAAAATAGGCTTACTCTAACTCTGTTTTTCTTAAAACTATTTTATTACTTCATTTTAAAATCAGTTTCTACTTAATTTGAAAAATCTTTTTTCGAATTAGTTTTTCTTAAGAAAAATTACCCCTTCAAAACTAGGGCTTTTTCGACAATGGACTTAGCTTAGGTTCTAACCCTAGAACTGCATGTACCTATAGATCTAGAAGCCAACATCTCACAACACCTTAGGGTACTTTTGATTGATAACCTAGAATGGGTTGAGATGCTTAGGTCTTTGCCTTAATTCAAGATGCTTTAAGTCAGTGCATCTACAGTAATTGGGGCACTAAATACAAATTGAACAGTAATCAAGTTAAGTGTCAAGTTTACAAAATCTAACTTGAACAGAACACTTAACTTGACTAATCCTAGCAAAAACTACTGTTTATAATAGTTAGTAAGTAGCTAATTGGGTTAGACAGGACCCGAGCGAATTAATTCGAATTTATTTGGTCCAAATTTATACCTTGAATTGGTTCAGTACAACACATTATTCTTTTGCTATATTCCTATGCAATTTTTTTTTGTTTTTTTGCTATATTGCTTTGTTTCTTTTGATATATGGCAAAGGGGGAGAGATTGGAAAGGAGTGAAGATTTGAAAATTAAATTTTATTAATTTTTTCAAAATTAAAAATTTTCAAAACATTATCCTTTCTTCAAAAAGTAAAATCATCTAAGCTATTTTCAAAAAAAACTGTTTCTAAGTACTTGACCAGAGTTGTTTTCAAAGTACTTGACCTGAGCTGTTTTCAAAAGTACTTGACTTGAGCTGTTTTCAAAATACTTGTCCTGAGCTGTTTTCAAAATACTTAACCTGAGCTGCTTTCAAAAACTATGTCTAAGTACTTGACCTAAGATGTTTTTTTCTAAGTACTTATTTTTAAACTTCGCTAATAGAAAAGTCTCTAAGTATAAAGTTTTTAAAGTACTAAAGAGATTAAAATTTTTTTTATAAAATAGAAAACTTTCTAAGTTATTGACTTGAAAATTTTTCTAAGTGTAAAGGTTCTTAGAATAAATTTTCCAAGTGCCCAACTAAATTTTTTTTGAAAATATTTTCTAAAACATATTTTGAAAAATGATCTAAGTGTTGAAAAATCAATTCCAATTTTTAGACTTAGAAAATTTTCAAACCACACAAACCTTTGAAAAACCTAAGGGGAGATTCCTTCCAGGGGAGGAAACTAAACTGGTATTTCACCTGTTTATTATTAACTTAACTTTTTGAACCGGGTTGCCATAAATCAAAAAGGGGGAGATTGTTGGTGCAGGCAGCACCTAAGTCGAACCTGGGTTTTGATATTGGCAAAAGGGTTCAAAAGTAAAGTATTATTTGTTATCTAACATGTTACTTAAGTGTGCAGAAAAAAATCCTAGCGAAGGACTGCTAGGCACCTAGCGAAGGACTGCAAGGCATCAAAAACCTATGACCTGGCGAAGGACTGCTAGGCACCTAGCGAAGGGCTGCTAGGAGTCAAAGACCTGGCGAAGGACTGCTAGGCACCAGGTGAAGGACTGCATGGTAGCCCTAGCGAAGGACTGCTAGGCACTGGCCGAAGGACTGCTTGGTACCCAAGACCTGGCGAAGGGCTGCCAGGCACCTGGTGAAGGACTGCTGGACAAAAGTCCAACCGGAGGAGCCGGTTGGCAAAAGGTAAACTCTCCTAAGAGGAGTAGGTGAGGACGCGTTCTCCCAACAGAGAACAGTAGGTTTCGGTTCGACCTAGGGTTCCATTTGGGAGACCCAAAGTCAGAACCAAGACAGCTACGGCTGTAAGAATTATCTAATACTCTTGTTGTTGTGTTGTTTTGGAACTAACCCTAGATGCAGGACCGAAGGAACGAGTTTCTGCAGCTCAAAACGCCCCAAAGGAGAGCGGCAGCAGCTGGGCAGGGCGCCCCGGAGGTCCCGGCCGCCCCTAAGGAGAAGGCAAAATAAGACTAGCAAGAACTGCTTCGAAAGCTCACTGGGCTAGGCGCCCTCAAGCTCCCGGGCGCCCCAGTGTCCTGGGCGCCCCGGATGCCTCGGGGGCCCTGGGCCCAAGCCAACGAAGAGGATAGAATTCAAGTCAGTTGAGAAGCCAGCAGACCAAGTCATCCCAGGCGCCCCCGTCAGCTCCGAGCCCGATTCTGGAGGGATAAGCCTTGACCGAGCTTCGGATGAGGGTTCGCGGATCCGAAAGCACGTGTTAGGCGCCCCCAGCATCCCAGGTGCCCCCAGGAGTACTATAAAAGGGGTTCGACCCCCAAGGCTTCCACATCAATTCTTCCAAAGCCTCTACGCTCTTCGACTCAAGCGCTCTGCTCCGGAATCCTCCGATCTCGAGATTTAAGCACCGATGATGACCCTCCGCACCAATGAACGATCTATACCGGTCGTCGGTAACAAAGAGCATAATTGTACTTTTTACTGAACTATTACTATACAAAGTTTTGTAATAACTTGCACGATTATAGAATTGCTCGCAGTAAACGGTCAAGGACCGTGGGCCTTGGAGTAGGAGCCGACCGCGACTCCAAACCAAGTAAAAAACCTTATGTTTGCGTTTGTTTTTTTTATTTCCGCTGCGTAATTTCTCTCAATCTAATCCGAAACTGTTTTACGATATTCACCCCCCCTCTATCGTATTCTCTCGATCCAACAGAAACAAGTGATGAGAGGCTTGATGAAGGAAGAGAAATCTCTCTTCCTTCACATTGCGCCGGTTGCCCTAGGAGAGAGGGAGAGAAGGGAGAAGCCAAGCCTTGAGTTGTTGGATTGATTAAGCCTTGGTTTCTTGATCTCATAGGGTATTTATAGGGCTAAGGTAGGGACCAAGAGGAGGAGCTGGTTCTTGGCCCGCTAATGGATCTAAACCCGATCCATTAATTAAGATCCATTCCACTAAAGGATCCTAATTGAACTTCCTCACCAACCCCCATATTTTCATATAAGCTCCACATATTACGAGTCTTCCATCCCCCATGTTTAAGATCTTGAATGCTCGTTAATTAATTAAATTACTGACAATTTTAATTAATTAACTTCTGGATCCTTGATTAGTACCACTCAACCTTATCATCGTGCCGGATCAAATCCACCTGCAGGGTTGGCACGATAAAACTTTTGAGCTCATCAAGGGGGCATCATCATCCCGACTAACGAGGACACGGATTCTGTCAATAATCAATGGCACATCATATTATTAATATTATCTCCCAACTTACCAGGCCTATCGATCTAACAGAATAGATCTCGCCCTTTGGTAAATGAAAGAAATAATAATTAATAATATATGCCCGTTATTATTTCAGGATTAAGGGATCGTACTCCATAATATACACTGAGGTCCTATCCAATTATCGAGTCAGTACAAATTGGATAACCTCGGGTTCTTGGAACTAAAAAGGAGACTTACCAGTGCTCCAATTCTCACCCTTCCGGAAAGTAATCAGAACTTCGATATATACAGCGATGCTTCCAAGCTAGGACATGGAGCTGTACTTATGCAGAGTGGTAAGGTCATTGCTTATGCCTCTAGGCAACTCAAGGAACATGGGCAGAACTACCCCACTCACGATCTGGAATTGGCTGCAGTGGTTTTCGCTCTTAAGATATGGAGGTATTATCTGTATGGAGCACAGTGTAGGATCTATACAGACCACCAGAGTCTGCGATACTTCTTCACTCAGAAAGACTTGAATATGCGACAACGCCGATGGCTTGAGTTGGTAAAGGACTACGATTGCGAGATCTTCTACCATCCAAGGAAGGCAAACAAAGTGGCCGATGCACTCAGTCGGAAGATAAATGCCACTTTGATGTCCGTGTCTATATTACCCCGGCCACTCGAGAGAGAAATTGTTAATTTTGGAGTCGAGGTCATCTCCGGACGGCTTTCCACTATGACACTAGCACCGGTGTTGTTTGAGGATATATTGGAGAGACAAAATTGTGATTCGAGTCTTCAGAGAATCAAACAGGAGATCCTAGAAGGGAAGGGCGATGGTTTTCGTATCGCTGACGGGGGAGTACTATACCTTAGGGATCGTCTATGTATCCCTAATGATCTGGAGCTGTGGAGAAAGATATTAGCGGAAGCTCACGAAACCCCTTATTCGATGCATCCAGGATCTACCAAAATGTATCAGGATCTGAGGGAGAAATTTTGGTGGTCCGGCATGAAGAGGGATGTGGCTCAGCATGTGAGTACTTGCCTGACTTGCCAAAGAGTGAAGGCAAAACACCAGCGACCCGACGGAGTTCTATAGCCACTCCCGATTCCGGAGTGGAAATGGAAAGATATCTCTATGGATTTCATTTCAGGACTTCCCAGGACTACAAATGGATATGATGCGATATGGGTAATTGTGGACAGGTTGACGAAGTCTGCTCACTTTCTAGCAGTCAAGATGACTTATTCGATTGAGCAACTAGCTCAATTATATGCTAGGGAGATAATAAGACTCCATGGAGTTCCCAAAACTATCACCTCTGATAGGGATGGTCGCTTTACCTCACATTTTTGGGAATGCATCCAGAAGTCTCTTGGCACTAAACTGCGGTTCAGTACTGCTTTTCACCCTCAGACTGACGCGCAAACGGAACAAGTGAATCAAGTATTGGAGGATATGTTGAGAGCTTGTGCCCTGGATTTCAAAGGAAGTTGGTGCCGATATCTATGTTTAGCGGAATTCGCTTACAATAATAGCTACCAAGCTACTATCGGAATGACACCCTATGAATCTTTGTACCGGAGGAGATGTAGGTCTCCAATTTGTTGGTACGAAGGTGGTGAAAAGAAGGAAATGGGGCTCACGACGGATCTCGTCAACGACACCACCCGAGCTATCCAGAACATTCGACAACGGATTGAAGCTGCTCAGAGCTGGCAGAAGAGTTATGCGGATGTTCGGCGTAGGTCACTGGAATTTGAGGTTGGAGATCTAGTATTTCTCAAAGTGGCTCCTATGAAAGGGGTAATAAGATTTGGGAAGAAAGGAAAACTAAGTCCGCGATATGTGGGACCGTACCCGATTCTGAGAAGAGTTGGCAAGGTGGCATATGAACTAGAGCTGCCTCAAGAGATGACGGCTATCCATAACGTGTTTCATGTGTCGTTACTCAAGAAGTGTATTCTAAACACAGATCAAGTGATCGAGCCACAGACAGTACAAATTTAGGAAGACCTAAGTTTTGAAAGCCGACCGATACAAATCTTGGATTGGGAAATCAAAAAGCTAAGGAGCAAGGAGGTGCCCTTAGTCAAGGTCTTATGGCAAAGTCAGCGGTTCGAGGAAGCTACCTGGCAACGCGAGGATGAGATGAGACGCAAGTACCCAGAGCTATTTTAAGTTCGAGGACGAACTTTCAAGAGGTATGGGGGATTGTAACGACCCGGAAAATTTTCTTAAATATTTTCTTTAAAATAATGAGCTTGTCTAGATAATTTTCCGAGGGACCTAGAAATATTAGTACGAACCTTAACCTAAAAATCCATGTTTTCTCATTTAAATTGAGAAAACTAAGTACTAATGGGCCTTATAGCGGTTTCCTAGTACCATGATTATTGGTGGATTCTAGGTAGAATTTAATATAAAAATAAATGGATTTTAACTAGAAATATTAGCATGATTATGGGTGAGTTTTAGGGAAATTTCGAAATAAAATAAAAATAAAATAAAAAAATGGGTGCATGCACCAAGGATTGAACCTTGGACCTCTTGTACTACCATGCATGCACTAACCAATTCACCTAGCAAGGGAGTGCTATGAGGGAATGATTGAATTTTGGTTAAGGCTTAGGAAAATGAAGAGTCATCAAGAGAAGAGACACCATGACTCTTCACTTACCCTCCTTAATGTAGCATAAAAGCATAAGAGAAGGAGTTACATTTCTCCTCTCTTCTTCCATCAAGTCATTTGCTCTCCTCTTCTTCTTCCTCCCCTCCTAGCCGAAACCCCAAGCCCCCTTTTTCCTTTGGAAAAGCTTCACAAGAAGGTCTCTCTTCCAAGATCCAAGGCCTTTACAAGGTTACAAAGGCTAGAGGTGGTTAAAAGGCAACAAGGTCTTCATCCTTCTCCCAAATCTAAGGTCTAAAACTAAGATAATCTAAGGTAAGACTCCCTCACCTGTGGTATAATAGTTCTCCTTGTTATTTAATCATAATATGAAGTTTGGTTTGGGTTTAATGTTGAGAAAACCATGACTTGGACCCCTATATCTTTCGGCCACCATGGTTTTTGGGTCCAAGATGATGTTAAAAATCTTACTCATGCTTTCTAATGTTTTCCTATGATGAATATAGGTTAAAATATGATTTGGAGAATTTTTGGAGTACCCTAGCATCCTAAAGGTTTTCGGCCAACACCATGAACTCATGGTTAGGGTTGGATCTAAACCTTCAAGCATGTATCTTGTGTATCTTCATGATACAAGGGAGGTTGAGGTGATTTATGTGAATTTTCACAAGGCTTTGTAACCCTAAAGGTTCGGCCAAGAAGGATCCTAGGGCAAGGAGTTAGGGTTTATTGCAAGTATGGGTCCCAATGGCTCCTATGGTATGGTATGGATGGTGTTAAATGTTTAATTGGAATTTTTATGAATTTTCCATGGACCCATGGCCCATGTATGTTTCGGCCAACCCTAGGAAGAAGGGCTAGGAGTTAGGGTTATCCCTAAAACATGAGCCCTAATAGCTTCCTATGACTTTATAAGTAATGTATGGTCTTTTACTTACCTTATGCTACCTTACATGTCATTTGAATGGTTGAACCCTTCCTTTACAAGTTTCGGCCAAGCCATATAAATGGGGTTTAGGTGGAGTTAGGGTTTCAAGAATGATGGTTTACGGCTTATTATGATGTAAATATATAGGTTCAAGCATGTGGTTGAAATTATGTTACCTTTAACCCTAACCTTAGGTGTTATATGTTATGTTAGATATGTTTATGTTAGATGCCATACTTAGTGGGGTTATTTATGAATGTCATATGTGATGTTAGATCCCATGCTTGCTTGTGATAGATATTATACTTATGTATGTGATGCAATGCTTATCTTATGTATCATGATTATGCAAGTTAGATGAATTAGGAGAATGGTCTAGGTAATTATGTCATGTTTTATGAATATAATGCAATGTTTACCTATGTATCATGATCATGCAAGCTCTATGAATTAGGATGAAGGTCTATGTAATTATGTCATGTTTCATGAATATAATGCAATGTTTACCTTATGTATCATGATCATGCAAGCTTTAAGAATTAGGATGATGGTCTATGTAAATATGTCGTGTTCTATGAATACAATGCTATGCTTACCTTATGTACCATGATTATACAAGCACTATGAACAAGAATGATGTTTATGTAAGCATGTCATGTTATGAATGAAGATAATGCCTATGCATTAAGTATGAACGATGAATGGTCAAGTATGATTTATGTCATGCTTCATGTAACATGTTTATGCTATGAATGTCCCATGAATAATGAAGCATGTGAAGTTACTTTACTTTATGAATGAGCTTGTACCGGACCGAAGTATGGGTCCAAGGGATGAGCACCTTATGAACGCCCCGGTTTTGGACTACCGACTATGCTGTCCATGGTTCTGGCACTACCGAAGCTGTGCAACAGGGATGGGCACCTTAAGAACGCCCCGGTTCTGGGACTACCGACTATGCTGTCCTTACCCTAGTAGGTCGGGACTCGCTACCTCGTATTTACTTAGGGATACGCGCTTATGATGTATGTATGTGGTACAAGCCGGGGACCCCAATGATGTTATGATTATGTTTAAGTATTTAAAAGTATGATTTTAAAAGTAAGCATCCTTATGTATATGCATTCGACTCATGCATTCATTCATGTTATGCATCATGCCCGGATAGAATATGTTTTACGCCCATGTCTTATGTTAAGAATGATGCATGATAGTAAATGTTTTATGCTTAAGTTTATGTTAAGAATATGCATATAGGTTATGTATCATGCCATGTTAAATATGTTTTATGTTTATATGTATGCCATGTAGCATGCCATGCTCAGCATGTTTTATGTATGCCATGTATCATGCCATGTTCAGTAGGTTTTATGTTTATATGTATGTCATGTAGCATTCCATGTTAAGGATGTTTTATGTCTTATGCTTATGATTCATGCCAAGTACCAAGTTATGTTAATGTTTTGTGTGCTTATGTTTAAGTGACGAATGGTTTTAGTGAGTAGGAAAGAGTCTTACTAAGCCTATGTGCTTATAGTCTTATTTCCTTATACCGCAGATCAAGCAAGAGGACAATAGGGGAATCAGCAGGAGGGACAAGAGTACGTGTGTGGTAGTTGCTTGGCCAAGAAAGAGATATATTTACAAGTCTTTTGCTAAAACTTTACGTTTGCTACTTATGTGCTTAATGAATGACTTATGTGACTTTATGATATGATGCTAAGTATGATGTTATTATGCTAAGTTCCCTGTCACCATGTTAGGAAGGATAGTTAGGTGCATGTATGTGTAAGATTTAAGTATTCCGCTGCCTTACGATGTTCACGTGCCCTAAGTATGTTAGCGTAACGCCGCTTTATGGAAAAAAAACGGGCGTTACAAGTTGGTATCAGAGCAGTTACCATCTCACTACACACACATCATATCCTCTTCCTGCCGCTTCCAAGTAAGCACCTCTATGCATACCTTATGTTCTCTAATGATTCTAGAAGTTGTCAGTATAGAGGATACCTATGATTCTAGAATATGCAAGTATGAATGATGTTTTATAATGAAAAGTACTTTAGGATATGTAGCTATTAACGATATTTCTTTTTATGAATCAAATAATTTAGAATTTAATATGGGGGTAGGAATAACAATAACTCATATTATCCACATTTGTCTTTGGTGAAGAAAACATGGCCAGAAGACAGAGTAACCGACTTAACGAGACAGCTCCATCACCTGACCTGATGCAATTAGTGACCCAGCTCCAGCGTCAAGTTGCTGAGCAGCAGCAAACCATTAATACCTTGGTGAATCAGCAAGAAAATTTCACTACTCCCCCAGTGAATCAGACTGCTATACCCGTAGTGCCCACAGTTATGCAGACCCCGCTGACAGGCTCGACCACTGTAGCACGACAAGAGGCTTACCTGATCCAGTGGTTGAGGCTGAAACCGGAAAATTTCTCGGGTACTGGCGAACCATGGGACGCCCAAGCATGGTTCAAGATAGTGGAAAGTACACTGGAGCTGCTAGATTGGCCGGAGCATGAGAAGATCAAGTGCGCATCATTCTGCCTTTCTGGGGATGCCAGAATGTGGTGGGAAAGGGTCAAGGCTAAAAGACAGGTGAACCAGATGACGTGGTCAGATTTCAAGTCGGAATTCTTTGAAGAATTCTTCAACCTGTGTGTCACAAACAAACATTACGATGAGTTCATGGAATTCCGACAGGGCGACCTCTCGGTTAATGAAGCCGTGAAGAAATTCAATCGACTGGCTCGTCTATGCCCCGAGCTGGTCCGCACCGAAAAAGAAAGGGTTCGACTTATGTTGAAGATGTTGCGGCCGGAAATAGCTCTGAGTGTGGCCGACGGAGTTAACAGACCGCAGACCGCTGAGGAGCTATTTAGTAGCGCCCTACTCACTGAGCACTATCTAAACAATATCAATCAGCAGAGGAATGCACTAAATGAAAGTAAGGATCATGTTCACTCCGGGATTCTCGATTCTTTCTATCATTACCCTTGATATTTTCCTTTCATCCTCGCTCAGGAGGGCAAAAACCCCAAAGTGCCAATACTAACTGGAAGGGAGACCAAGGTGGTAAACGGAAGCCATGGAACAACCCCCAAGGGGGCCCAGCAAATAAACAGGCCAAGCCCTCCCTGTGCGCGACATGCGGAAAAGGGCACTCCGGGGAATGCTCTAAAGGTACGAATCGGTGTTTCACCTGTGGAGTGGAAGGGCATATGGCGACTTATTGTCCTACAAGGAACCAGGCCCTTCCCCAACAATTCATCCAGCACCAAGGTGCTCCAGCAAAACTACACTATATGCAAGCTGAGCTGGAAGGTACCCCAATGCTGGAGGCCCCACCAACTATGACGAATACTAGGGTTTTCTCAGTTACCAAGGATGACACTGCGGGAGCTTCTACCGTTGTCACAGGTTAGATACTTATTTTCAGTCAGTACGCTACTGCATTATTTGTTACTGGAGCAACGCACGCGTTCATTTCTGTGCCATATATCAAGAAGATAGATATGATTCCGCAAGTGTTAGACTACAAGTTCTTAACAGCTCTGCCGTCGGGAGAAATAATGACGTCCACCCATGTACTGCGTGCGGTGCCCGTCGGAATCGCAGGAAGGGAACTCTACTGCGATCTGATAGTACTCGACATGCAAGATTATGACGTTATAATGGGAATGGATTTTCTGAACAAATACGGTGCCTCTATCGAGTGCCGTAGGCGAAAGGTGGTCTTTCGACCTGAGGCAGATTCTAAGTTTGAATTCATCGGAGAGCCAAGAACAAGAACAAGGAAATTCTTATCAATTCTCCAAGCACAAAAGATGTTAGACAAAGGATATACTGGGTTTCTAGCATATGCGGTTGACGCCAGTCAAGTGAAGAATCAGAAGCTAGGAGATGTCAGGGTTGTATCCGATTTCCCGGAAGTATTTCCAGATGAATTACCAGGATTAGCCCCGGATAGAGAGGTGGAATTCTAGATCGAATTGGTACCTGGTACCGACCCGATCTCTAAGGCACCCTACCGTATGGCGCCGGTTGAATTGAAGGAGCTTCAAGAACAATTACAAGAGTTGCTTGACAAGGGATTTATTAGCCCTAGTCATTTCCCTTGGGGGGCTCCGGTACTGTTTGTGAAGAAGAAAGACGGATCTATGCGGATGTGTATTGATTATCGAGCACTGAACAATGTAACGATCAAGAACAGGTATCCCCTTCCGAGGATAGATAACCTGTTTGACCAATTAAAGGGAGCCACCGTTTTCTCAAAAATTGATTTGAGGTCTGGTTATCATCAAGTTAGAGTAAAACAGGAGGATATTCCGAAGACGACCTTCCGAACAAGGTACGGGCATTTCTAAATATGAGTATTACAGATTCTGAAGATATTCCGAAGATAGTATTACAGATTCTTTGGGAAAAGCAACTGTATGCGAAATTTTCTAAATATGAGTTCTGGCTCGACCAAGTGGGATTTCTGGGCCATATCATGTCCAAAGACGGAGTTATGGTGGACCCGACCAAGATTGAAGCTGTGAATAACTGGAGCCGGCCAAAGAACGGCAATGAAATCAGAAGCTTTCTCGGACTGGCAGGCTATTATCGGAAATTTGTGGAGGACTTCGCGAGAATCGCGGCTCCTCTAACGGCTCTCACCCGGAAAGATAAAAAGTACGAGTGGACAGACAACTGCGAATGAAGTTTCTTGGAACTAAAAAGGAGACTTACCAGTGCTCCAGTTCTCACCCTTCCGGAAAGTAATCAGAACTTCGATATATACAGCGATGCTTCCAAGCTAGGACTTGGAGCTGTACTTATGCAGAGTGGTAAGGTCATTGCTTATGCCTCTAGGCAACTCAAGGAACATGGGCAGAACTACCCCACTCACGATATGGAATTGGCTGCGGTGGTTTTCGCTCTTAAGATATGCAGGCATTATCTGTATGGAGCACAGTGTAGATCAATACAGACCACCAGTGTCTGTGATACTTCTTCACTCAGAAAGACTTGAATATGCGACAACGCCGATGACTTGAGTTGGTAAAGGACTACGATTGCGAGATCTTCTACCATCCAGGGAAGGCAAACAAAGTGGCCGATGCACTCAGCCGGAAGATAAATGCCACTTTGATGTCCGTGTCTATATTACCCCGGCCACTCGAGAGAGAAATTGTTAATTTTGGAGTTGAGGTCATCTCCGGATGGCTTTCCACTATGACACTAGCACCGGTGTTGTTTGAGGATATATTGGAGAAACAAAATTGTGATTCGAGTCTTCAGAGAATCAAACAGGAGATCCTAGAAGGGAAGGGCGATGATTTTCGTATCGCTGACGGGGGAGTACTATACCTTAGGGATCGTCTATGTATCCCTAATGATCTGGAGCTGCGGAGAACGATATTAGCGGAAGCTCACGAAACCCCTTATTCGATGCATCCAGGATCTACCAAAATGTATCAGGATCTGAGGGAGAAATTTTGGTGGTCCGGCATGAAGAGGGATGTGGCTCAGCATGTGAGTACTTGCCTGACTTGCCAAAGAGTGAAGGCAGAACACCAGCGACCCGGCGGAGTTCTACAGCCACTCCCGATTTCGGAGTAGAAATGGGAAGATATCTCTATGGATTTCATTTCAGGACTTCCCAGGACTGCAAATGGATATGATGCGATATGGGTAATTATGGACAGGTTGACGATGTCTGCTCACTTTCTAGCAGTTAAGATTACTTATTCGATTGAGCAACTAGCTCAATTATATGCTAGGGAGATAATTAGACTCCATGGAGTTCCCAAGACTATCACCTCTGATAGGGATGGTCGCTTTACCTCACAATTTTGGGAATGCATCCAGAAGTCCCTTGGCACTAAACTGCTGTTCAGTACTGCTTTTCACCCTCAGACTGACGGGCAAACGGAACGAGTGAATCAAGTATTGGAGGATATGTTGAGAGCTTGTACCCTGGATTTCAAAGGAAGTTGGTGCCGATATCGATGTTTAGCGGAATTCGCTTACAATAATAGCTACCAAGCTACTGTCGGAATGGCACCCTATGAAGCTTTGTACGGGAGGAGATGTAGGTCTCCAATTTGTTGGTATGAAGGTGGTGAAAAGAAGGAAATGGGGCTCACGATGGATCTCGTCAATGACACGACCCGAGCTATCCAGAATATTCGACAACGGATTGAAGCTGCTCAGAGCCGACAGAAGAGTTATGCGGATGTTCGGCGTCGGTCACTGGAGGTTGGAGATCTAGTATTTCTCAAAGTGGCTCCTATGAAAGGGGTAACAAGATTTGGGAAGAAAGGAAAACTAAATCCGCGATATGTGGGACCGTACCCGATTCTGAGAAGAGTTGGCAAGGTGGCATATGAACTAGAGCTGCCTCAAGAGATGACGGCTATCCATAACGTGTTTCATGTGTCGTTACTCAAGAAGTGTATTCTAAACACAGATCAAGTAATCGAGCCACAGACAGTACAAATTTAGGAAGACCTAAGATTTGAAAGCCGACCGATACAAATCTTGGATTGGGAAATCAAAAAGCTAAGGAGCAAGGAGGTGCCCTTGGTCAAGGTCTTATGGCAAAGTCAGCGGTTCGAGGAAGCTACCTGGCAACGCGAGGACGAGATGAGACGCAAGTACCCGGAGCTATTTTAAGTTCAAGGACGAACTTTCAAGAGGTATGGGGGATTGTAACGACCCGGAAAATTTTCTTAAATATTTTCTTTAAAATAATGAGCTTGTCTAGATAATTTTCCGAGGGACCTAGAAATATTAGTACGAACCTTAACCTAGAAATCCATGTTTTCTCATTTAAATTGAGAAAACTAAGTACTAATGGGCCTTATAGGGGTTTCCTAGTACCATGATTATTGGTGGATTCTAGGTAGAATTTAATATAAAAATAAATGGATTTTATCTAGGAATATTAGCATGATTATGGGTGAGTTTTAGGGGAATTTTCGAAATAAAATAAAAATAAAATAAAAAAATAGGTGCATGCACCAAGGATTGAACGTTGGACCCCTTGTACTACCATGCATGCACTATCCAATTCACCTAGCAAGGGATTGCTATGAGGGAATGAAGTGGATTTTGGTTAAGGCTTAGGAAAATGAAGAGTCATCAAGAGAAGAGACACCATGACTCTTCACTTACCCTCCTTAATGTAGCATAAAAGCATAAGAGAAGGAGTTACATTTCTCCTCTCTTCTTCCATCAAGTCATTTGCTCTCCTCTTCTTCTTCCTCCCCTCCTAGCCGAAACCCCAAGTTGTAACGCCCGCTTTTTTTTTGTTTTTTTTCATAAAGCGGCGTTACGCTAACCATACATGAACATATAACACATCTTAATGCAGCGGAATCATAAATTCTTTTACACATGCTTTTAACCATGCGACTAATGCTTAAATCATACACACATATCTAGCATCATGATATCAATTTTTCGTAACACATTCATAAGCATTCATGAGCATTTCAGGTAACTTATAACCAGCATGCATAGCATCATGATGTTTACTTTCCATAATTTATTCATCATGTCATTCAGGTAGCAAGTAGTTTATCCATAACTTCACAAGTAGTGGGTTGTTTCTTAAGCATAGCTATTAATAGTTGAGCATAACCCAAAATATGCATTGTAACATAACAAAACATGCAATCATTGAAATGAGAGAGAGACTCTCGGCCATGTCACTACCACACACACATGGTCTTGCCTCTCCTGCTGCTTCCTTGGAAATCTCTTGCTTAATCTTTGGTATAAGAAAATAAAACTATAAGCACCGAGGCTTAGTAAGACCCTTTTCCTACTCACAAAATCCATCCGTCGTATAAACATGAACATATTACTTCTTATCATGAACGTCTACACAATCATGGCATCATCATTTTAGCATAAGTATAAATGAAATCATGGCATCAGAATTTAACACGAATATAGATATCATCATGGCATCATAGTCTAGCATAAACATCAATAAAGTCATGGCATTTTAATTTGGCATGTACATAAATAAAATCATGGCATTAAAATTTAACATGAACATAAATAAAATCATGGCATTATAATTCGGCATGAACATAAATAAAATCGTGGCATTATAATTTGGCATGAACATAATTAAAATCATGGCATTATAATTTGGCATGTACATAAATGAAATCATGGCATTATAATTCGGCATGAACATAAATAAAATCGTGGCATTATAATTTGGCATGAACATAATTAAAATCATGGCATTATAATTTAGCATGAACATAAATAAAATCATGGCATCCTAAATTAGCATAAACATAAATGAGATCATGGTATCATAAATTAACATGAACATCAATAAAATCATTTGCATAAACATACTTGGCATTATCATATTTTTGCCTAACATACTTCGCATAAACATACCTTGCATAAACTTACTTTGCAATACCATATTTAACATAAACATAATGCATAACATGGATGGATGCATGTGGCAAATGCATATATCATAAGGATGCTTAATCTTTAAAATCATACTTTTAAATACTTTAACATAATCATAACATTCATTGGGCCCTGGCTTGTACCACATTCATACATCATATGCGTGCATCCCTAAGTAAATATGAGGTAGCTAATCTCGACCTACTAGGGTAAGGATAGCTTCATCGGTAGTCCCGAACCGTAAGGACAGCTTCATCGGTAGTCTCGAACCGTGGACAGCTTCATCGGTAGTCCAGAACCGTGGACCTTACTTAGGTCCGGTACAAGCCCATTCATAAAATAAAATACTTTCACATGCTTCTTCATTCATAATCATTCATAGCATATTCATTCATTCATCATACTTAACATCATCGTTACGCCTTGAAGGCATGAACCTTAACTTCATTCTTCATTTTCATTCCATATCATCATTATGCCTCGAAGGCATAAACTTTAACTTCATTCATCATTTTCATTCTTAACATGGCATATGTACATATCATTCATAAAGCATGGCATACATACAAATTATTCATAAATCATGGCATACATACATATCCTTCATAAATCATGGCATACCTACATCTCATTCATAAAACATGGCATACCTACATATCATTTATAAAACATGGCATACATACATATTATTTATAAAACATGGCATACATACGTATCATTCATAAATCATGGCACATGTCCAAACATTTATGAGTTATCACCGCAAGTGACCTAACATATAATTCATGACATATAAACTAAGGCTTGGTTAACATAGAAATTCTTCCATCATACTTAAACATACATCTTAGTAACCTATAAACAAGCACCATTGTAGTTTTAACCCAACCCTAGCCCTAGGTTATGTCCTTGGCCGAAAGCCCCAAGGAACCCTAGGTCCATAAAAACTTCACATAAATTCCCAAACAACATCTCATACATACATACTAGGCCATAGGAAACATTTGCTTCCATACTTAAGGCCAACCCTAATCCTTTAACCCTAGTTCTTGCTCTTGGCCAAAACTTTAAGGGTCCCTAAAGTTCATGAAAAATTCTTATAAAACACAATTTCTACCCATCATGCCATAGGAAACCAAAACTTATATGTTGAATGGTTAGATCAAGGCCCAACCATGGGGTAAGGTTCTTGGCCGAAATTCATTAGGCCTTATAATCATGTAAAAATTTCATGTAAATCACCACTAACATCACTTACATCATAATAAATCATAAGAACCATCATTTGAGAGTTAGAAACTAAACCTAGCCATGAAACTTGCATGTGACCGAAACCCCAACTTCTTCTTCATGGATTTTCATCTTAGATCTTAAATAAAAACATAGATCATATCCATATCAAGGAAAAGCCATTACACCACAGGTGAGGGGGGTCTTACACTTGTTGATTTGGTTTTTAGACCTTAGGTAGAGAAGATGGGGAAGACCTTGTTGCTCCTTGATCACCCTTAGCCCTTGAACTCTTGTAGATAGCTTTTAATCTTGAGGAATGAAGCCTTCTTGTGAAGTTTTTCCAAAGGGAAACCCTTCCTATAAGTTTCGGCTAGAAGGAGAAATGAGGAGGAAGGAAAGTGACTTGGTGGAGAAGGAAAGGAAATGTAACTCCCATTCCTTTATATCACATTAATGAGGGCAAATGAAGAGTCATGGTGCTTCTTCTCTTGATGACTCTTCATTTTCCTCTAGCTTTAACATAATTCCACTTCATTCCCTCATAGCATTCCCTTGCTAGGTGAATTGGTTAAAGCATACATGGTTGTACAAGGGGTCCAAGGTTCAATCCTTGGCCCATGCCCATTATTTTTATTTTTTTTTATTTTCTTTTTCTTTATTTCTGAAAATTCCCTAAAACTCACCCATAATTATGCTAAAATTTCTAATTATAATTCTTTTATATTTATTTTAAATTCTACCTAATTAAACCTATTTTTGGAGCCCATATAAGGCCCATTAGTACTTAGTTTCTCAATTTAAATGAGAAAATCATAGGTTTCTAGGTTAAAATTTGTGTTAATATTTCTAGGTCCCTTGGAAAATTATCTAGACATGCTCAATATTTTAAGAAAATATTAAGAGAATTTTTTGGGTCGTTACACAAGCCCCCTTTTTCCTTTGGAAAAGCTTCACAAGAAGGTCTCTCTTCCAAGATCCAAGGCCTTTACAAGGTTACAAAGGCTAGAGGTGGTTAAAAGGCAACAAGGTCTTCATCCTTCTCCCAAATCTAAGGTCTAAAACTAAGATAATCTAAGGTACGACTCCCTCACCTGTGGTATAATAGTACTCCTTGTTATTTAATCATAATATGAAGTTTGGTTTGGGTTTAATGTTGAGAAAACCATGACTTGGACCCCTATAACTTTCGGCCACCAAGGTTTTTGGGTCCAAGATGATGTTAAAAATCTTACTCATGCTTTCTAATGTTTTCCCATGATGAATATAGGTTAAAATATGATTTGGAGAATTTTTGGAGTACCCTAGCATCCTAAAGGTTTTCGGCCAACACCATGAACTCATGGTTAGGGTTAGATCTAAACCTTCAAGCATGTATCTTGTGTATCTTCATGATACAAGGGAGGTTGAGGTGATTTATGTGAATTTTCATAAGGCTTTGTAACCCTAAAGGTTCGGCCAAGAAGGATCCTAGGGCAAGGAGTTTGGGTTTATTGCAAGTATGGGTCCCAATGACTCCTATGGTATGGTATGGATGGTGTTAGATGTTTAATTGGAATTTTTATGAATTTTCCATGGACCCATGGCCCATGTATGTTTCGGCCAACCCTAGGAAGAAGGGCTAGGAGTTAGGGTTAACCCTAAAACATGAGCCCTAATAGCTTCCTATGACTTTATAAGTAATGTATGGTCTTTTACATACCTTATGGTACCTTACATGTCATTTGAATGGTTGAACCCTTCCCTCACAAGTTTCGGCCAAGCCATGTAAATGGGGTTTAGGTGGAGTTAGGGTTTCAAGAATGATGGTTTATGGCTTATTATGATGTAAATATATAGGTTCAAGCATGTGGTAGAAATTATGATACCTTTAACCCTAACCTTAGGTGTTATATGTTATGTTAGATATGTTTATGTTAGATGCCATGCTTTGTGGGGTTATTTATGAATGTCATATGTGATGTTAGATCCCATGCTTGCTTGTGATAGATATTATACTTATGTATGTGATGCAATGCTTATCTTATGTATCATGATTATGCAAGTTAGATGAATTAGGAGAATGGTCTAGGTAATTATGTCATGTTTTATGAATATAATGCAATGTTTACCTATGTATCATGATCATGCAAGCTCTATGAATTAGGATGAAGGTCTATGTAATTATGTCATGTTTCATGAATATAATGCAATGTTTACCTTATGTATCATGATCATGCAAGCTCTAAGAATTAGGATGATGGTCTATGTAACTATGTCGTGTTCTATGAATACAATGCTATGCTTACCTTATGTACCATGATTATGCAAGCACTATGAACAAGAATGATGTTTATGTAAGCATGCCATGTTATGAATGAAGATAATGCTTATGCCTTAGGGCATCATGATGCTATGCATTAAGTATGAACGATGAAAGGTCAAGTATGATTTATGTCATGCTTCATGTAACAAGTTTTGTTGGGACCGGGTGCATGTTGACAAGGATACGGGTTCGTAAATTTTAAAATATTTACGAGCAGCGGAAGAATTAGCATAAATAATTTCTCAAATTATTTTTAACCATGTATCTAGCATGCGACTTTATGATGTGTGGACATGATCATAAATTAAAATTTTGCAGAAAAGTAAACTAATTTACTTTGTACCTCGCGTAACTCGAAGAAAGGGACGAGATCCAACCGTAGCGTCCCTTGGAAGCTCCGCCTCTATTCGCGTCCACGCCGAGTTCTCTTCGGGATGACTTCGCAAAGCCACGAGTTTTGTGCCGACGAGAACTACTAGATTCTCCAAAGGCACAACTAGAAAAACAAGAGAGAAAGATGGAAACTAACCAGCAAGTAACGGAATCAAAATTCCGGGAAGGAAGGAGTTGCGACCCGCTTCTTCTTCTTCTTCTTTGGCACATACTTGGTGGAGATGACTCACGGCAACCCTAGGGTGCGCCGGCCCTAGGAGGGGTGTGCGTCGGCCCTAGGATGAGGAAGGGGGGTGCCGGCCCTAGGAGGAGGAGAGAAGGAGAATAAGGGAGAGAGAGAGAGCTTCTTAATCTCTTGATTAATTGGAATTCAAGGCTTGTCTTTGGTTCCTTTATATAGTAGCCTCTCCATTGCCAAGTCTCCCTTTTAACGGAATTAACGGAATAAATTTTCATATGAAATTTATCTTATAAATTTTCTTATGAATTATTCCGTTATGCCAAGTTTTATTATAACTAACTTTATAATAAAACAAATACATCTTTCCTTTTAATTATGGAATAAAATTTGTATAAAATTTTCTTATCATGGAAAAATCAATTCATAATTGATTTTATAAATTAAAATTAAACCAATTCATGGTTCATTTTAATTTCCATAAAAAAGAATAAATTTCTACAATTTTCTTTTTAAATTTCTTTATATAAATCTCTTTATATAAATTAATTTATTTATCCATAATTTTATAAAACAAATCACGCTTGATTTATTTTATAATTAAAACCAAATTAATTGGTTTTCTCTCCTTGTGGTGGCCGGCCAAACCAAAGAGGGTGGGCACCCTCTTTGGCCGGCCAAACCAAGCCAAAGCCCTCGCGAATTAAACTCATTTAATTCGCCCAATAAGCCTTCAAAAGACTTAGCCATTTTTAGCTTCCGTTGCGCCTCTGATTAATTCAGATTCGACTTATTTCTCTTGATTGGAAAATCCAATTTTTAACTCGTTTTAAATCCCTCGGATTACTCATAGTGCGTGTGACTAAATAGGCTTTCGATTTATGTTGGCCGTCTATAATCGACCAATTATAGAACGATCATGAGTGGCGCCTAGTAGTACATCATGATCCCCAATTAATCGAAAGATCAACGGTTGACCTCAGAAATAATTCTGAAACCCTTCAGCAGCTCTAATGAATCGTGCCTCATTCCCTTCACCATCTTATACCCACTTGGTTCAGGACACGGTCTATTTGAGTCAGTCCCCACTAGGCTGACTACGTCACACCTAGCCCAAGTAATGTTCTCTCGTCCTTTGGATTTCTAATTACTCACATGTATTTAAGAGACTCATACTCTAAACATGTCATGCTCTGGCCAGAGGCTTTGAGTAACAATCCGACGATAGGCCTTGGGTATACATCTCCTCGCAAGGAGTGGTGAATCCTTTGTAGGCTGTTCAAACATCTTCGGGCACTTCAGCTTATACCCAACCATCCTGGGTCCACACCTCCTTGAAGATGCTTGCTTAAGATGTTAAAGTATAAGTCTCCATGACCAAGATGACTTGAACACCGCAAGTCAAAGGAACATCGCACTTAAGCTGCGGTATGAACTTCACCGACATGTCTATGTATAGACTACCATGTGAAGTTTTACAGCTAGTCACTCCAATGAACTAGTTCCCTTAACTAGCATCCATGTTTATCTCCGGACATCCCAATGTCACCAGCCAGTGGGAATCAGCTGATTAGAGAATAACCCATGCTAGTCTCAACAGAATTGATAGTGTCCGTATTTATCAATTCATCGACTAGGGGCAATTTCAATACTTCACATTTGCACATGTATAGATAATCACTAGTTGTGATTCCATCACAAATTCTCTAATGCTGTGAATTGTATTGCGGACATTCTGTAAATGAGTTTAAGATCCCAATCAAATACACAAACATGTATACTCAAATAGTGAATTTTCATTTATTAAAGTAAATGATTACAATCATAAGGCGATTGCCTTAGGACACTTCTCTCATATTACTAACAAACTCCCACTTGCCCTAATGTCAATCGCTACGGTATCCAATACCACAGGCTCTAACATGAACCTCAAACTTGCTTTGAGGCAAGGCCTTAGTTAAAGGATCCGCTAAATTCCTTTCAGTGGGAATTTTCTCAATTTGTATATCATTCCTACTTATAATCTCTCTGATCAGATGATAGCGGCGAAGCACGTGTTTGGATCGCTGATGAGACCTTGGTTCCTTTGCTTGTGCAATAGCTCCATTGTTGTCGCAGTAAACCGGCACTGCTACATCAATGGTTGGAACCACACCAAGTTCGGAGACAAACTTCTTGATCCAGACTGCTTCCTTTGCTGCTTCCGAAGCTGCGATATATTCCGCTTCCGTGGTAGAATCCGCTACGGTGTCTTGTTTGGAACTCTTCCAACTTATTGCGCCTCCATTCAAAGTAAATACGTATCCAGACTGAGATTTGGAGTCATCCTTATCTGTCTGGAAACTGGCATTTGTATACCCACGTATTACCATATCTCCTTCTCCATATATTAGGAACACATCCTTAGTTCTTCTTAAGTACTTAAGGATTGTCTTGACAGCCGCCCAATGATCCATTCCTGGATCCGACTGGTATCTGCTCGTGACGCTCAGAGCATACGATACATCGGGCCTAGTACATAACATAGCATACATGATAGATCCTATCGCGGATGCATAAGGAATCTTATTCATGCAAATCCTCTCGTCTTCTGTGCACGGACACATAGACATTGAAAGGTTGATCCCATGCCTGATGGGAAGGTAACCTTTCTTGGATTCCGACATGCTAAACCTTTTTAGCACTCGATCTATATATGTAGACTGCGAAAGACCAAGCAACCATTTTGATCTATCTCTATAGATCCTAATCCCAAGGATATAGGTTGCTTCTCCCAGGTCTTTCATGGAGAAAGTTTTGGACAACCAAATTTTAACTGTTTGTAAGACTGATATATCGTTTCCTATAAGTAGTATGTCATCGACATATAATACTAGGAATACGACTGCACTCCCACTAACCTTCTTGTACACACAAGGTTCGTTAGGATTTTGTGAGAAATCAAACTCTTTGATTGTCTCATCAAAACGGATGTTCCAGCTCCTGGATGCTTGCTTCAGTCCATATATGGATCGTCGAAGCTTGCATACTTTGGTTTTATCAACCGATGTGAAACCTTTAGGTTGTATCATGTATACATCCTCAAGCAGGTTTCCATTAAGGAAAGCTATTTTCACATCCATTTGTCATATCTCATAATCATAATGAGCTGCTATGGCTAGGAGCATCCGAATGGATTTAAGCATAGCTACTGGCGAATAGGTTTCGTCATAATCAATTCCTTGTTTTTGACGATATCCTTTTGCCACTAATCTAGCCTTAAAGGTAACAACATTACCTTCCATGTCGGTTTTCTTCTTGAAAACCCACTTGCACCCTATGGGCTTAATCCCTTCAGGTGGGTTAACCAAGTCCCATACTTGATTTTCGTACATGGAATCCATTTCCGACTTCATGGCTTCAAGTCATTTGTCCCTTTCTGAATTTTTCAGAACATCTTCATAACTGATAGGTTCGTCATCGCTTATGAGTAACACGTCGTTCGATTCACTTATGAGAAATCCGTATCTCTCTGGAATATTACGTGTCCTATCAGACTTACGAAGAGGTGGTGTTGTTTTAGGTTCAACTGATAGCTCATCATTATGAGTTATTGGTTGTGGGTCTAGACTAGGTGTCTCTGTAATGTCTATTGGAGTTTCTTGAACTTCATCAAGTTCAATGCCACTCCCACTGTTTTCTTGTAAAAGAAATTCTTTTTCCAGAAATACAGCATGCCTTGAAACAAACACCTTTTGTTCCAAGGGATGATAGAATTGGTAGCCCTTCGTTTCCTTAGGGTATCCAATAAATAGACATTTATCAGACTTAGCATCCAATTTGTCTGATACAGTCCGCTTCACATAAGCAGGACAACCCCATATCTTAAGGTGAGTTAAGTGGGGTTTCTTACTATTCCATTTCTCATATGGAGTAGTAGAGACTACCTTGGTCGGGACTCTGTTTAGCAGGTAAACAGCTGTCTTTAGTGCATAGCCCCAGAAGGATTTTGGAAGAGTTACATGATTCATCATCGACCTAACCATGTCCATCAAGGTTCGGTTGCGCCTCTCAGATACACCATTATGCTGTGGTGTATACGGTGGAGTCCATTGGGACAATATCCCATTGTCCCTAAGATAATCTTGAAACTCTTGACTTAAGTATTCACCACCCCGATCGGATCGAAGTATCTTAATACTTTTACCAAGCTGTTTCTCTACTTCATTTTTGAACTCTTTGAATTTCTCAAAAGCTTCAGATTTGTGTTTCATCAAGAACACATACCCGAATCGTGAGTGATCATCGATAAAGGTGATGAAGTAGCTATAGCCTCCTTGTGCAAGAGTTGACATTGGTCCACATACATCAGTATGTATTAGACCAAGCAATTCTCCCACTGGATTACCTTTTCCGGAAAAGGGTAATTTGTCCATCTTGCCTTTTAAGCATGATTCACATGTATCAAATGAACCGGGTTCAAATGATTCCAAAATTCCACCTCGGTGTAATTTGGTCATGCGCTTCTTACTTATATGGCCAAGACGACAATGCCACATGTAGGAGTCTATTCGATTATCTATTCGAGCACGTTTGTTGCTAACATTGATATTGAAAACGTCACTGGATAAATTTATCGTGTAGATACCATTGCACAAAGATCCATTCCCATAAAGAACGTCATTTAAAGTTATGTAACAACAATTGTTACTAAAAGTTAAATGATAACCCTTTTCATTCAAACATGAAATAGATATAATGTTCTTTATTAATGAAGGAATGAAATAACAATTATCCAATTCTAAGACACGCCCAGTAGGGAGCTCTAGCAAATATGTTCGGATGGCAACAGCAGCAATCTTTGCTCCATTTCTAATTCGCAAATTCGCTTCTTCTTTGACGAGTCTTCTTCTATTCCTTAGCCCCTGTATGTCATTACATATATGTGAGCTACACCCAGTATCAAGTTCCCAGGTATTTGAGGAAATAGAGTGACATTCAATAACGAAGATACCTGAAGAGGATGGGGCATCGGATGCCTTCTTCTTCAAGGACTCAAGATAAACCTTGCAGTTTCTTCGCCAGTGACCCTCCTTGCCACAATGATGGCAAGTTCCTTTTGGTGTCTTTTCAGTCTTTTTGGCCTTTTTCTTCTTTCCTTTATTCTGTTCTTTGGCCTTCCTCTTAGAACCTTTCTTCGAGGAACCAACTAACAGTACCGTGTTTTGATCCTGCTTTACAGAAGGCTCTACAGTCTTCAGCAGGTTGAGCAACTCAGGAATGGTAGTCTCCAGCTTGTTCATCCGATAGTTCATCACAAATTGTGAATAACTTTTGGGCAAACAATGCAGAATTAACTCAATACTTAGTTCATGATCCATTGCAAAACCGAGTGTGCTCAGTCGCTCGATGTACCCCAACATCTTTAACACAAACTGTGAGGCAGAAGTGCGTTCCTGCATCTTAGAGGTGAAGAGGAGTCTGGAGACTTCGAACCTTTCGGATCTCGCCTGCTCTTCAAACAACTCATGAAGATGGAAGATGATGGTATAAGCATCCATATGCTCATGCTGCTTTTGCAGCTCAGGTACTATAGAGGCTAGCATGATGCAACTCGCAAGTTCAGAATCGGTCACATGTTTCTGATAGGCCACTAACTGGTCTGGAGTTGCACCCTCTGGAGGACGATTGGGAAGTTGATCTTCAATGACATAAGCAAGCTTCTCTGCCTTGAGGACTATCCTCAGGTTTCGAAGCCAATCCATGAAGTTTGGCCCAGTTAGTTTATTGGTGTCCAAAATGGAACGCAAATTCAGAGAAGACATGATCGAGTGATTAATCTAGAAATACAAATTGAGCTTATGTGAGAAGATGATAAAGAATGTATCAACATACATTAATTAAATCCTATTTATTTTCAAATTGAATAACCCTTTTTATCAATTCGGGAGATCATAGGAACATCTCCAAATAGGTTGATATCCAACCATAGATAAGAACAACCATGGTTGTGGCCATCAAGTTATTCTTAGCTATGAAGGTAGGTAATTATACCGATTAAACATCACATATATGTAACTATCACTTTATGCTATCAACTAATTGAATGTTTGCATAAATCATTTGGTTGTTAACTCATTAACAAGTATGCAACAATATACATAGCACCCAACTGCACCTCTCTTTACATCGACCTTGGCTGTGGCACAACAAATCGATGTTCCAAGCTTAAGGCTGACCCATTAATCAAGAATTAGTTTTAATATGGTTGGAGCTCATTCAACCGTTTAGTCAGGCTTGGATGTGTCCAACAACCAAAACTAAGGATTGACCTCTGACTCCATCTATATTATTCATAAACTAATTCCATGGTTTGAACATGTTGAGGTTCAAGCCGGGCATGGATGTGTCCATCAACCCAAACGAGAAACAAAACTCCGATTCTAACCATATTAATGGAAGGTGTTGGTCTTAATATTTTGTAAGGGGTTTTGGGTCTCATCTTTCTTTTTTAAGCACATTCATGACATATAATTATGTCATGACTAACGATTTCCTTAATAATGTATGTATGTGACTTAATTTATCAAGTCTCATTGATTGAATTAGGAACCGGATTTCCTAATTCTAATTTCATACTTTATTCAAGGAATTGTTTTGGGAAACAATTTCCTAAATTTTCATAATCAATTTCGGAAATAATATGTTTAAGACTTTGATTTCTCTAAATCAAATCTTATTAAATTAAGAGACAAATTCCCTTAATTCAACTATATATTATTTTCATGAAAATCTCATTTAAGAAAACTCTATAGGAAACCATTTTCCTAATTAATTTTGGATACAACAATATGTAAGAGCATCACCTCTTAAATCAAATTTCCAAGATTTGATCACATATTTTATTCATGGATTAATTAATTACAACAAATTGTTTTCTAAGGGTGGCTCCCCGAGACTCAGATACTCAAAGAAAAGTAATTTGTCGTAAATCCAATTTGGTCCGCTCCCCGAGGCGTAACCAAATCAAACATGACAATTTTATTCAAAATGGGAAATTAAATTACAACAACTAACTTTAAATTGAACGACTCCCCGAGGCTCAATCCAAAATAAAGAATTTTGTTAATAATTTAAAACCAATTCAAATTTAATTGTCAATTAATAATCCATAAATTTGTCTAGACTTTCTTGAAAGAAAGTGCCCAAAATTGCGAGATTTCATAATAGGTTTTCAGAATATTTGTAAGTTTCTGGTACAAAGAAAACTTATATATTTCCAAAGATGGAAAATTTCCAAAATAGGAAATTTCCAAAATTGGAAAGTTTTCAAAGATGGGATGTTTTCACAATTATCATAAAATTTCAGAAACTAGGAGATTTCAAAAGTTTGCGAAATTTCATGAGGATTTCCAAACTTTGAAATTCCTAAATCTAAAATTTATCATAATTGGAAAGTTTCCATAATTGGAAAATTTTCCAAAATTGAGATTATGACAAAGTTTTCCGCAAAACAATTATATGATTATGTCGAACACTAACCGGCTCTGATACCACTGTTGGGACCGGGTGCATGTTGACAAGGATACGAGTTTGTAAATTTTAAAATATTTACGTGCAGCGGAAGAATTAGCATAAATAATTTCTCAAATTATTTTTAACCACGTATCTAGCATGCGACCTTATGATGTGTGGACATGATCATAAATTAAAATTTTGCAGAAAAGTAAACTAATTTACTTTGTACCTCGCGTAACTCGAAGAAAGGGACGAGATCCAACCGTAGCGTCCCTTGGAAGCTCCGCCTCTATTCGCGTCCATGTCGAGTTCTCTTCGGGATGACTTCGCAAAGCCACGAGTTTTGTGCTGACGAGAACTACTAGATTCTCCAATGGCACAACTAGAAAAACAAGAGAGAAAGATGGAAACTAACCACCAAGTAACGGAATCAAAATTCTGGGAAGGAAGGAGTTGCGACCCGCTTCTTCTTCTTCTTCTTTGGCACCTACTTGGTGGAGATGACTCACGGTAACCCTAGGGTGCGCGGGCCCTAGGAGGGGTGTGCGCCGACCCTAGGATGAGGAAGGGGGGTGCCGGCCCTAGGAGGAGGAGAGAAGGAGAATAAGGGAGAGAGAGAGAGCTTCTTAATCTCTTGATTAATTGGAATTCAAGGCTTGCCTTTGGTTCCTTTATATAGTAGCCTCTCCATTTCCAAGTCTCCCTTTTAACGGAATTAACGGAATAAATTTTCATATGAAATTTATCTTATAAATTTTCTTATGAATTATTCCGTTATGCCAAGTTTTATTATAACTAACTTTATAATAAAACAAATACATCTCTCCTTTTAATTATGGAATAAAATTTGTATAAAATTTTCTTATCATGGAAAAATCAATTCATAATTGATTTTATAAAATAAAATTAAACCAATTCATGGTTCATTTTAATTTCCATAAAAAAGAATAAATTTCTACAATTTTCTTTATAAATTTCTTTATATAAATCTCTTTATATAAATTAATTTATTTATCCATAATTTTATAAAACAAATCGCGCTTGATTTATTTTATAATTAAAACCAAATTAATTGGTTTTCTCTCGTTGTGGTGGCTGACCAAACCAACCCTCTTTGGCCGGCCAAACCAAGCCAAAGCCCTCGCGAATTAAACTCATTTAATTCGCCCAATAAGCATTTAAAAGACTTAGCCATTTTTAGCATCCGTTGCACCTCTGATTAATTCAGATTCGACTTATTTCTCTTGATTGGAAAATCCAATTTTCAACTCGTTTTAAATCCCTCGGATTACTCGTAGTGCGTGTGACTAAATAGGCTTTCGATTTATGTTGGCTGTCTATAATCAAAGAATTATAGAACGATCATGAGTGGCGCCTAGTAGTACATCATGATCCCCAATTAATCGAAAGATCAACGGTTGACCTCAGAAATAATTCTGAAACCCTTCAGCAGCTCTAATGAATCGTGCCTCATTCCCTTCACCATCTTATACCCACTTGGTTCAGGACATGGTCTATTGTGTCAGTCCCCACTAGGCTGACTACGTCACACCTAGCCCAAGTAGTGTCTTTCTCGTCCTTTGGATTTCTAATTACTCTCATGTATTTAAGAGACTCATACTCTAAACATGACATGCTCTGGCCAGAGGCTTTGAGTAACAATCCGACGATAGGCCTTGGGTCCTCGCAAGGAGTGGTGAATCCTTTGTAGGCTGTTCAAACATCTTCGGGCACTTCGGCTTATACCCAACCATCCTGGGTCCACACCTCCTTGGAGATGCTTGCTTAAGATGTTAAAGTATAAGTCTCCATGACCAAGATGACTTGAACACCGCAAGTCAAAGGAACATCGCACTTAAGCTGCAGTAAGAACTTCACTTACATGTCTATGTATAGACTACCATGTGAAGTTTTACAGCAGTCACTCCAATGAACTAGTTCCCTTAACTAGCATCCATGTTTATCTCCGGACATCCCAATGTCACCAGCCAGTGAG
>JAGFNQ010003380.1:16809-55805 GCA_024364735.1 Boesenbergia rotunda | reverse complement strand
CAAATTAATAAGAGGCACCTAAGACCTGACCGAGGGTTGGGTAATAAGCCCTGGTCGTGGACTGGGCATGAAGTCTTGGTCAGAGGGATTGAGCAACTTAGCTGAGCGATGACTAAGGACAGAAGTAGAGACGGGTTGAGGTTCGGACGTCTCGAGATCCGAGAGTCTCGAAGGCTAAGTAAAAAGTCCAACCAGATGGGCTGGGTGGCAACCGTCTCCTGAGAGGAGTAGGTGAAAGGTGTGTTCCTGGGGATGGGAACTTAGGCGTCAGTTAGACCTAGGGTTTCGCGGAAACCTGAAGTCAGAACCAAGTCCTTAAGGTTAAGATTATCTGCATGTTTGTCTTGTCTTTGATTGTATTGCAGGTACCTAAAAGTTGGAAACAAGCCAGGCAAACGAACACAAGCGACCTGGAAGAAGACCTCTAGGGCGCCTGTATTGAAACAGGCACCCCAGAGCAACAGGGCGCCCTGGATTGGCAGCCACCTCCCATGCGCCTGTTAACACAGGCGCCTGAGAGCTCCCAGGCGCTTTGTATGTCTAGGGCACCCTGGATGAAACCTTTATCCGCTGCTGCGAGTTCGGCGCAAGGATGGAGTTTGACCAGGCTCTATGAGGCGCCTCATTGATCACAGGCGCCCTATACCAAGCCTATATAAAGGGGCTTCGCCCCTCAGCTCAACACAACTTCCAAAGATCATTCTGAACATTCTGAATGAATGAAAAGTGCTAACGACGAAGCTCTGTGACCAAGGAAGCTCTGGGAGGATGTGCGCGGCACTTCGTAGTTCTAGATCGCCCGAGTCTTCGACCTTTTTCATTTCGTTTGATTTACTTTCTGCATTTCAATTTACTTAATATTTTTGATTGTAAATCGTACACTGTAAGACGGGTTTCTCCGCCTTCGAAAAGTCCTGAAAGGAGACCATTAGTGGACGGGTGTTCCCGTGCTTAGGCCTTGGATGTACAAACCCTGGGGGGTCGGGAACCAAGTAAATCCCGTGTGTACAAAGTGTTTGTCTCTTATGTTCTTTCATATTTCCGCTGCGCACTAACTCTATATCTAGAACGTTCAAAAGTTTACGAAGTTCCCGCGAAGGTTTTTCGAGTCGATATTCACCCCCCTCTATCGACGGCACTGGTCCCCACAAAAATGTCCAATTATGATCTATGGGCAAGATATCCATTAATTAAATATTGCTTTCCCCATAGTTGATCTATTATTGATAAAATGATACATTTCATAACCATCAAAATGTCATAAGCACATGTGAATTATGAGTATCATACTAATATCTCATATGCATATGTAAAATCTATAATCAAGTCATTATGAGATGTAACAAAGGTAATCTCTACTTAGCCCATTTAATCATGAATGTATTAGGCTAAGTGCTCCCCCTCAAGGTCTCAAGTCAATCACTTATCAAAAATTTGAAATTTCAATGTTCATGGTTGATTGACCCTAAATTCTCCAACCCTTGAGGATTGATTTTGACACCCAATAGAGATTCTTCCAAATTGAGTTAACCAAATATTCCTTGGGGATCCATTTTCTATATAGATTCTTGGTTTTTTGTTGGCCCCTAGCAGTCAAGCAATGATAGGCCTTTTCATAGTTTGGTTGACCATATCCTAGCTTGATTTTCTTGAAACTTGCTCTTTGGCTCCTAAAAATCATATCTAGAGTGTTAGAGCCAATATCAAATTTCCTAAGGGCCTTAGTATGGTCATTTACCTTTTTCCTTAATTTCCTATTTTCATCTTCTAAACATGAATCATTTTGGCTAGAAGAAGAGGAAACATGTATATTATCCTTAGGTGTCATGGATTCTAGTTTTTCATTAAGCATGCATATCTCATTCTTTAATCATTTAATTTTCTTTCTAGCTTTAGATAAACCATCATTAGTACTAGAAATTACCTTAACTAAAGTGGTAGTGGGTAGATTGTATACCTCACTTACCGAGACGTCCGAATTCGAAGTTGAGCCTCCCCCTTCACTTGAGCTCTTTCCTTCTTCAACTTCAGATGATGTGGAGGCTATATCTTCAATTCCCATTAAGGCAAAATGGGACACATGGTGTTCCTCTGTTGGTGCAAGATGCATCGGTGATGTCCTCCTCTAGTGTTTCAATGTTTAACAATATGCTCAAGTTAGTGATACACTATATAAAGGAAGGGTTAGTCAAGAAATCTGGTTCAAGGTAAAACAAAGTCCTAGTTAACCTAGGCAATAAGTCCTGGTTCGAAGAATTGGGCACTAAGTCCTGGCCGCGGGCTGGGCACCTAAGACCTGATTGAGGGTTGGGCATGAAGTCCTAATTCTAGGAATTGGGCAATAAGTCCTAGCCGAGGGCTGGGCACCTAAGTCCTGACATAGGGTTGGGCAATAAATCCTGGTCGCAGACTGGGCACGAAGTCTTGATTAGAGGAATTGGGCAATAAGTCATGGCCGAGGGCTGGGCACTGAAGTCCTGGTGAGTGAAGCTGCGCAATAAGTCCTGGTCGTAAGATTGGGCAAAAGTCCAACCAGAGGAGTCGATTGGCAAACTTCTCCTGAGAGGAGTAGGTGAAAGGCACGTTCCCGGGGAAGGGAACATAGGCGTCGGTTCGACCTAGGGTTTCGCGGAAAATCCAAAGTCAAAACCAAATCGTTAAGGCTAAGATTGTATATGTGTTTATCTTATGTTTGTGTATCTTGCAGGTACCTAGAATTGAAGGCAAAGCAGGCGAACAAACACAAGAGAAGTCTGGGAATCAGCTCCTAGGCGCCTGACTTGAATCAGGTGCCCAAGAGAAGCAGGCGCCCCAGTTAAGGCAGCCTACTCTCAGGCGCCCTGGATTGCCAAGCGCTTGAAGGTTCCCAGGTGCCCAGTATGGGTCAGGCACCTGGGAAGAGGATTTCTATCCCTATTGCGAGTTCGGCGCAAAGATGAGGTTTGACCAGCTCATAGAGGCGCCCTACAGCCTTACAGGCGCCCAAGAAGTGACTATATAAAGGGGTTTGACCCCTCAACTCAGAACATCAACTACGACATCATTCTATGGATTCCGAGTGACGATAAAGCGCTAGAGATGAAGCTCTGTGACCAAGGAAGCTCCAAGAGGAAGTGCGCGGTATTTCGGAGTTCTAGATCGGCCGGGTCTTCGATTTTTGTTTGGTTTATGTTTACTTTTTGCACTTAATTTCCTTATCATTTTTTATTGTAAAACGTGCACTGTAAGACGGGTTTCTCCGCCTCTGAAAAGTCCGGAAAGGAGACCATTAGTGGACAGGCGCATTGATGAACCCAAAAGAGCTGTCACGAAAGTGGGTCTCAAATTTAGATATTTATAAATGCTGGAAACCCTTTTTGCAATCAAAGTATGAAAACGTAGTAAAGGGGCCACAGGTCGTATTTTTCCTAGGGCTAGTTGAGAGTTGTTTGATTTGTGCTCGAGTTTATGTGTCGTTGAAATTTTTGGGTTTTAAATAAAATCTGGGTTTGGTTTGCAATTCCAAAATAAGATAAACACAAGGAAAAGAGAAGGAGACTTAACTATGGAACTTAACAAATGATAGCAAATTATGACTCAACCAATAGACCACTTAATCAACTAAAAACACTTACCCAATTTCTGGAAAATGAATCTAATTTCAAGTGTAAAACAAATGCTAAGCAATGAAGCAACAAACTCAAACTCAAGACAGACCAAATGCAAGCAATCTAAAAACAATCCAATACCAATCCAATCCCAAGACTTCACTTGATACTAATTACAGAAATTCACTAAACTGCAGAAGTAGAGATGGAATTTCAGAAACAAATGAGATGTATAATAAATCGATTCCAAGCACAATTCAAACTGCCAAGTGAGTTTACTTCAGCTAAATTGAAGCATCAAGTCAACTAAGTGCCAAACAAGCTAACCGCTATTCAGAAATAAGTTTCTACTTGGCACAAACTTGCAGAAATTAAGTGAACATGATATGCAGAGTAGAAATCAGGATTGCAGGTCAAAAATTCATTGGAAGTCAACAAGGATTCAAAACTGAATCTCTTCTCGATACAGGGCAGCTTCCAATAGCTTGATACACGGCATATAGGCTGAGTTTCAGAAACAATGGATATGCAGAATTGGACCAATTTCAGAAACGAAATGCAGGCTTTGATGAAAACAAATGCAGAGATTGCATGCAGCCAATTGAATGTAGAAACTAATATGTAGCCGAGATCAATTGTCCCAAACTAGTGTTCAGACACAATTCAGAAACAAACTGGATTTACTGAGACAAAATTCAGAGGGATTAGCTGAAAGTTGATACACTGAGCAAACTGATACGCTGGAATTCACCCAGTTGATACGCAATTAACAAACTAAGTGCAGAAATCAAATTCGATAGCTATGGAAATGAAACAAAACTGCAAGATGAATTCAAAGGATTAAAACTAAGCTAGCTTAATACAAAAATCAGAAACTGCAGAAAAACCATCTGAAACGCAAGAGAAACACTGATACGCAAGTGCCGGATTGATACGCAAATGCCGAAATGTAAAACTAATTGAAATTAAATCTGCTTGTTCGCTAAACACACTCCCTAACTATTTAACTAGAAGATTTGAACCCTAATTAGGCAGAAACTAATCAGAAATGAAGACTAGCAGCTGATACAGAAAAATTTAGAAACAGAATTGGCAGAAATCGAAAACTACAGCTAACACAATGGAAATTGACTAAGTAAACTAAATCTCAATCTCTCATCTCAGCTCAAGAACCCCTTGCTGTCACTCAAGGATGAGCCTCGAATTGAGAAAGAAACGCTCCATACAAGAAAATTACAGAAGCTGGAATAAATTTCAGAAATGAAGCAACATGCAGAAATGAAATTGAAGCTAAAAACAGAATTGCAATAAGAAATCTAAACCCCAATCACTCTCTAGCTCAAGTTCTCCTTGTTCGTCACGCAAGGGCTGGCCTCGAACCCCTAAGCTCAGCAAACCATCAAGAATCAGTCTCTGCGAATCGAATCCAAGCTCAACTCTGCTCAAACTGAAATTCCCATTCGACTTCTTCAATCCAGCTGCTTCCAACTGCGATGGTGATTTGGGGATGGTCAGAGCGCTCTAGGGAACCCCTCCAGATAGCTCCGGTGGATGGAAATGGAGCGCAACTGAGATCGAAGGCAGCAAATGGTAGAACCGAAGAAACCCTCTCTCGGCTCTGTTTCTTGGGCAATTTAGAGCTGAAAACTTTACTAGACCTCCTCTTGATGATCAAGAACTTGATCTAACCAAAGAATTGAGGGGTCGCGCCCCTTAGATGAAGAAACTACTGAAGAAAACCAAGAACAAACGAAGAAGAGAAGTTGCGGCGAGGAAGACGCGACGAGGAAGAACTGGGCAGATTTTTGATTAAGTATTTGACAACGGATGGCTCAGATTGATTTGAGGAAATCCAACGGCTGATCTTCATCCGATCTGAACCAAACTTTGATGATGTTGATCAAGGGTCAGGATCTGCCTCGTGGTAGCTCAGATCCTCCATATTTGCAACGGATGGTCCAGATCAACCTAATCTTTGAATGGACAGTCTAGAGCCCTCTGAGCTTGATCTAACGGTTGAATGAGCTCTGATTGGGATAAAACCTTCAGATCTTGATCAGAGTGCTTGATCAGCCCTAACCCTAGCTTGGATTGCTTCAGATGGTCCCGGATGGCTCAGATCTAGCCGCTTTTGAATCGGACGGTCCAGATTAATTCGAAGCTTGATAACTTGATCCGGGTCCACTTCCGACTCAAGTTTGACCCAGTATGCCCTAGGTCCATGATCCTTTCATGCCTACAAAAATAGATCAAAAATTTAGTGGTCAAATAATCCAAATATGTAAAGATTTGCAATTAAGTCCAAAATAAAGATAAGTCCCAGAACCTAGGGTAATTTCACAATTAAGCAAGTAAAATATGGGTCAAACTTGGATTTTAGCAACTAAAATAATCAATAAAATGGTACTTATCACGCATCCCGTGCTTAGGCCTTGGACGTACTGACCCTGGGGGGTTGGAAACCAAGTAAAAACCTATGTGCACTCTATGTTTTGTCTTTCATTTTGTTTCTTTATTTTGCCGCTGTGCTACTAACTCTGAATAGAATGAACCTCGAAGTTTACGAAAGATGAGATTCCCGAAAAATTTTTAACAAGTCGATATTCACCCCCCTCTATCGACGGCACCGATCCCACAAGTGGTATCAGCGCCTGGTAGCTCTTCACCAGACTAACAGCCGACGGAGCAAAGATGTCAGGAGTTGAGGGGGAGCCCAGGGGTGAATCAGGTATACTTTTTAATTATGGTAAATTTTAAATTTCATATTACATATTTTAAGTGCAGGGAGAGAGGACACTATAAAAACCATTGTCCTACTCATAAGACTCGATCATCACCACTGGCGGCAAAGGAGGTACCAACGCCAGGAGTCCGGAGGGACAAGGGTCACATCAAGTGCTTCAAATGTCAAAAGCACGGACACTACAAGAATCAGTGTCGAAGGTACGAAAAGTTTATTTATGTAAGAATGTTTAAATTTCTGCACAGTCATACAGTAATGTTGATAATTTAGATAAGTTAGATAATTTTTCTGGTAAAATAGACTTTTTGCAAAATCAACTTAATATATTGCATGACCAATTACCAAATATAGACAATATTAAAATATCAAAAATTAATTCTTTAATTTTTAATATCAATGCAACAATTTTGAAAATTAATTCCAATATATTATCAGATAAATTTAAAGATAATAATATTTCTCATAATATTGATGATAATGATGAAATTAACTTTAATCCTTTAATTTCTAATATTTCTGAGGATAAGGATGAAACTATTATTAACTCTGATATTTCTGAGGATAGTGAAATGAAACCTCTGTAGATAATAATAATGCTTTAATTAATAATTTCTTGGATAATCCTAATAACTTTGAAATTAATTATGAAACATTAATTAACAACCCTGAAAACTATTCTACCTATTATGAAGATGTAGAAGAATATAACCTTGATGATGAGGACGAGGAGGAAGAAGAAATTTTTAGAATCAAAGCTACAGTTAATAAAGTCTACAAAAATTCAAACAAAGCAGAGGTATTAGAAAAACTTGAAAAAGTAAATGAAAAAGAAATAGTAGATAAGTCAGATATTTTTGAATTAATGAAAATGATGCAGTTAGACCCACAACTATTAACTAACCCAGAAATTCTGAAACATAAATCTTAATTATTTTAACCTTAATTAAACCTTAATTATGTTAACCTTAATTAAATGTTAATTATTTTAACCTTAATAAAATCTTAATTATTTTAACCTTAATTAAATCTTAATTAGTTTAACCTTAATTAAATTATAATTATTTTAACCTTAATTAAATCTTAATTATTTTACCCTTAATTAAATCTTAATTATTTTAACCTTAATTAAATCTTAATTAGTTTAACCTTAATTATTCGTAATTATTTTAACCTTAATTAAATCTTAATTATTTTAACCTTAATTAAATATTAATTATTTTAACCTTAATTAAATTTTAATTATTTTAACCTTAATTAAATCTTAATTATTTTAACCTTAATTAAATCATAATTATTTTAACCTTAATTTAATCATAATTATTTTAACTTTAATTAAATTTTAATTATTTTAACCTTAATTAAATCTTAATTATTTTAACCTTAATTTAAATCTTAATTATTTTAACCTTAATTTAAAAATTAAAATGTTTTTAACCTATAATTAATCCTTAACAATTTAATTCTAATTAAACTTAATTCAAATTAAATCTTATTAACTTAAATTAATTAATTCTTAAATAACCTCAACTTTTAATGATGTCAACTTTAATTAATTCTTAAGTATTATACCTAATTAATTCTACAAATTAAATCTTTATTCAATCCTTAATCCACGAACTAAAAAATTCAAATTAACTACCTTTAAGTATGAAACCAAATAAAATTCTACCGAACAGAAACCTCCAACTTAATAATATTAAATATGTCAAAGTGGGTTGGTATATTCACGGGTTCACACGACATATATCAAATCATGAATTTGATAAATTATTAGAAACTTAAGTAAAATGTTCTGACTTGTTTGACTCATGCATAACTGCCATGTACATGAATTTGCTTATTTTTTTAAATATATGACATGTCATTCATGTTTAATTTTTCACATGATTTAGAACGGTTAGATAGGAAAATGACTGACTGACACTTGCCTAACCTAGTACCAGGGTGGGGCAAGATAATAGTACGTTAGGGAAACTTTGCCTAGCTAAGTGGAACTAGCCAAAGCTACCTCGCCACATCCAAGACTAGTTAGACCAGAGTTTTTCAAAGAGTAAAATAAAGGTATTATTTTCTTTAAAAGGCTTTGTCTAAGGAAAGGATTGATGATCCAATAAGGCTACGGCCAAAGAAGGCCTCTGTGCCTCGCCAAGACCTGAAAGCCGATTATTGAAATATACTATTTGATTACCATTTGATTAAACTCGAATCTAACTCAAGGTCAACCAGTCTATAAATAAATTGAGAAAAATTACTCAAGCATCTCACAATACACTCATAAGGCAACCATGCTTGCTTGTACTGAGACATTTAGAATGGGTGAGATGTTAAGGACTAATAAATTGAAATATGCTTTCTAAATGATTTTCAAAATCCTTAGACTATTTTCCTAAAAATTTATTTTCAAAATAATGTTTCAACATAATAATATTTTTATGAATTTCATGCTTGCCTGATTGCTTATATGTATATTACATTTTCAAAAAATTATATCTTTTCAAAAAATTGTTTGACCTACACTCTTAGACACAAACCTTTTTAGGTCAATACTAAAGTCCCTTAAGACACTTAGATAGAGTCAGACGGTGTTGGGTACAGGGGGAGTGTTTTTATTCTTTTAAAAGTTATTTTTTTTGAAAATTTAGATCTTTCAAAAAACCTTGTTATATCCTTTTCAAAAATGATTTCATTGAAAAATTATCATACTATCATTTCAAAATGTTTCTCGAAAACTGTGCTTTTAAAATTACTATCATTTCAAAATATGTTTTTCGAAAATTGTCTCAAATACTCATTTTTATCCTTCGAAATAATTGTTAAATTGTGTCTTTTATCATACTATTTCAAAATGCATTGTACTTATTGCTCTTTTGATTTTGATAAACCCTAAAAACACATAGGGAGTCTTCTTCATGATCTACAAGAACTCCTAGAATTGTGTCAGATTTAGGGGGAGTCTAAGTCAAAATAGATTAATGTTATTTTCTGACGATTGCTGTTCAAAATTATTACATAATTCTTTTGGTTTGAATCAAACCCTAAGACTCAGAGGAAGATCACTTGTAGTCAACAAGCTTCCTAGGACTGGGTCAAGCTTAGGGGGAGGTCAAATTAAAAGCAATGTTAAAAGTTTCAAAAAGTATTATGTTTTCATACACTATATTTTCAAATTCATTCTGAAAACATAATATTATCTTTTGTTTAAAACTCATCTTCAAAATTATACAATATCAATTCAAAAATAAAGACTTTTGAAAATATTAACTTCAAAAAGCTTATTTTGAAAATCTTTTTGACCCTTGAAATCCTTTTGAAATTAATGCTACTTGATTTTGGAGAATTTCCAGGACACTTAGGAAAATTTCCTTGCAGTTAACAAGGTTTCCTAGGATTGTGTCAGACTGGAAAAGAATCGTAGTCAAGAACTTATTTTCAAAATGCTTTTTGACTTTTGAATCGATTTTTACTTGAGTTTGGAGAATTTCCAGGAGACTTAAGGAAATTTCCGTGTAGTTAACAATGTTTCCTAAGATTGTGTCAGATTGGAAAAGAAACCAAGTCAAGTAAAATATTTTGTTTTCACAACAAAATTTTATTAAAAGGACTTTTTTTTGCAAAAATATTTTAAGTGAAAAATGTTTTTCAAAGTACTAATATTTGTTAAGTACACAATATTTTTCAAAGTACAAATTTTTTCTCACAATATTTCTCAGAAGTACTAAGTGCAAATTTTTTTTCTAAATAAAAATCTTTTCTAAGTGCAGATTTCTTCTAAGTTCAAAAATTATATTTTTTTCAAGTACAAAATATTTTTACTTGTGCAATTAAATACTTGGTTCTTTTTATAATACTTTACAAACTAGTACTTAGTCTTTTTCAAATAAAAAGGGAAGAGTTTCGAAATGTTTTATCGAAAATTATATGATTTCAAAGATTTATCCTAAGTACTTTCAAAAAGAGAAGAAAAATTTTCATTGTTGGCGCAAGATTTTTTATCATTTTTTTTATGTATGACAAAGGGGGGGGGGAGAGAAGCTTAAGTTAAGTTAGAAATTTTTTCGTTTTCTCCCAAGGATCAAAACTTAGACCAATTTTTTTTTCCATCTTATTCCAAGGATCAAAACTTAGATAAAATTTTTTCCATCTTATCCCAAGGATCAAAACTTATTTTTCCATCTTATCCCAAGGATCAAAATTTAGATCAAATTTTTTCCATCTTATCCCAAGGATCAAAACTTAGATCAAATTTTTTCCATTTTAACCCAAGGATCAAAACTTAACCCTTAAATCCAATATAACTTAAGATATTGTCAAACATCAAAAAGGGGGAGATTGTTGGTGCAAGATGCATCGGTGATGTTCTCCTCCAGTGTTTCAATGTTTAACAACATGCTTAAGTTAGTGATACACTAGACAAAGGAAGGGTTATTCAAGAAATCCGGTTCAAGGTAAAACAATGTCCTAGTTAACCTAGGCAATAAGTCCTGGTTCGAAGAATTGGGCACTAAGTCCTGGCCGCGGGCTGGACACCTAAGACCTGACCGAGGGTTGGGCACGAAGTCCCGATTCGAGGAATTGGGAAATAAGTCATGGCCGAGGGTTGGGCACCTAAGTCCTGACATAGGGTTGGGCAATAAGTCCTGGTCGTGGACTGGGCACGAAGTCCTGATTCGAGGAATTGGGCAATAAGTCCTGGCCGAGGGTTGGGCACCGAAGTCCTGGTGAGTGAAGCTGTGCAATAAGTCCTGGTCGTAAGATTGGGCAAAAGTCCAACCGGAGGAGCCGGTTGGCAAACTTCTCCTGAGAGGAGTAGGTGAAAGGCACGTTCCCCGAGAAGGGAACATAGGCGTCGGTTCGACCTAGGGTTTCGCAGGAAATCTAAAGTCAGAACTAGATCGTTAAGGCTAAGATTGTATATTTGTTTGCCTTATATTTATGTATCTTGCAGGTACCTAGAATTGAAGGCAAAGCAGGCGAACAAACACAAGAGAAGTCTAGGAATCAACTCCTGGTCACCTAACTTGAATCAGGCGCCCAAGAGAAGTAGGCACCCCAGTTAAGGAAGCCTACTCTCAGGCGCCCTAGATTGCCAGGTACCTAAAGGCTCCCAGGCACCCTGCATGGGTCAGGCACCTGGGAAGGGGATTTCTATCCCTGCTGTGAGTTTGGCGCGAAGATGAGGTTTGACCAGCTCATAGAGGCGCCCTACAGCCTTACAGGCGCCCAAGAAGTGACTATATAAAGGGGTTTGACCCCTCAACTCAGAACATCAACTACGACATCATTCTAAGCATTCTGAGTGATGATAAAGCGCTAGAGACGAAGCTCTGCTACCAAGGAAGCTCCAGGAGGAAGTGCATGATACTTCGGAATTCCAGATTGGCCGGGTCTTCAATTTTTGTTTGGTTTGCGTTTACTTTTTACACTTAATTTCCTTATCATTTTTTATTATAAAATGTGCACTGTAAGACGGGTTTCTCCACCTCCAGAAAGTCCAGAAAGGAGACCATTAGTGGACGGACGCTTCTCGTGCTTAGGCCTTGGACGTACTGACCCTGGGGGTTGGAAACCAAGTAAAAACCTATGTGCACTCTGAGTTTTGTCTTTCATTTTGTTTCTTTATTTTTTCACTGTGCTACTAACTCTGAATAGAACGAACCTCGATGTTTATGAAAGATGAGATTCCCGACAAATTTTTAACAAGTCGATATTCACGCCCCCCCTCTATCGACGGCACCAGTCCCACATCCTCCTCTTTCGATGATGATGAGGCATCCCATTTTGCCTTTAGATTTTGAACTTTCTTCCCCTTTTCCCTTGATTTCTTCTTTTCTTCCTTCTTCTTTCCCTCCTTTTTCTTCAAGAGAGGGCACTCATCTCTCATATGTCCTCCTTGATAATTGTAACAAATGATCTTCCTTGGTCAACTTTTACTACTTGAGCTTATCCTATCACTAGATTGTTAGATGAAAAATATTTAAAAGCCCTTCTCAATTTTCTTACCATATACGCCTCCTCATCACTATCCATGGAGCCACATGATTCTTCCGAGTTGGATGATGAGGCCTTCTTCTTCTTGCCTTTTTCCTTGTTTGCCACAAGGGCTACTCCTTTTGGTTTGTAGACTTCATCATTCAATCCACCAATCCGAGATTCGTGGAACTCCATGGTTGAGAAGAATTCATCTAGAGAACTTTTTCCTAGATCCTTGGATATGTAATATAAGTCCACCATTGAGCTCCAATTGGTGGTTCTTGGGAAGACATTAATGGCATTCATCAATATATCCCAGTTGGAGAGTTGCTCACTTACACTTGTTAGTCTATTTAAAATTTAATTAATTCTAGAATGTAAGCTAGATACTTTCTCTCCTTTGTCAAGCTTAATGTTGTTGAGTTGAGATCGAAAAAGGTCTCTTTTTGCCAATTTTGCTTCAGATGTGCCTTCATGAAGCTCTATTAGCTTGTCCCATAAATCCTTGGCACTTGTGTAGCTCCCAATCCTTGTTACCTCTTGTTGGGGAAGCACACTTAGTAGTATTGGATCGGGTTGGACCGGCTAGAGGGGGGTGAATAGACGGAAAAAAATATGAAAGTGGAGGCACCCGTCTTTAAAAAAGAAACTTGGTCGCAACTGAGAACGTTGCTTCCAAGGCAGTGAACGCTCAATAAAAATCTCCTTATGGTGGAGAAGCCTTACAAAAATAGCACGCTAGACTTTTAGAGAGTTTACAAGAATGAATTAATTGAATGAATGAAAAGGCTGAAACTCTAAGCCTATTTATAGCCTAAGTGAATAAATCCGGATTGTTGATTGTTGAGGAATTTTCTCTTGGCCGTTGATCCATGGATGTAATCTGAACGGTTGATATTGGATGGGATTAAACTGCATCCATTGGATCTGATTACGGTTTTATCCTTTAAGACTTTTTCTTTTGCTCTAGACTTCGCTGTTGTAATCTTCAAGTAGTAACATCGGCAGTTGCATGTTGTCATCACTAGCTACCCCAAGTGGTAACCATGACAACATATCTTAGGTGAGGTCTTGGGATCGAGTCTTTTTAGCAGCAATTAAATTCTTCTTTTTTCGAGCGCCTTGTTTGACAAGGTCAAACTGACCAGTCTTTTAGTTCTTCGTCTTCTGGGTGATTTTTGGCCAACCGGAGTTAGGCTCACCCGAACCCGACTCCGGCCTTTCGCTCCTCGAGCGTCCTTCCTCTCGACTTCTTATTCCTCGGACACCGCGCATATCCTTCTCGCTCTACCGGCGTACTCTTCCGTAGCTTCCGCGTCCCTCGAATTGTACCGAGCCCGTCGGCTCACTTCCCCGCACAATCCTTCTCGTCCGCTACGTCTTACGCTCGACTTCCTTCGTACCTAAGCTCCTACATACTTAGCAAAGAGATTAAACACACCAGGACCTAACTTAAATTGGTTGATCACATTAAAATCAACCAGGGGTACTTATAATCTCCTCCTTTTTGATGTGCATCAATCCGAGTTAAGTTAGGGTAAACAAAATAAAAAAACATGCATAATAATGCAAACAGTGTAAGTTCAAAAAAACTTAAATTTAGACTAAATTAAAAGTCTACCCTTTAACTTAACTCTATTTCCCCCTTTGATCACATCAAAAAAATGGGAAAAAATAATTAGGGAGGAAAAAATTTTGAATTTTTAGAATTTTTTTTAAAAAAATTTATAGTCCTACTCTCCCCCTTTGATACCAAAATATTTTTCTATCGAATTTTGAAATATTTCATTAAAAAATTGAATATCTATAAAAAATTTGAATATTTTCATCAAAGTCGAAGAGAAAGATATGATTTTGGAAAAAAAAATCAGCTTTAAATTTGTTCATCAAGCCTAAAAATAAATAAAAAAATAATAGATACGAGTTTTTGAAGAATAAATTTAGAAAAAAAAATCGAAAAATACATCGAAATATTTAACAAAAATTATAATGAGTTCTTTCCACTATATCTGAATCATGAAAAATTAGATCTATGAAAATAAATTATTTATCTATTTTTAAAATTTTAATTTCAAATTTCGAGTGGAAAATCAAAAAATATTCAAAAAATTTGAAAAATTCTTAGTAGATGGACAACATAATTGTGCATAAAAAAGACATAATTTTTGTAAAAAATTCTGCACATAAAAATAAAGAACTTATCAGTTTAAAATAAATTTTGAAACCCAAAATAAATTTCTCTCTACAGGATTAATTAAAAACTTAGGCGTAATACAGCTTTTGGGCACTTTTTTAAATTGACCCTTATGATTTTTAAAATATCGATTTAAATTATCAGGAAAGTTATTTTTCTTTTGGCATAAATTTGCAATATCACGTTCTAATTTTTGCACTGAGTTTTTTAAATTATCATTTTCATTGTTCAAAATTTCAAAAGAGGAAGTAAGTGTCAATTCATTTTTTAATTTTAAATTTTCTTTTTCTAATCTACAATTAGATTTGAGCAAGTCTTTAACTCCCGCATATAATTGATCATGAGGAAGAAAACAAACCTCACTTTCCGAGCCGCTTTCGAAAAGCGAGGTTCCTCTTTCGTCGTCGCTTTCTTCTGACGTATCTCTCCCTTCATCAGTGCTCCCTTCTTGATGATTTGCCATTAGCGCAAGTCCCGCATATTCTTGACCTTCCGACTCTTCTGACGAGGACTCATCCCAAGTGGCCTTCAGTGTCTTTTTCTTCTTTGACTGGTTTTTGAGTTTAGGACACCGGTCCTTCAGGTGTCCCTCCTCTTTGCAGTTGTAGCTTCTGATTATTCGTTTCTTTGGGGGTCGTCTTCTTTTCTACGTTCTTGAAAATTTGTTAGCTTTAAAAAAACTTTTAAAAGAGCTTACCATTTTTGTTATTTCGTCGTCAGTCGAGGATTTAGATCTTCCTTGTATTCAGTGCGACGATGTCTATTTTCTTATTCTTTTCTATAAAACGAGATCCGTGAATCTCCAAAGTAGAAAATAATTGCTCTAATGTACTTACCGCTAAATCTTTCGAAATGAAATAAGCGTCGATTACCGAGGTCCATTCCGGGGTTCTCGGAAACGCATTTAAGACATACCTTTGAGTGTCCCGACATGTTACCTTTTCTCCGAGGTTTTCAAGGTCTGTGATTAGTTCCTCTACCTTGGCGTGTAGATGCGCAACTGATTCTCCATCCTCCTTTTGGAGGTTTGTCAGTTGGCTTCGAAGAAGGTCTCGTCGCGCCAGTTTTGCCTCTGAGGTACCTTCATGCATTTCCAGGAATTTCTCCCAGAGCTCTTTTGCCGAGTTGTAATTTTCGATGCAGTTGACTTCTTGTGCGGGAAGAACGGCTAGCAGATGAAACTCCACTTTGCCATTTGCTACAAAGTCCGTTTGCTCCTTCTTGGTCCACGACTCTATTTCTTTATCCTTGTCGTTATTGTCTTTTGGAACTAAAAACCCATTTTTCATAATTAGTAGCAATTCAATATCAGTTTTAAAAAATACCTGCATTCGGCGCTTCCACATCGCGAACTCCCTCTCAAACTTCGGCGGGTAGATTACGGCTCCAACCATTTTCTTGAAATTACTGCAGTCGGCGATTAGTCCTTCTGCAATGACCTTGGCTCTGATTCCACTTGTTGGATCGGGTTGGACCGGCAAGAGGGGGGTGAATAGATGGGAAAAAAATATGAAAGTGAAGGCACTCGTCTTTAAAAAAGAAACTTGGTCACAACTGAGAACGTTGCTTCCAAGACAGTGGACGCTCAATAAAAATCTCCTTGTAGCGGAGAAGCCTTACAAAAATAGCATGCTAGACTTTTAGAGTGTTTACAAGAATGAATTAATTAAATGAATGAAAAATCTGAAACTCTAAGCCTATTTATAGACTAAGAGAATAAATCTAGATTGTTGATTGTTGAGGAATTTTCTCTTGGCTGTTGATCCATGGATGTAATTTGAACGGTTGATCTTGGATGGGATTAAACTGCATCCATTGGATCTGATTAAAGGATAAGGTTTTATCCTTTTAGACTTTTTCTTCTGCTCTAGACTTCGCTGTTGTAATCTTCAAGTAGTAACATCGGCAATTACATGTTGTCATCACCAACTATCCCAAGTGGTAACCATGGCAACATATCTTAGGTGAGTTCTTGGGATCGAGTCTTCTTAGCAGCAATTAAATTCTTGTTTTTTCGAGCGCCTTGTTTGACAATGTCAAACTGACCAATCTTTTGGTTCTTCGTCTTCTAGGTGATTTCAGCGAATCGGAGTTAGGCTCACCCGAATCCGACACCGGCCTTTGGCCCCTCAAGCATCCTTCCTCCCAACTTCTCGTTCCTCGGACACCGCGCACGTCCTTCTCACTCCACCGGCGTACTCTTCCGCAACTTCCACGTCCCTCGGATTGTACCGAGCCCGTCGGCTCACTTCCCCGTACAATCCTTCTCGTCCGCTATGTCTTATGCTCAACTTCCTCCGTACCTAAGCTCCTGCACACTTAACAGAGAGATTAAACACACCAGGACCTAACTTAAATCGGTTGATCATATCAAAATCAACCAGGGGTACTTACAAGTAGGTGATGCAAGACTTTTGAATTTGCTAGATAATCATCCATTTACTTCTTACTCCATCTTATCTTCTCGAGTGGCTTATTCTCTTGATCCTTAGGCATCTCAAAACCATTTTTCATAATCAACATTATATCGAAATCAGTATCAAAGAATACCTCCATCTTCTTCTTCCACCAAGAAAATTCTCCTTTGAATTGGGGTGGTTGGATGTGCAAGCCGACCATTTTAATAAATTTGCTCTTCTCGGTGTTTAGTCCGTTGAAAGGAGACCTTGTGCTCTGATACCACTTGTAGAGGATCGGATGCCGGATAGAGGGGAGGGGTGAATAACTTATCACTCAATTCGTTGATTTCTTCCTACACTGTTATTATGCAAGCAGAGATGCAAACTACAATTAAAATCAATCCTAATACTTAACCTCTTACGTGGTTTGGAGATTGCTTGCTCCTACTACATGGCGTGTCCTTGAGGTGGATGGCCCCTTAATCCTTCGGTGGATTAGTCCCTGACAATCTTCAACTAGAACTCACTCCTTGGTGGAGTGCAACCTCTCATAAAATCTCTCATCCCTTTACAAGATTGAAACTAGGGTTTGAGGAAGAGAGTAGGCTTAGGAGCTTGAGCACATGAGCAATTGAGTTTCTCACACAACACAGCTAACCCTTCTCAAGTCTCAAGTTCCTCTTTAAATAGAGGAGAGAGCTATTAACAAAACATCTCAGCCTTGATACCAGTCGACTACTACTAGGGCCAGCCGACTGATGCTTAGCCAACGGCTAGCCTAATGGCTAGATTTTGAATAGACCAGCTGACTAGCACTCGGACCAGTCGACTGCTACATTCTGTTAGACCCAATAGAATGATCAGTCGATTGGTGTCCCTACCAGTCGACACCAATCGACTGCTCCTTTTACACATTCACTCTCATCCTCTCCGGAGTCATCCTTTGAAGTCTTCTTCCTTTGATTCTCGTCCCTCGGATGCATAAGAGCCCACGGCTCATCTCCATGTCATCCTTCACGTATGCCTTGAAGTCCGCTTCCCTTGGCTCCACTCCGTTGCTCCTTATCCGGCGGTCCCTTGGATACACGAGCCTTCATCGAGCTCCCAAGTAGCTTCCTCATCAGAGTGGTGCTGCCAACCAACTTTGACCAACCGAACTGTCTTGTTCCTCAACCGATGCTCCTTGCAATCCAGAATCCGCATTGGAATCTACTCGTAGGTCGCATCTGGCTAGAGTGTGACCGGCACCTCCGATAAGACATGAATAGGGTCTGGTGCATATTTCCTCAGCATGGAAACATGAAACACATCGTGAACTCCAGTGAGAGAAGTCGACAACGCTAGACGATAAGCTACTACTCCAATCCGCTCCAGAATCTGAAACAGTCCAATGAAACACGGAGCTAGCTATCCTCTGAGACTGACCTCTTCACCCATTTCGTGAGTGATATCCATAAAAATACGTGATCGCTTACGAAAAACTCTAAGACTGGGACCCCGTATGGCGGGACTCCAAGGCTTCTCATAAGCCACCAAGGTTTATAAAAGGATCAAAGTTGTAGGGACAACTGAGTGCAATTCAGGAAGACTGGATGAAGGCAAATGAACTATTGGCTTCTGCCCAAGTAGAGAAGACTCTCATTTCAAAAGAATTAGAGGAAGCCAAGAGTTTAGTTGAAGAAACAAGTGATAAACTCAAGGAAAATTTTGCTACTCAAAGGAGGGTTGAGGAGGCTTTGGAAACCTACAAGATCCATTTAACTAAGTTGAAACCTACAAGCATTGAAAGTTCTTAGAAGAGAGAAGATTTGAAGTAAAAGCTTGATACTGTTGAAAACCAAAATGCTTTGAATACTGCCACTTTGATTTCAACCATGAAGGAGCTTGAACAGGTGCAACATGTACTTACATTGGCCATTGATACAAAAGACACTGCACTAACTCTGGCGTGTGATGCCATGATGAGCGCCGAAATCATTTCAGAAAAGGTATAGTTCCTCGTATGGGAAGTTGAACATTTTAATTCCTTGCTGAATTCAATGATGGGGTTGGAATCTAAGCTATTAGCAGTGAAGAAGGAACTTGAAGGTGCAAAGGCCACTGAAACTAGGTTGGTAGGGATGGAAGCACTAGTAGATGCACTTACAGTTGAGGTCAGTGAAGCAATGTATTCAGTATCAGAAATTAGTCATCTAGTGGATCAGTGGAAGAAGAAAGCAGAGCTGCTAGAAGCTCAATTAAAGGAGACAAGTGAGTCTATGAAATCTTCATTGGAGACTCTTGCTTCAGTTAAGCAACAACTTGAGGATTGCTATGCCCTCTTGCAGGATAAAGAGTGTGAATTTTCTACTCTTACAGGCAAGGTGGACTCACTGAATCTTGAGGTTTCTAAGCACCAAGCAGAACTTGATGGATCCAGTCAGAAATTGGTTGTAGCACAACAGGAAACAACCGTAATGGAGAAAATGATTGCACTATTGAAATCGGACCTTCAAATTACGAAGAAGACCAAAAATTCAGGCATTGAATGATGAGAAGATAGCAAAATCAAGTATTGAATACCTGACAGAACAAAGGGAAATTTCTAAACAAAATAAAATCTGCTAATGCCAATTTATTAATGATTCTGGAATAATATTTATCATGATAATTATATCATGTTTAGACTGCTTATAGTAGTTTAGTTCAAGGTATAGTATCATTCTGTGCCAGAGTTTGTCTCAAAATTACAGTTTCAATACCACATGATACTCGCATTCAGCATGATACACTTTAATTTTGATGGGTTCAACTCATGAGTTTTAATCCTATAACACCTAAACAAACATCATGAATTCCAATGTACAAACCAAAAAGAAAAAGGTCCAAATAAATGCACATGTTCAGACACAAAAATGAGGAATCGGGAACAGAAAGAAGTCAAAGCTAAGTGCAGAAAGGTGACATGGAATAAGCCTCTAACATACTTCTGATTCCCTGTGATACATTCTAACCGTGAGCTTTCACTTGAACAAGCAAGAAACAGAATGTATGTTTTAAATAGTATTGATTGATTACATACAGAAAATAAGGTGGCAGATATCCTGTCATAAGGGTGCAACAACTTTGAGACATCTTGAAGAGGAGGCAACCGCATACCCTTAATTTAGAATCATAAATAAATAAATCTGAGCAATATAAGATTGTGCTAAGTGAACTCACATATTAATTAAATGTAGACAAACGTATAAGAATGAATGATTTGAACTTTGTTGTTTTCATCCACCTTTTCAGAAGAAAATTTCCAATGGAAAATTAGTCCAAATTTCCTTTAGTTCTAAATTTTTGAGCCCTAAAGGATCATCAAGCATTTTTTTTACCACAAGTGTTTGATGATTCTATACTCTTAACTATAAGTGTTTGATGGTCAACAGCTGATTAGAATCACACATCCAGTTGGCTATTGGTTGGGTAGGAATGTGTCGGATGAACTGGATTGGACGAGGACACCTTTAGGAAACATGTGTGCCCAAGGATGCAACCTTTCGGTATGCACTTTAGTTAGGTGTGCTGTTGCAAGTGTTTTTTTCATTCACTTAATTTTTCTCCTTTTCTTCATGAAGGGACATACCCAAACACATGATGCCAAAATATAATAATAAAGAAGATATGCCTACATGTATTTAGCATGAAGTTTGAATTACGTACCTAAAAACCAAGACAAAATAGTAGTAATGAGAGACTTAATTTGTCTATAAGAAATCTTGTTGGCAGATGGAGTAGTGGGTATTTCTATGTTAAGCAGACAATTGTTTGGAAAAGTGCCTTTATCAATGTCACTGGTGACATATCTTTGTTAAGTGTATCACAAGCAATAAATGGTTATAAGAGGCTATGTATTGCCAACGGTGATGAGATCATCACATGGCTTATCAACTGCAACTGGGAGTTCTTATCTGTCTCAAAACTATGTTTCATGCCACAAACCAGGCAATTGTCTTTAAGGATGACAAAATAAGGAATAATGGATTGGCTAAGGGATTTTGTAAAGCTAAAATGTTTAAGTCTTGATGACTATGGGTCCATTGTAATCAAGCCACTAGATAGTAGCAGGCTTGTCATAGCCTCCACTCATTTTCTATGTCATTCTTGTAGGTATGATTTTGCTAACGAATGGTGCTTACAGGCATTGTTCCCTCACTTGCCAATAGTAGATTGAGTCTGGCTAGGTGATATTTGAAAAGCCACAAGTCCTCATGCCAACCAACATGGGCAAATAGATAACATTATTCAGTTCAAATCCTTGGAGGGTTGTCAAATATTTTGTACCGAGCAGGGCACATTTAACTACTGGAAATTTTGCTGGAAATGTTACACGTGCAGGATAAATTTTGAAGTTCCTACAACAACATGGAAAAGCCTCTTATGTTCCCCAAGTTTATCCTCCAAATGCAGCTTTCAAAACTGTTTACTCTCCTCTGACAAATGAATTTACATTGTTAAAATATGAAAATATAAAGGGCTAAAATGTAAATTTTAGCGAATTAAGGGCTTTGGGAGAAAGTTTGAAATAGGAAGGAGTAAATTGAAAAATGGATTTCCATTTAAGTGTTGGGTTCCATGGCCGATCGGGATCGGGATCGGGATCCAGAGTGGAATCCCATTCCCTTTTTCTTCTTCCTCTGTTTCTTCTTCTCCCGTGCGAACGGAGCTCCACAGGCCGGCGACCCATCTCGTGCGGCGATGGAGGGTAGCTCTCTTTTCCCTCTTGAGTCGGATCGAGGTATTCGTTTCCCCTCCTCTCCATCAAGCGCGGATCGGGGTTTCGGTTCTCTTCTTCTCCATCAAGGGCAGATCGAGGTAAGGGTTTTCTTCCCTGGTCTTAGTTTGAAGTGTGGAGGTATTAGGGTTGATTCGGGATGGGTGATGGCAGATCTCGCTTCTTCTTTGACCGAGTGGTTCGGTTTCCAGCACGTCATCCTTTCTTCCTTGCGCGATTTTGAGGAGGGAAGCCAGATCTTGGGCAGTTGATGGGGATTCGGGGCTGAGAGATTCTGCCAGTATAACCGCGGAGGTGAGTTGATCTTAATAGCGTCTTTGTTGTTTTTCTTGGGGATCAGGGTTTACCTTTGATCACGATTTTGGCTTGGCACAAGGGTGGGCGATCGCTGTTGGAGATTCCGACGAACGAGGGCAGCGTTGTTGCATCAGTTGAGCGGTCGTCAGGTAAGAGTGTTGGCTGTTTGAGTTACCTATTTTCTTGGTTCGTGATCTATTCTTGCGTAGCTGTTTGATTGCTTTACTGCTGCAAGTTTGGGTTGGATTGTAGTTTTGGAATCGCATTTGGGTTACAGATCTTGAGTTCCTGTTGATCTTGTTTTACTCTTTTGTTTTCCTACCATTGCGATGATCTGTGAGGTTCTGATGTTTCGGTTTCCCTTACTGTTCTTTCTTCCCTTCTGCCGTGTGGTTGAGCTTGGTCGGGAATTGGAGTTTGTTCTTGATCCGTAGTGGTGATGGATGGTGTTCTATGTGTGTTGATTGACTTCCGTTTGGTGGTATGCTACGGTTGATCAGGGATTTAGATCCTGCTTGTGCGTGATGTCGATTATTGTGAATGATCAGAGTTGGTGTGGATGTGTTGTTTCCATTCTTTGTTAAGTGGAATCTCTGTTGTGTGATTAGGTTGTTTGTGATGATCTGTGTAGGGTTGTGATTTTGTTCTTCTGGGTTCTTCCGATCGTTTGGTTCTGTTCTGTTTCTTCCATTTGATCTTTGCCAAGTTTTGTTTATCGGATTGTAGCAAAGATTAAGCCCTGCCAAATATGTTCCTGGTGATTACAGAATATTCGGTTCTGTTTTGGGAATTGATCTTGGAGGGGGATGGGATTAATTAAATGGTTTCGGAAATTTGGATTTAATCCTAATTATTTAGATGGTGTGTTGGTTAGGAAGTTAGGGTTTAATTTGGGATTAATTAATTGTAATTAATCCTAATTAATCAAATGGGTGTTTAATTAGGATTAATTGATTAGGATTAATCCTAATTAAATTAGAAGTTATATTTGGCTAAGTGATTGTGTATTTGATGTAGGATATTGAGTGTCGCGGCTATCTTCGTCGCGGCCATTATTTTTGGACGGGGGGTTCTCGACGCCTGGACTTCTTCATATCGAGGCGGGTACCTCTTTTTATGCATAGATAGATTTAGTTAGCAGTAGGGACATCTGACATCTTTATCACTGTACTCTTGCTTCGGTAGTTGTATCCGTTAGCTTTACTGCTTACTATTTCTGTATGGATTGGTGATGTACAGTTTACCTTATACCTTACACTAGGATTTAGGTATTGGTGCATACCGGTTATCTGGACTACTGCATATCATGTAGATGACAGCAGAGATAGATAGTGGATGATGCATGGGATAGTGACAGCATCATTGTTGCACGTAGCATAGGGGACGACCTTTGACTCCCTGGAGGTTGAGATGGGTCGTCGTACTTGCTACTCGTGTAGGGGCATATGTAGGCGACCTTTGACTCCCCTAGTGGTTGAGATGGGCCGTCAGACCTGCCACATGACCTGTCGTGCAGTCCCGTTGGCGGTCCCGGAGCTGCAGCAGGTCCCCTACCTATCCGATGATAGTGAGGGGCGTTTAGAGCGTTACTCCACCCGATGGCGGGGTACGTTCATGGTCTCCGACCCTACCCATTCGGTCCCGCGTGTGCATTATAGACCGTCTGTTCGTGCAGGGCAGACCAGGTCAGAGCTCTACCCACTCGGTCCCGCGTGTGCATTATAGACCGAATGGCGTCAGGGGTGACCCATGTTGCATCATGAGCATGCTGTGCATTGATGCATATGATTGTGATTGTTGCACTTGGTTGACATGCATACTACTGGGTTTGGATCGACGCAGGTAGGTATGTACTTTCTTGTTTCTCATGGTTCAGCTCTGCATTCCCTTCTTACTGCATTTATGTTTATTATTGTGGTAGATGGTGACTTACTGCTAGTATTTCTTCCTGTAAATATCAGACTGTATTCGCTGAGTTCTTAGGACTCACCCCGTTAGCTCTATTTTTCTCTTTTCAGGATGATCGTCTAGATTGTCCAGCAGCATGTCCCAGTTCATGTGTCTCCGAGACGATTTCCGCGGTTGTCTGTGTTTTGGTTGTGGTACATGTTGGTACCCTATTCTTTTATTCGTTTTGTTTATTTTCACTTCCGTTGTCATATGTTGTGCTCTGTTGTGTCGTCCATTTTTACGGCAATATAGTTGTACTTTTGTGTGCCATGGAGGCCTCGATTCCATTTTGGTTTTGTCGTAAGTCGTACCGGTACGCAGCTTGGTCGTCATTTTCGTTTTCGCTTTGTACAGTCGCTTGTTCCAGCCCTATAGGCTGTGGTACAAGCAGGCTGAGGTAGTCGTGGTGATCTGGTTTTTGGATTATCCGCCGGGACGAGGGAGTAGTTGTCTGGTCGGTATCGGACGAGCGGCTCCTCGAGGCGTGACATACATATTTATTACTTGAACAGTTTTAAATTGCATTAGAACTAGAAGCTGGTTGTAGATATCTACTGGTTACAAGCCACCTTCTGAGTCATTCTTGCCAAGCTCTAGTTGGGGAAGACTACTTCAGGAAGCATCAACACTTGTTGACATACCATTAATCCAGAAGGACTCTTATGGCGAAAAGATAACATAGTACACCGAAGAACTTAAAGAAATTGGAGTCCAATTTGATTTTTACAGATGCATCACATTACATTGGTAGTCATCTCAGGACTACAGCAGCTGACTCCACCTTACCAGAGCAAACAATTTTTTTTTTCGTTGCTTAATTTGGTATTCAACTAAGCCAACATATGTCTTTACAACCATAAACAATGTACTATATACAACGGATAGGATAATTTTCAAAAATATACTTAACCAACTTACTTACTTGTCAGCTAGAGAAGTCCGTTGCCGTCAAGTCCCAACACAATCAAGTCGAGAAAACGACTCCATAAAAAAAATCCGAACACATACCCAAACTCGAAATTTGATACCCAAAAGATCTGGTATCAAATAGACTACAAAAAATTTAGCAAATCCCAAAACATGAAAAAAAAATAATAAACCGGCACCGTAAACCTTATAAAACTAACACATAATACTGAAGCCAAATAAATTAGAATCAGGTAAAGGTCGTACAAGTCCACAAATATCCAAGTAACCTTGAAAATTTACACTCTAATACCACTAAATTAGTATCAAACAAATTCCACAAAAATCCTAGAAGAAACTCCAAAGGTACACCTGTAAACCTCAGAAAATCCAAAAGCATTGTAAATCTCGTAAAATAACTTCATAAACTCACAGACACCAATTAATTTCACAAAACTTGGCTCTAATATCAAAAATCGTCACGCCCCCAGAGGCACACATTTACTCGAAAATTGGACAGCATCTCTCCTATACGGCGGACAAGTTGGGACAAATATACATATCTCTCACCAATCTAGCTCAGCCACAAGCGGTTGGCATCACAACAAAATAAAATAAATACAACTACGTAGTTTATAATAATTAGATGGCTCCGCCATCATAAACATAAAAGGAACAAAGTAGATAACTATTATTTTAATAAGGAAAGAAAACCGGAAAGAATCTGTATAAACGAAAAGACTCCAATAAAAATTCAACAGGTACCTACTAGTCTAATACCTGACGAGTAGAAAGAAACATCAGTCTAGGAATTTAAATACGGAAAGAACGAAAATGTGAAAAGAAATCAAACACTAAATCAAACCAAACTGACACGGTGGGACTGAGGGACTGGCGACAGGATCATCTCCTAGCTCCAACTAATGTAACTGTCTGCTATCTGAAACAAAAATAGGTGGTAGCGGTGGTGAGTCCGAGTAGACTCTGTGGGTATATGATTAGACAAAAGCATGACATAATAAAGATAGAACAAGTAGAGAAAACAACAGGTACAGTCTCTAAGAAATATAAGAATACCTAAACATGTATAACATATAAAACAACATGACATAAAATAAAATGACAACTAAGCATGTACAAAAAAAAATTCATGATATCACAATATCAAAACATACATACATGTCAACTAAATGCAGCAAACATAACTCATATAAATGCAACAACCACAAGAAAATACATAAATGCAATATATGCATATGATGCAATGACATGTGTCACCCCTGACGCCAGTCAAGCCGCCACACATCCCATTTGTGTGACCGAGTGGATAGGGTTGTGACAACTGTACACATTCCAAAAAATACCACTAATACACGTGGTTCAGTGGACAGGATGTTGAGGAGTCAACTACTCCAAACCCCAGAATAAAGGGGAAGCTATCAACAGCTCTAGCATCCCTCGAAAATAACGGTGAGGGTGTCACTGCTTGCCTACAACTCCAACATGTGTGGCATAACAGGGCAGTTGCTCGCACTCTAGCAACTACCACGACAACAAATGGTTGAGTGAACAGAGCAACTAAATGACTAACGACGACTTAATCAAATGAAAGCCCAACAGTCGTTAGTATGCAACGGTGCAAGTATGGTGCATGATACAAGATGCACGAACAACCGAAAACCAACGTTGCAACAAATCCAACAAGTATCAACGATGCAATGATACAATCAACCAAGTACCAAAAACCAACGATTATGCATCTACACTACTAGGTAGGAAAATTCTAATGCCAGATAAACTTAGTTGTGTTTAATGAACCTCTAAGTACTCGCGTACAAGCGGTACTTTACAGAACAAAAATTCCACAGGTGACTGTATGGATACGAAATTTCGAATACTCGAAAATCAATGAAGAAAGTATCAACGACGATGTTAAAATAACAAACGACAAGGAACAAGGTCAAGCAACCTATTTAGACATAAATAATCATGCTTAAAGGTAAAAGAACTACACGAGTACAAAGGAGAAGTACCCGCCTTTTATGTAGAATGTGTCCAAATAAATCTCCCACGATCAACCATGCGGGTCCAACTCAAGGTTCTCTGCTATGTTGGTAGGATGATCTCGCTCCTCGCTCAGATTCGGCGTAGCCAATTTCGGAAACCCTTACTTTGCCCCTGTCCAGTGTCGGCAACCCACAGCAAGCAAAACAATCCCGTTTCAGAACAGAGGTCGAGTTGGGAGGTGAAGTCGGCTAGGGCTTCACATGAAGAGGGGTTCTCTCGCACGGCTGGGTCTACGACGTCGACTTGTTGTGCATGGATGAGCTGGAAGGAGAAGAAGAAGAATCCTATGGAGATAGGAAACCACAATAGACTGTGCATCGGGCAGTTGGAGAGAGAGGAATCCGAGAGGGAAAGGTTGGCTGTCGACTTGCTTGCAGCGAGGAGGAGGAATCGCAGCGAGGGGGAGAAGAAAAATCGCCGGTGGCGGTTTCGCGAAGAGGGGTGTTGGGCGAGGGCTTTGGGCGGTTTCGAGAGGAATCGGAGGAGAGGGATTAATGAGAGAATTTAGGGCTTTTAATTTGTTTTGACTTTTTAAAAAAGACCATTCAAATTTAATTAATTCCAACTACACTCCTACTTTTCGAAATTTACCTCTAAAAATTCAGTATTTAACACATATATAGTAGAGAGGATTGAAAATCCGTCAGAATCTTTTAGTTGACTAGAATTTGTGTTGAATAGGCTGTCGATTCAGGAGTGATAGGAACGAACTTAAAGCTTTTGTTCAAAAATCAATTGACTAATACATTGTCCAATAGATTAATATTTGGATCAAACTGCAAATCCTAAACCATGAAACAGAGTATGGAATTCTCTTTTGGAGTTAGTTGACAAAATGATTCTGTTTAAGACACAATCAACTGGTTAATCAACTGAGTTCCATTATGTCAATTGAATAGCAAGATCAATTGATTGCTCAACAACAGTAAAATATTAGAGAGTTATTGATCTAACATAAAAAATCCACAATAACTGTATACCTGTAGGTTACTATATAGGCAATCGGCGAGTTAGAAAAGTGATCATTTTTTTTTACTACAAACTCAACTGTCTTGCTCTCAAAAGCATTCAACTCTTTGCTTATTCCTTGTATTAAAATTCCATCTCAGTAAAAATCAGAAGAAGTGTACAAGGTTTTTCTATCTCCGGATTCTTATAGAGCAGAAAAAATAGTGAAAATCAAGTGGTGGTCCAATGACAGATCATAAAGTTATCAGGGTTGCCTCATATTTGCTGAAAGGGGATAAATCACGGAGGATTTCGCTCAACAATAATAACACGTACAGGGGTGAGATAACCAACGGAACATTACGCACCTGCTAGTAATCAATTTTGGGCTTATCTGTGGTAACATTCCTGCATGAACCATTTGCACGAAGGCTACTTTAGCCTATCTCGGTCCCAACAAAAGTGGATCATGCTTGGCTTAATTCTACTATCTTACTAAAAACTCATTTTGTGTGGATTTCAATTTGATATTGAGATTTTGCCATCATCTTTTTGTAAATGTTCCTTTGCATCTAGTCAACTTGCAAACATATTCGCATCTTATTGCATCATTCTTTAGGCGACTTCTTGCCCAAGACTGTGTTACCGCACTAAAACAAATAAGATTCTAAGGCTATTACAAGCATGAATATTGTTAGTGCTTGTTTTTTTCACCAATCTATTTCCTCTAACTCATCATAGTTTTCTAAATATTAAAAAAATAAGTAAAAAAATTAAGTTCATATGCCTCACTGTGAAGTTCAATATCTGAGACTCCACTTGCTTGACTCAATAAACACTAACACGATTACATATCTTGTCAGAAAATGGTAATACCTTAATACACTTCTAATTTTTAATTTTTTATTATGAATTTTCTAATTCTATGTTGCATAATATGCAATTATAAGATTGTAAACATTTATATTTTCATTGGGTCTAAAATAATAATTTTTTTTCAAAATTTTCTTTGATAACTTTAATATCCTCATGAACTAAGTTATAATTTTCTATACATTAAGAAAAACTAAATCACCTATCATAGATAATACATTAAACATTAGGTGTGAAGTTGAATTATATACAGTGAAATATTAAATTGTACAAAAATGAAGAAATTCTAAAAGGAGCCTTTGCTTTTCAAACTTATTCCAAGTGTCATTATTCACCTATGAAGTCCACTCATATAGTGGTCTTCTAAAATATGTTTAGGAATTTCACTAATCACTTCCAAACTTACTTTATAGAAACACCATCTAATTCTCTTTGCTCCTCTTCCTTAATTAAGGTAGAATTTTCAATCTTATAGATGTTCTATTTTATTCTCACCCACTCGCTTCGTTGACTTTGTTAGGACTGGTAGGCGAACTAGAGGGGGGTGATTAGCTCCGAATTGCTTATTATAGATTTATCACTCTGGAAGACTCCAAACAATGATAACACTTAAGGATTTACTTGGTATCCACCTCTTTGAGGTGACTAATCCAAGGATCCGCTCTCCTTCACTCTCTCAAGCACTAAGAAAGACTCCTTTGTGGAGGCGAAAAAACCTCGTACAAGCTCTCAAGAAGATACAACAAGAATAGAAGCAAATATAAAAGAAATTTTATAAGATTTACAACAATGAGCTCTTTTTGCTTTTCTTGCTTTCTTCTAGCTTAAAATCGCCTCTTGATCCTTGGAAATACAGCAGCACTATGCTCCAAGGTTTTACTCAAAATGGAGATAAAGGAGGAGAAGAGAGTGCGAAGAATGCCGAAGGGCATCGTTTCAATCCTGCGTGAAAACCCTATATACCCGCGACCTAAGGTTCCCATAATGATCACTCAATCGATTACCATGTCAGAATTAGTCGTTCATCGGCTATTTTTGAAGCTTAATCGATTAGTCAATCGATTAAGACGATCTTAATAGATTACTGAATCGATTCAACACCTTTCTGTGCTCTCGCACAATACTGTTGTAATCGATCGCTTAATCGATTACTGTCCACCTTAATCGATTAAGAGGAGGCTGAATCGATTGACCAATCGATTCAGCCTGACACTGTTCTCACAATACAACTCTCCCAATCGATTACCCAATTAATTACGGTTTGTCTTAATCAATTACCCAATTGATTACGGTCTGCCTTAATCAATTACCCAATTGATTGCGACTCTCCTTAATCAATTACCTAATCGATTAAGGTCCTCCTTAATCAATTGATTACAGTCCGCCTGAATCAATTACTCAATTGATTTCGATCCTCCTTAATCAATTACTCAATCGATTAAGGACCTCCTTAATTAATTACCCAATCGATTAAGAAGACTTTTGTTCACAAGATACCAACGTCAATCGATTACCTAATCGATTGGCCTCAACCGTAACTTGTGTGCACAAGTCTATGGTTCTCTTGCCTAACCCTGGTAAACCGCGACCTGTTAGGATTTCCTTATCAAGTATCTGACCAACCCTTTGACCGACTTGGACTTTCCCTTGCATAGTTCCCAACTAGGACTTTTCCCGTGCCAAAGTATCAAATTTTAGAAAAATAATTTCTATGAAAATGTAACCTATTTTTAAAAATTTGATACAAAATTGGAAACTTTTAAACCCTTCAATGTTTCACTCCAATTTGTCTCTAACTCATCAATGGTGAATGCTATCAAAAGATAGTCTTCACCAAGGTTTTCCAAAATAGTTTTGATATGTTTTTCAAAATTAATTTTCAACCATATTCTTTGAGCTAAATGCACATGACTTGTACATTAGCTTTTCCAATGATTGGAGTTCACTTAAAATCTCATTTTGGATGAAATTAAAACTCCAATAGTTGCACTTTATCAACACCTTGAGTTTTATTCATCAACCTAGCATCTCACTTATATCTAGTGTGTCTTAAAACACATAGAAGTCAACTTATAGTCTTTGTGAGATGTAAAAATCATGTTCTACCTAATCAAGGGTTCATGCATTTCTAGCTAGACATTATAATTTTGATCATCCACCTAAGATGTTAATTAATGTCAATGTCCTTAAGTTTAATAAAATAAAATAATGCATGATAATGAACATGACATGCATCATACGGAAATTTTCAAAAGAAAAATTTATTATAATTAAATGATGCATGTATGACATGATATATTATATTTTTATAATAGAATATGAATAATGAATTATGATGGCATGACATGTTATTGAGCATACAAATCATGACATATTAGCATAAAAGAAAATACCTAAATTTTCTATCTAAGTATCAATCACTCATCGCTAAGTACTTGATAATCTTAATTATTAGCATAAAAGAAAATACCTAGATTTTCAAGGATAGTTAGTTGTTTAATAATCTCTTTGTCATTACATATTGTCTTGAAATGATCAGACAAATATTCACTTTATGAAAGGTTTTAATCTTACGTTCCAATTGATTCACAACTTCATTCAAATAATGAGTGAAGAAATCTAATGCTTCAGATTTATGAGAAATCAAATACACATAACTAAAACACGTGAAGTCATCAATAAATGTAACGAATTAAGAACTTTCATATTTAGCCTTCACATTCATTGGATCACAAATATCCGAATAAATTAATTGCAATGGTGACTCAACCCTAATAGAATTACCAAATGATTTTCTAGTTGCTTTTCCAACATGACAATGCTTATATATAAATAAGTCAACTTTAGCACGAGTGTCGAGCAGACTCTCTTTGGCTAATTTATTCATTCTTTCTTGTCATATATGTCCCAATCTAGTATGCCAAACTTCATCATTAACTTCAGCATCGCTAGTAAGAGCAATGTTTGAAAAGCAACCATTATTTTTATATTTAACATCTAGTTCTACATCAAGAACCATGAAACAATTTAATACCTAACCATATCCTATTAACACAGTGTTAATTTTCAATTCCACACAACGACTGTAAAAATTCATACAATATCCCAATTCAAGAAGACTATTAATGGAAACCAAATTTCGTCGAAACTCAGGAGCATATAAGACATCATGTAGAAAGAAGGTGCGTCCACCATGAAGGTTGAGTTTGCAAGTGTTAATTCCTTTGACTTCAATCCTTGCATTATTTCCTACATATATCTACTTATTATCAGTCGATACCCAACAATACTCCACATATGTAGCTTAATCACGAGCTATGTGGTTCGTTGCTCCTAAATCTATAATCCATAAAAGATAAGAATCAGCTAACAACACTAAACTAGCAACACAATGCTCATTAAAAGAAGACAAATATGGATTTACCTTTTTCGACTTAGTACATTCTCAAGCAAAGTGACCCTTGTTGCCATAATTATAGCAAGCTAGCTTGCTTTCAGATTTCTTTCCATACTTCTTTCTTTTCTTCTTGATTGGGTCTTACACAGTAGCAACCCAACTCCTTTTCCCTTACCCTTCCTTTTCTTAAACCATCTTTTCTTATTCTTGGATCCAGAACCTTCAGCTACAAAAGCGTGGCAAAAAATTCTTGCGGATTCTATTCTCTCCACCTCCAATTCAATATAGCATGAGATATCAGTGAAAGTCTTAATACTCTCACTGTGAGTAAGATTCTGTTTCATCATTTCCCAAGAATCAGGAAGGGAATGAATAACTGCCTAAACTTGTTGTTCATCGGTCAACTCATGACCAGCAGCCTTTAACTCCCGAATTATATTCTCCATTTCCCTCATATGTGTTAGGATCGATTCCGTACACTAGAGGGGGTGAATAGCGTTTCTCGGATCTTTCTTGTACCTGCGTTGTTAGTTGCACAGCGGAAACAATAATAAAGAAAACAAAAACACTAACAAAGAGAATTTACTTGGTATCCACCCCGGCCGGGTGAATAATTCAAGAATCCGTCGGTGGATCACTCCCCGGATAACCTTCGGCTAGCTCTCGTCGCTCCTTGTGGGTGGAGAAACCTCGCCACAGCACCAAGCAAACCTCTGAGCACAAAGACTACTATCTTGTCTTTAACCAAGACAAGATTCGTCAAGAAACCTAGCCCTAACCGAGTCATCTTTAAATAGAACTCGGGCTGGAAAACCCGCTGGCAGTCGACTGGTCCCAGGGCAGTCGACTGCCACCACTCAGATTCGACCGTTGACAGCCCTAACGTTCGAATTCTGGTGACTTACCAGTCGACTACCAGAATGGCAGTCGGCTGGTACAGGGTCCAGAACCTACTGTGAGTTTTGGCAGTTGACTGGACAACCCCTAGTCGACTGCCCAGCTTACAACAGCACTCCCACTCACTCTCTTGACCCTCCTCCACACGTGCCTTCAGGTCCACTCCTTTGGCTTGCCCCTTGAAGTCCTCTTTCACCGGCTGTCGTCCCTCGGATGCGCACGCAAGTCCTCGACTTGCCTCCATGCCACCTTTCACGTGTGCCCTTTGAAGTCCACTTCCCGGCTTGCCCTTGGAGTCCTCCTCCCTCGACTCTTGTCCCTTGCCTCAGCTAACTCTTCACCAGTAGCCTTGACTATTGCCTTCGCACCATCTTCATCTTCGACCCTCGTCTCTCGGATGCACACAAGCCTTCAGCTTGTCTCCATGCCATCCTTCACCATACTGAAGCCGTCCAGCCAAGTCAATATGTGTAAACCTGTACAACCTGCACACTCACATACACATATTAGTACACAAGAGAAAGTCTAACTTAAACCCTTTGCCCAAACATCAAAACACATGATCATTCTGAATCACAGATTGCCTCAACAATCTCCCCCTTTTTGATGTTTGGCAATACGTTTAAGTTAGGGAAAACAAAGAGTAATAGATAGCAAGAATAATGTTAAATAAATGCATATGCAATGCATACATGGATCCTATCTCAAGGCATCCTACACCTAATCCTCCAAGTTAGGACTTTCTCACACCTAGCCCTCCAAGCTAGGACTTTTACACACCTAACTCTCCAAATTAGGATTCTTCACCAAAACCGGGCTTTTTAAAGCTTCTTCCAAGCTCCCCCTACATTGGACTTACAAAGGCTTTTTAAGAACCTCTCCAAGGTTCCCCTTACGCCAAGAATGGAGCAACCATGCTCCCCCTTAATCTTAGCTCCCCCTAAACCTAGGGTTTCTAGCAAAGGAGTGTTTGGCTTTTTAAAGCTTCTCCCAAACTCCCCCTACATTGGACTTACAAAGGCTTTTTAAGAACCTCTCCAAGGTTCCCCTTACGCCAAAAATGGAGCAACCATGCTCCCCCTTAATCTTAGCTCCCCCTAAACCTAGGGTTTCTAGCAATGGAGTGTTTGGTTTCCCAACTTAAACCCAACACTTCTCCCCATTTGCCTAACATCAAAAAGAACCCAACAATATCCCAATTATTGGTTCTTTCAATCCCCAATGATCATAAACAATGTGTACTAGCCCCTCATACACTTGTTTTGCATCATTTGGACACATACCCAGCTGTTGATATAAAATTCAGGCTTGACCAGTCGACTGCCCCCCAGGGCAGTCGACTGATACTCTGAAATTCAGAATTTCAGCTTTTCTGACGAAATTCAGAAATGCGCCAAAAATTTCACAAATCTCCAAAAATTTCCAAATTTTATGGAGAGGTTTGTGGTACCCATATCTACTTGGGAAAAATACATTCCAAAATGTATCTATCACCATTCTCAAGTTTGACACAAAACTCAAAACTAGCTAAAAACTTCAATCAAACCTTGACCTAAAGTCCTAGTTTTGGTCTACACTTGATGTCTCTGCCCATGTCATCCCACAATGCATCCCTAGCATTGATTTACATGGCATTTAATCATCAAAAACCAACTTTCATGCTATATGACCTCAATGTCATATTTCCATGCATGAAACATAACTCTAACGTGCCAAATCCCAAGAATTGAGACTCAAGTCCGTCTCCAATTCTTTTGGCACATCCCATGGTCCATCTAGACCTCTAGGAGCAACCCTCCCAAGGTCCATTCACCATATATCCCAAAGGCTCCTAGAGCTCCCCCTTGAGCTCTTAGCCCTAGCCACCTCCCTAGGTGACTTAATCCATATTAGGCCACACCGGTGAGTCCCCGGTGACTCTTGGCCTACAAAATGAACCTTCTTAACCTTGGACACCTTGTCCTTGGATAATTCACTCCTTTTACCTTTGGATGGCATTCTCATGCCATCCTTGGACTTTCCCTCCTTACCATGATTGTATGCCTCCCCAACATACTTCTTTTTGTTGGCCTTAGAGGTCTTAGACCGGTATCCCAATCCCGATCTATCATAGTTGGGTTTCAAACTACCCAACACCATATCTAGACCTTTGGATCCGTCCTTGAATCTTTCTAAGGTCTTTTCCAATTTATCAAGCCTTGCCCTCAAGGCTTGATTTTCCCTTTCTAGACCTTTAACCTTAGAGTCCACAAGTCCACTTTGACCATTCCTAGACATACTCTCCTTCCTAGCCACATTCCTTCCCTTATTGGAATTAGTGCCTTGATCCTTAGGTACAAGGGTCCAAGGTCTATCATGATACTGTTGGAAACCGGATGGCTAGAGAGGGGGAGGGTGAATATAGTCAATCACTTTCACTTAGACCTAAATTCAATTTATGCACATCACTTTGTTAGTAGCACAGCGGAAGTATGAAAACAGAAAATGCAGAAACAGAAAATGAAGGGAAACAACTACAACTAGCAAGATCGCTAACAAGGAGGGTTTACAAGGTTCGGGGATAACTTGCCCCTACTCCTTGGCATGCCCTTAAGGTGGGCGATCCCTTGATCGTCGGCAGATCAAGCCCCGGTGTTCACCGGATATAAAGCAACCTCCTTCTAGGTGGAGAAACCTCTCCACAGCGTTTCAAACAAGGATATAGATTTAAGCTTAATGAAACACAAAGAAAACTCTTACTCAGCACTTAGCAAGGACAAGAAACACAGCAAGCTTATCTCGAGCTCCACCCAGCGACGATCTCACGCAAGGACTCCCTCCTTCGTGTCTTCTCACTGTTGGACTCCAAGCTCCTTGTTCCTTCCTCCAAGCACTCATGTAAGAGTTGGTTGCTCCTCAGATCTCAATGACTTGCTCAAAGAATCAACAGCACACGCACACAGCAAGTCAAGTGTGGAGAACACAAAATCGCAGCAAGAACTTCAGCAAGCTCGAACACTTGGAACTATCGAACTCTCCTTCAACCGAAGTCTCCTTCTCTCTTTTGTTTCTCCACCAAGCATCAGATGACACCATCCCTGCAGCTCCCAGCTGCTCATCTACCAACGCCAGCTACCACTGAGCTATCCCTGGACTCCCTGAGCTTCCCTCAGCCAAGCTCCAGTCTGCAGCTCGGCCGTTGCAACCTGAGATGGAAAAACGGGCAAACCTGCTCCAAGGAAAGCCTCCATTGAATTCTCCTTGAGTGTTTGAATCCTCCCCTGTCACCTGCAGCTTAATCAGAGTGTTAGAGCAGCATATCAAACAGCATATCATGTATCAGACGTTAAGCGCAGAGAATCGGATACGTTCAGACGCGATCAGAGCGTCTGACAGTGCAATTTGAATTAAAGTGATCGGTCACCGGACCGATCAGAGAGCCTCCTGATCGGTCACCAGACCGATCAGGCTGGGTCCAGACCGATCAGGCTGGGTCCAGACCGATCAGGCTCCGTCCTAATCGGTCCCCAACGCTCGATTAGAAATCGCGATTTCTTTAAGACTCTCCTGGATCGGTCACCAGACCGATCCCAGGTTGTGGATCGATCACCGGACCGATCCACCCCTTTATTGGGCGATTTCTGAGCTTCGCAGTCCAGACCTCCTGATCGATCACCGGACCGATCAGGAAACATCCTGATCGGTCACCAGACCGATCAGGCTGGGTCCAGACCGATCAGGCTCCGTCCTGATCGATCATAGAGAGGAACCTGCGACACTGGACTGTTCTCCCGAACGATCTGCACAGTGATCCTGATCGGTCACCAGACCGATCAGGAGCAGTTCAGCAAGGGAACTCAACCTCACTGTTTGCTCCCTGATCGGTCACCAGACCGATCAGGAGCCAATCAGTGGGTGAAACGAATACTCCCTGATCGGTCACTAGACCGATCAGTCATCGCTGGATCGGTCACCAGACCAATCCATGAAGGAGCACCGTGCCAACTCCCTGATCGGTCACCAGACCGATCCAGGGGGCTCCAACCACTTTAGCCCTCCAAGCTAACGATTTTTCACCTAACCCTCCAAGTTGGGAATTTGCACCTAACCCTCCAAGTTAAGACTTTTCATCTAGCCCTCCAAGCTAGGACTTTTCACCTAGCCCTCCAAGCTAGGACTTTTCACCCAACTCTTCCGGATTAAGACTTTTCCAAACCTAGCCCTCCAAGCTAGGACCTGACCCTCCAAGCCAGGGCTTTTTCACCTAATTCTCCAAGATGGGAATTTGCACCTAACCCTCCAAGTTAGGACTTTTCACCTAGCCCTCCAAGCTAGGACTTTTCACCCACCTCTTCCGGATTAGGACTTTTCCAAACCTAGCCCTCCAAGCTAGGACCTGACCCTCCAAGCCAGGACTTTTTCACCTAACTCTCCAAGATGGGGAATTTGCACCTAACCCTCCAAGTTAGGACTTTTCACCTAGCCCTCCAAGCTAGGACTTTTTCACCTAACTCTCCAAGATGGGAATTTGCACCTAACCCTCCAAGTTAGGACTTTTCACCTAGCCCTCCAAGCTAGGACTTTTCACCCACCTCTTCCGAATTAGGACTTTTCACATACCTAGCCCTCCAAGCTAGGATTTTCAACACCTAACCCTCCAGGTTAGGATTTTCCAACACCTAGCCCTCCAAGCTAGGATTTTTCATACCATGTCTGATCCCCGATCAGGACTTAAATCATAATCAATAATCATCCACCTAAACTAAAATCGGTGTCAACACCAAAACAACAATCAAGGCCAGACTTTAAGTTTAGGGATTCTCAATCAATTGCTCAACTTTAGAATCATAGGGGAATCCAGATCCTCCCCCTACAACATGATCATCCTAAACTTAACCAACCAACACTCTCCCCCTTTGTCGAACACCGAAAAGGGGTCTAGAAGGTCTGTTAAGTTTAAATTATACTCCCCCTCAACCCTAGGGGTATCCCAAAACAACAAATTGATTCTTGATAAGCATATAAATACATATGACAAAAAGATATAGGCATGGCGAAACAGGCATATGTATCATATGAGCAAGGCATCATAAGCATGATCATAGCGATATAGATTGAGGCATAAAGGCAGATAATAGACATGTCAACATATATACGCCAACATCCTAAGCATGATAAGGCATACATGCAAAATATCACCATACAAGCCACTAATAAACATAGGATGGCAAGAAAAATATCAAAAACAGGGATAGTGGATACACAGAAAATATCCAGACAGATAGTAGATGTAACTCAATATCATGCCATAACAAGCAACAGTCAAGACGGACACAGCCGTCAAAAAGTCAGAAATCATCAAACAAAGACAGTCAAGCGGCAGCTGGATCATCGTCTGAATCATCAATGTATATGATATCCCCTGGTGAAGTGCCACTGGGGGACGCACCATCAGGAAATGTATGATGATACCACTCTTCATACCATCTGTTCTGTAGTGAGCTGACCTCAGAGATGTTGGATGAAAGAGCATCTAGACGGCGATCAAAAGACTGAATTTCTGAGCGGACCTCCTGTCGCCAGAGCTCCGAGATATGTTATTCGTGCTGCAGCATCCGCTCTAGCTCCGCAACCTGCCAGTGTAGGTCAGGACTCCACTCATCGTAATTTGCAGTATCAGCTGGCGGCCCCTGGGCATGAGCCGCTCTCGGTAGCTCTCCCTCATGTCTGCGATCCTTCCACCTCAGCCCTCGTGGCCCAACAACAATGCCGGACTAAGCGAGCATGCGACGATCCAAGAGGCAGTCCTGTCGAATCATGGGCACAATACGGTCCTGTGAAACATCGATACCCACTGACTCAAGCCAAGCAGTGATGATATGGCCAAATGGCATGTAGACTGTCTGGGCGGACTGCATACTGTAGACGATGATGGAGAAATAAACCGAGGCTACTGGATCAAAATCTAACTGCTGATGCATCCCATAGAGCATCAAGCAGTGGGACGGGCGAATCTCATCCAGATGTTTT
>JAGFNQ010003380.1:0-16684 GCA_024364735.1 Boesenbergia rotunda | reverse complement strand
TCATACCTAGCCCTCCAAGCTAGGACTTTTCATCAAAACGGGCTTTTTAAAGCTTCTCCCAAGCTCCCCTACATTGGACTTACAAAGGCTTTTTAAGAACCTCTCCAAGGTTCCCCTTACGCCAAGAATGGAGCAACCATGCTCCCCCTTAATCTCAACTCCCCCTAAACCTAGGGTTTCTAGCAAAGGTATGTTTGGTTTCCCAACTTAATCCCAAACTTCTCCCCCTTTGCCATACATCAAAAGGACCCCAATAATATCTCAATTATCGGTTCTTTTAATTCCTAATGGTCATAAACAACGTGTACTAACCCCCATACACTTGTTTTCCACCATTTTGACACCTAACAGTTGTTGGATACCCAAACTAGCTCAGACCAGTCGACTGCCCTTGTTGGCAGTCGACTGATACTCTGAAATTCAATTTTTCAGGCTACATTCAGAAATGCGCTAGAAATTTCATAATTCTCCAAAAATTCCCAAATTTCGTGGAGAACTTTGTGGTACCCATACCTACTTAAGAAAAATACATCTCACCATGTATCTATCGCCGTTTCCAAGTTGGACACAAACCCCAAAAATTTCTTATGAAAATTAAGGCAATTAGGAGGCAACCTCCCCCTTAACCTATGCCTTCTCTCAATTTTCAATTTTCCTAGATGAAGTTCTACCCAACTTAACACCCTAACACCAAGTTAGGTTCTACCCAACCTAACAACCAAGTTCTTCTCCCTTGGACACCATTAAAGGATTGCCCCCAAGCAACCTTATCCCTAGTGCCAACAAGAACTCAACACAACCTTAAACACTCTAAAGGTTTGCAAGCACACTTGCTAGGATATACCCTATCCTAGAAAAATATGATTTTGTGAAATGTATCAAATGTGCTTGACTTTGGTACAATCTCCAATTTCCTTAGACATGACCATTTAGTATCAACTTTGAAATTTAACTATAATGTCATGTGTTTACTAATTCCATTCATTGTCATTTCACACACGAAATTATCCTCAAAACTTCCCTTTTTATCTCCTAATCCTAGACATATGTGGGAAACTTCCATATTTTGTTCATTCATCAAGAGTTAATTATCCAAAATCAGTCTATGAATCTTCAAATCATATAATGCCAATCCATAAAATCTCTCAAGATACTATGATACTTTCCTATGTTTCAATTTTGTAATTTCTTATCATCTAATAAGCCTTTTTTTTGCAAACTCTCACTGATCAGTCGACTGCCCATATGACAGTCGACTGCCCATATGGCAGTCGATTGCCAAAACTCACAGAGAGTTTTTGGGCTGAGACCAGTCGACTGCCCCCAGGGCAGTCGACTGATACCTGAATTTCAAGTTTTTCAGCCGAATTTCAGAAATCCCTAAATAGTTCTATAAATCTCAAAAAATTTTGAAATTTTATGGAGAGATTTGTGAGACCTATATCTACTTGGGAAAAATATGTTTCCAAATAAATGTACTCCATATCCCAAGGTTGGCACGAAATCCAACTCTACCTAAATTGTATCAATTAGACTTCTCCCAAAAGTTCTAATTTTGACTTCTCCTCAATGTATCTTCCAATGCTTGATCACAATTCATTTCTATCATTGAATTATGTGGTATTCACACATTAAAACCTAATTTTATCCAATATAATCGTATTCTCACATTTTCCTCCCTAAATTCCCTTTTAATGTACCAAAACCTAGGATTAAGACTTACCCAAGTCTTCCAATCCCTTTGGGACATTTCCTAGTCTACCTAGGCCGTCCTAAGGAAACCATCTATTGAGATCCATTTACCATGGACCCCAAAGGCTCCTAGAGCTCCCCCTTGAGCTCTTGGCCTTAGCCACCTCCCTAGGTTACTCAATCCACACTAGACCACACCGGTGTGCCCCCGGTGTTTCTTGGCCTACAAAATGGACCTTCTTAACCTTGGACACCTTGTCCTTGGTTAAGTCACCCTTTTTACCTTTACATGGTACCCACTTGCCATCCTTGGACTTACCCTCCTTGCCATGATTATATGCTTCCCCAGCATATTTCTTTCCATTTGCCTTGGAGGTCTTAGACCGGTAGCCTAAACCCGATCTATCATAGTTGGGTCTTAAGCTACCCAACACCATGTCTAAGCCCTTAGATCCAACCATGAATCTTTTTAGGGCCTTTTCTAATGTATCAAGCCTTGCCCTCAAGGCTTGATTTTTTCTTGCCAAGTCCCTAACTTTGGTTTTCATATGTCCACCTTGGACATTCCTAGGCCTATCCTCCTTTCTAGGCACATTCCTTCCCCTTTTGGGATTAGTGTCATGATCCTTAGGTCTAGAGGTCTCGGGCTCATGATGCATGCTTTTCCTAGGGTTATGATCTACCTTGTTAACCCTAGTCTTATCATTATATCTAAATCCAAAGTTGTGCACAAGTAAGCAGTTTTCATGGTTTCTAGCATGCATGGATGAGTGATTAATTTTATTTTTATCATGCATAAAGAAACTTAAATTTGAATTAAACTTTGGCTTAAGGTTAGAAGTTACCTTCCTTACCTTTGGAGTTTTTCCTTGATGTGAGCTTTATCTTTTCTTCCTGTCTTCTTTCTCCCATCTCTTCAAGTGCTCCATTTTCTTTAGCTCACCTTTTCTAGGACACTTGGTGTGGTAGTGCCCTAGCTCTCTGATGGACCCAAAAGTGGCTATCACGAATGTTGGTCTCAAATTTAGATATGTGTAAAGCTGGAAACCCTTTTTGCTAACAAAGAATAAAATATAGTAAAGGGGCCACATGTCGTATTTTTCCTTGTGCTAGTTAAGGTTGTTTGATTCGAGCTCGAGTTTATATGTCGTTGATATTTTTGGGTTTCAAATAAAATCTGGGTTTGGGTTGCAATCAGAAATGAAAAACACAATGAAAAGAAAGAAACTTAACTATGAAACTTAACCCAAGTAATTCAACCAATGAACTCAAACAATTGGTAGCTTAAATGCAACTGAGCCTAATTTGGAAAACAAATTTGATACAAAATCAAACCAATTTCGATTGATACCAATGCAAAGAATTGCTTCAGGAATTATTACTCCAAACAAACCAAATGCAAGTCTATCTACAACAAAACTGATACAAAATCAGTGCCAAACTTCACTTGATACAAAGTGCTAGCAATTGAACAACTTGAGATAAAAATGAGAGAAGCTAATGTGCCAAAAATTGAAACTGTTTGCAGAATTATTAGCTGGTTAATTCAGCTTGAAAGGGCTAGGCTATCAATGAAGTTATCTACTCGGATGAATGTGGAGATGTGCAAACCTAAACTGATTAAGGCAGGAAAGAAAAACTGAATTCATGAATGGAATGCATGAAACAAACCTATACGCAGAAATGAAATGCAACTGATTTCGAATGCAATGAGGTTCCAATGCAAAGCTTCACTGATACAACTTCAGAAATGATAATTGGGAATTGCAGAAATGGAGTTAGCTAGCAGAAATAGAATGCAAAACTTACTAAGTTGAGTGCAGAAATGTAACAACAGATCAAATGCTGAAACTATCAATTACAAGCTGAATTTGAATCACTAATCTAAGTGCAGTAGAGCTTAAAAAGAGCTAAGGTTTACTTGGCACGAAATTCAGAAGCTATCAACTACTACTTGCTGAAACAAAACCGAACCTGCAGAAATGGGATCTGAAACGCACAAGCTAAGTCCTACTGCAGAAATGAAATTAAACCTTTGGAAATGCAACAAGCTACAATAGAAATTCAGACAAGAAAACTAAAACTAACTTGATACAAAATTCAGAAGTGCTCAAGGAAAAGAAAATGATACGTAGCAGGGCAAAACTGATACGCAAGACTGTAGAACTGAAATGCAGAAATGAAATTAACTAGCAGAAATGGCACAGCTAAATTGCAGAATTGGAAATCAAAATGCAACGAAACTGATACGCATAAATTGATACTAAGTGCAAGAAACAAGCTGCAAGGGATAAATGCAGAAGAACTAACACCTACTTGATACAAAACTTAAGAACTGAAAGAGAAAATTGATACGCAAGCAATAAAACATGAATTAAACTAAGATTGAAAGCAATTGTTCACTAAACAAGCTCACTATCTGATTACCTTGCAAGAAGGAAACCTAATTAAAGCAGAAACAACTCAGGAAAGTAAACTAAGCAGCTGATACAAGGACAGAAACAGAAATGGTTTGCAGAAACTGAAATTACAGCTAAAACAATAGAAATACATTAAGAAACTAAGCCTCGATCCATCCCTTAGCTCAAGATCTCCTTGACATCACACAAGAGCAAGCCAAGAACCCCTTCAGCTCTGCAGATGAATGGAAAAACGGCCTCAATATCGACTCTGCTCACAGACTGCACCTAGCTGACGAAAACCCTTCCGATCTCTTCGATCTTGCGATGTAGAAGTGCGATGAAGATTTGGTGATGATCAGAGTACTCCAGAGGACCCTCCAGATAGCTCCGATAGAAGAAAACAACACAAAATCGCGATCCAATCGATCGGATCACAGAGTTGACGAAACCCTCAATCAAACTCTGTTCCGGTGCGAATCCAAGCTAGAATCTCCATGGAAGCTTCTCCCCAATGACCCAGATCCTGCTCCAAGGTCGAAATCGAGGTGGCCACGCCTTCAGATGAAAAAAAACTGCAGTCGAAACGAAGAAACTCGAAGAACTCGGCGAAGACGCGACAAAGCTGCCCTGTGGAGAAATTTGATTAAATACTTAGCAATGGACGACCCAAATTTCCTTAACTCAATCCAACGGCTGGATCTCTTCAGATCTGATCCAAAATTTTATGAGGTTGATCAAGGGTCAGGATCTGCCTCCCAGTAGCTCGGATCCTCCAGATTTGCAACGGATGGCTCTGATCAACCTGATCTTTGAATGGACGCTCTAGATCGCTCTGATCTTGATCCAACGGCTGAATGATCTCTGATTTGGATGAAATTCTCAGATCTTGATCTATGGTCATGATTGACTCCATCATGAACTTGAATTGACCAGAAGTTGACCGATGGCTCAGATCCAACCATTTTTGAATCGGACGACCCATATTAGTCGATGCTTGATCACTCGATCCGGGTCCACTTCGACTCAAGTTTGACCCAGCCTGACCTAGGTCCATGATCCTTCCAAGCCTGCAAAAGTAGATCAACAATTTAGTGGCAAAATAATTCAAATATATCAAGATTTACAATAAAATCCAAAATAGAATAGATTCATGAAACCTAGGCTAAATTCGATATTAAACAAGTAAAATATGAGTCAAACTTGGATTTTAGCAACTAAAATGATCAACAAAATGATACCTATCACTCTCCACATGTGAAGCATCGGATTTTCTTCCTTTTAGCTTGGGCATCTTCATTCCTACAATCCACGTTAGATTTAAAAGAATTTGAAATAAGTTTAGATTTTACCTTCTTTTTACCTTTCGGACACTTATCCTTGTAGTGCCCCTTTTCGTTGCAACCAAAGCACATAATGTGCTCTTTCAATTTAGCTTTGGTGGAGGTAGAGACTTCTTCTTGTTCTTGTATGATTGAGGGTCTCTCCTCCCCCTCAATTCTTGAAAACGATACCATTTCTTCTTCTCTTGAGGAGGTTGATGATCTTTCACTCTCTCCCTCACTTGTAGATGACTCAATTTTCTCCTCTTCACTTGAAGAAGTTGACACTTCCTTTTCTTCTTCTTCTTCTTGACAAATTTGACTTTTCTCCTTGGACTCTTGAACTTGTGTAGAATTTTCATGATATTCTTTCAATTTGCTCCACAATTCACATGAATTTTGGTATGCCCCTACACAACTCAAAATTTTGTTAGGCACAATATCAATCAATATACCCATTACCTTTTCATTTGCCCTTGCTTGTTCTTATTGCTCTTGATTCCAATACCTAGGTCTAAGCCTCTTCTCGTGCTTATCCTTTGGAATCTCGAAGGGCTCTTCAAGCACGATCCGAAGGTCCCACTCCATTCTGAACCATGCCTCCATTCTCGCTTTCCAATATCCGAAATTCTCATGGTCATAGGCCGGCGGAGTGTAGATGTTATCCCCCAACTTATCTTCCATTTTCTTTTCCCTCTAGCGTGTGCTCCCTCGGTGGTTAGTCCGATCAAGAGCGGTCCTTCGCTCTAATACCAATTGATAGATCAAAAAGCGTTGCTAGAGGGGGGGGTGAATAACAATTCTTCATCGTTTTCTCTACAAGATTGTTAGCGCAGCGGAATACAAATAAAATAAAACTAACAATAATAGACAATGCTAACAAACCGATTTACTTGGTATCCACCCTGGACGGGTGACTAATCCAAGAATCCGTCGGTGAATCAATCCCCGGATAACCTTCGGCTAGTCCTTGTCGCTTCTTGTGGGTGGAGAAATCTCGCCACAACACCAAGCAAGCCTCTGAGCACAAAAGACTACTAACTCACTTTACCCAAGTGAGTTTCGTTAAGAATCTCAGCCACCACGAAGTCCGCTTTAAATAATACTCGGGCTGAAACCCTCGCCACCAATCGACTGCTCCCAGGGCAGTCGACTTCGACCGTTGCACCCCAACGTTCGAATTCTCAGCCAACTCACCGGCCACCTACCAGTCGACTGCTCCCAGAGCAGTCAACTGGTCCCCTGCTGAAACCCTTCCCGAGTACGATCACACAGTACTCGTACCCTGACAACTCGACTGACTCCTCATCCGCAGCCTCGACTATTGCCTTCGTGCCCTCTTTAACTTTGGCTCCCGTCCCTCGGATGCACGCAAGCCTCCAGCTTGCCTCCATGCCATCCTTCACGCATGCCTCGAAGTCCGTGCCCATCAGCTCATCGTCCCTGCTCTCCAAGGTCCCTCGGGTGCACACAAGCCTCCAGCTTGTCTCCATGCCACCTTTCACCGTACCGAGGCCGTCCAACCAAGTCCATATGTGTAACCTGTACAACCTGCACACTCAACATACACATATAAGATCACAAGAGTAAACCTAACTTAAACCCTTTGCCCAAACATCAAAACACTTGGTCACTCCGGACCATAGATTACCTCAACAGATACCCCCATTCGCTCGACTGAGGTATGCACTGTTAGTTTGTTTCGCCATGCGTACATATATATACTGCGTATCTCCTATTCAATCTTTCTCTACTGCATAATAGATCCTAGCACAGTTAGAGAACAAATTTGGAGACCAAATTTTTGTTAGTGGGGGAGAATGTTAAAATAGGAAAACTTGCAGGGCTTAAAGGAAAGAAGGGTGGACTTAAGGGTGTAAAGCAAATAGCACAAGTTCAGGGGGGGGTTTGTAAAAGACCAGCCCCTTTAATTAATTCCGTTTCTTTTCCCCTGTGGCAGTTCGCAAAGACGAAATCAGAGCCTCTTCTCATCGTGCGACCTCAGCCTTCTCGATCTCTCGCCAAGGCTTGATCAGCCACCAGACGGAAAAGCATGGGTGATTAGGTAACGATTTCATCGAGTGTGGTTTCTTCCTCATCTTGGATCGCCGTAAATCATGAGGACGGGCTTAGCTCGGATCCTTCTCTTTCTCCAGGTTTTCTTTGGAGTTTCTAGGAGAGTCAGAGTGGTGGATCTATCTTCCGGTGGACTGTGAGCATCCAATCTGGGCTTGGCTGTATCCATCGGCCACATTTCAGGTAAGGACCTAAGTTTTTCTTGTAGATGAGTTCTTAGATTGTTCTCATGTTGGATCAGTAACTATTAATTGGATTGTTGCTTTGAATCTTGTGGTTCTTGTGGTTTTCTTTTGTTAAAATCGCTGTGTAGGGTATTAACGTAGATCACACGTCGCGGATATTATTTTGGACGGGGGGTTCTCGTTGCATAGACTTTTTATTTTCAAGGCGGGTACCTCTGACTTATCTTTTGGATTAGTATAGTTTATATGCTTGATATACTATGTTTAGCGATAGGGTAATGTATTGATATATACCTCTTCTACCTTTTGCTGATATTGTTTATACTAGACCTGACATGTGATACCTATACCTTTAGGACTTAGACTATGGTGCAATATCTATGATCCTTGCATATCATGTTGATATAGGTGGACTAGATAGTGGATGCTGTTTGACTAGTGTCATGCATCATCGTGCACTCTGCATCATTGTCGATCAGGGGCCCCCTTGTGGGTGAGTCAGGTCGACAGTCATACTTGACCTACCCATACGACCACTCATGGGTTAGTGGTTGACGGAGTATGGGTAGTGTGCTCTGTGCTGCTCCGCTCATGCACTCATGGGTTAGTGAATCAGAGCATGGTAGCAGACAGAGTTTCCTCCTTGGGTAGTCCATATACTAGGAGATGAGAGAGAGAGGTCTCTCCCCCATTTATATACATGGGGTAGGGGTAACACTTAGATAGAGATATCCTCCAGAGATGACCTGGGATAGGGGTGTTACTTTGGCAGGGAGGTAACATTCAGATAGAGATATCCCCCAGATAGGTCATGGAGTAGGAGTGTTACACCGACAGCATCCTGTCTACTCGATCGCTCAGGAGCAGTGATGACAGAGTACTGATGGTAGTCACAGCCCTACGTCGGAGAGTGGCCTCCGCTCAGCTTCCTCCCCTACATAGGTGACAATGTCTGACCGACGGCAGGGGTGACCATGTCATTGCACCATGTGCATACGTATATTTTGCATTTGCTTGTGCTTGCTATACTTGGATGCTGTGTATGATTGACATGCACATACAGAAAACCTTTATGCCCTGGTTTTGGCGATCCTGCCACATTGGTATGGGGTTTTCTATTCCTCCTTTCAGTTGTACTTATCATTTCCTGTACATGTGTTATTTTGATAGCCTGTTACTACTATTGCTAGCTTAGACCATCTTGAATATCTGATGAGATATCCGCTGAGTACTATGGACTCACCCCGCTAGTTCCTTATTTTTATTTCAGGATGATCGACTGGAGTGCCCAGCAGTCTATCCCAGCTCGCGTATTTTCGAGACGATTCTCGGGGTTGTCTTGGTATTTTGATGGTGGCACATGTTGGTACCCTCTTTCCGTTCATGTTGTCTTTTCATTTTCGCTGCTGTATTTGTGTTCTGTTGGTTGATTTGCATGGTAGTATAGTTGTATTTTTGTGTGCCATGGAGGCCTTTGGTTCATTTTGTTTTGTCTTAAGTCGTACCGGTACGCAATTTTTGTCGTCTTATTCGTTTCCTTTTTATTCAGACGTTTGTTCCAGGCCTATAGGCTGGGGTACAAGAAGTTGAGGTTGTCGTAGAGGTTAAGTTTTTGAATTGTCCGCCGGTCGAGGGAGTGGCAGTTCGGTCAGTATCAGACGGGCAGCTCCTCGGGGCGTGACAACTAACATCAATGTTTCAATGCAGGGTTGCCTAAGCTAACGAAAGCCAAGTGATATTGAAAGATACATTTATTGATGGATCGCTTTGGCGTGCTAGAGGGGGGGGTGAATAGAACTTTTTACGTTTTGGATCTCTACAGAATTGTTAGCGCAACGGAAACAATAATATGCAAAGTAAAAAAGAAATAAACAATGCTAACAACCTGATTTACTTGGTATCCACCCCGGTCGGGTGACTAATCCAAGAATCTTTCGGTGGATCAACCCCCGGATAACCTCCGGCTAGATCTGTTGCTCCTTGTGGATGGAGAAACCTCGCCACAACACTTCGGATGCTCTCTGTTCATAATAGACTACTAACCCACTTTATCCAAGTGAGTTTCATCAAGGAAGATAGTAGGAAACGAGTTCCTTTAAATAGGGCTCGAATTTGAAAACAACCGCTACCAGTCGACTGCCCCTGGGGCAGTTGACTGGTCCTTCTCAGATTTGACCATTACAGTACAACGTTCAAATCTGCCAGGCTGTTCCAGTCACCACCAGTCGACTGGTACACACCTAAACCTAGGGTTTTACTCCCGAGTACAAGTATTTCCGCACTCAAACCCTCCCGGCTTAGCCCCTGAGTACATACACTCATACTCAGACCCTTACACCTCAGTTGACTCTTCACCAGCAGTCTTGACTGTTGCCTTCATGCCCTCTTCATCTTTGGCCCTCGTCCCTCGGATGCGCACGCAAGCCTCTAGCTTGCCTCCATGCCACCCTTCACGTATGCCTCGAAGTCTGCGTCCCTCAGCTCATCATCTCTGCTATCCAACGGTCCCTCGGATGCGCACGCAAACCTCCAGCTTGCCTCCATGCCATCCTTCACCAGAAGACATCACCCAAGTCCATGTGTACCTGTACACCTGCACACTAATGTACACATATGAGAATAACACAAATCCTAACTTAACCCTATTGCCTACACATCAAAATATTATGATCCTCCAGATCATCTCAGGGCCAATTGCCCAAACAAATAACACTTTTTCGTTTTGATCTCTACAATGTTGTTAGCGCAGCGGAAACAATAATATGTAAAAGAAAATGAGTACAATGCTAACAACAAGAGTTACATGGTATCCACCCAGATGGGTAACTAATCCATGGATCCACGCCGCGCACCACTTCCACTATCGAAAAATCTCCTTCAGGTGGAGAAACCTTTACAGTGGTGATCTTCTTCTTTACAGAATGCAGTAATATGAGAGAGGAAGTAGAAGACACTCTTCAGACGAGCAGCACTTTGGCATTGTACGGAACCGTACCGCTCACGTGCAAAAAGGTCCTCCTTTTATAGGAGAACAGGACAAACTCGCAGTCTGTCTAGCACCGCACCAGTCGACTGCCCCTAGGGCAGTCGACTAGTCTAGCATTAATTGCTAGCCAACGGCTAGTTTTCGGGGTATACCAGTCGACTGCCCCTGGGGCAGTCGACTGGTCCGAGGCCGAAAACTCTCTGTGAGTTTTGGCAGTCGACTGCCCTGCCTCTCAGCTTAGTCCCAAGCTTAGTCCCAGCCACTCCGGACCTTCTCCTTCACATATGCCTTCAGGTCTGCTCCCTTGGCTTGCCTCTTGAAGTCCTCTTCCTCTGGCTATCGTCCCTCGGATGCGCACGCAAGCCTTCCCTTGGCTTGCCTCCATGCCACCCTTCACGTGTGCCCTTGAAGTCCACTTCCCGGCTTGCCCTTGGAGCTCTCCTCCCTCGGCTCTCGTCCCTTCCCCCATGTGTGATTCTCCAAGTCCAGCAAACTCAATCACACATATCAAATACAACATAACACTCTAACCTTAAACATATTCACCCACACACATCAAAACCATGATCTTCCAATCATTTAAGGGCCAATTGCCTCAACAATCTCCCCTTTTTTGATGCGTGGCAATATGTTTAAGTTTAGAGATAAATAATAGTCAACAATAGCAATAGCAAAAGATAGCAATTGAAAAAGCATAAGACATAGTAACCCTAAGAGGTAACCTCCCCCTTAATCCATGTCTTCTCCCCATTTTCAATTCTAATCATAATCCAAGTTAAGTTTCCACTTAACACTAAACATTATTAAAAATGTAAGACATATTGAAACCTAAGAGGTAACCTCCCCCTTAATCCATGTCTTCTCCCCATTTTTAATCATTCAAGGTCTAAGTGAGAAAGAAAACCTTAAACCATCCATTCCAAGTTAAAATTCTAACTTAAACCACCCATTCTCCCCCTTTGACACCATCAAAATGATTGCCTCAAGCAACCAAACCCTATGGCATCAAATGAAAGAAAGTTGGATTTCTGAAAGAAAGTTTCAGAATCTGAAAACAGGCGTGCTAGTCGACTGCCCATGGGGCAGTCGACTGATACACTATCAGTCTAAATTTTCAGTTTTTTTGCTGAATTTCAGAAACTTCCAGAAAAATCCAGAAAATTCCAAAAATTATAAAATTTTGCATACATGTTTGAAATGTTACTGAGATGTTTCAGCTAGGCAGCCCGGCGAGAGAAGTACTACTCCTGGTAACTTTACTGAGTTCCTAGGAACGAGCAAGGAAGATTTGGAACCCCAACTTTTTTTAGAGAACGGGCTAGTCCCCGAAAATGCCCAATCAAAAGGTGGACTCTTCAGCTAGAGTAGAGTCATCTCCTAAGCTTTGAGAGGAATATCCTTCTTCGAGGGTGTGGAAACAACTGACTCTTGTTAGTCTTATCTCTTTGGCTAGCTTCTTCACTCCTTGCCCTATATTCGCTTCGAGTGGTTTCGCCCCTATCCCTACTGGTTGGTTTAGTACTAGACTCTTAGCTCCGGCTGTTGGGGGAAGTCAGCCTTTAGCTGCCAGATCAGTCCTATCTTTAGACAGGAGAGCCGGAAAACCTGAACCAATTCTTCCGCCCAGAGGGAGCGGAAATAACATTCCATGCTGCGAGGCATCGCTGATACTCTATCAAGGAAAAATATTAGTCCATATAAAATTTCAAACATGCATGACTTTTGATAAAAATCCAAAATCTTTAAAAACCACTAAGGTTTGTACCAAACTTACAATCTAATATTGCAATCATATAACTTACAAAAGCATGACAAATTATATAAAGCATAAAATAGTTTTCAAAAGTTTAAAATGTCCAACTATGATCTTTGGGCAAAGTGTCCATTGATTAAACACTTGCCTTCCCCATAGTTGGTCTAGTTTTCATATTTTGATACTTCTAATGGTTCAACAATGTGCCACAAGCACAAGTGAGCCAAATGTATCACCCTAATGGACCAAGCACCCTTTTTCAAATCTAATATCTCAAAGTTCATCCTACATTTCCATAAAACACATTCCAAGACCTCTTCTTAAGGATGTAAACTCTGATTTGGGAAGAGGCTTGGTAATGATGTCGGCTAGGTTCGACTTTGACTCAACATAGTATAATTCTATGTCTCCCCTTGCCATATGGTCTCTAATGAAGTGATGTTTCACTTCAATGTGTTTTGTCCTAGAGTGGTGAACCGGATTTTTGGTTAGATTGATTGTACTTACATTATCACACAAGACTTTGACCTTGGTGTAATGTAACTCATAATCCTCTAAGGTGTGCATGATCCAAAGGAGTTGGGAAACACACCCACCCATTGCCACATATTCCGCCTCTGTTGTTGATAGGGCAACGCATGGTTGTTTCCTACTACTCCAACTAACTAAGGAAAACCCAAGGAATTGACACTCTCTACTAGTGCTCTTCCTGTCTAGCTTACAACTCGCATAGTCCGAGTCGGTGTATCTAATAAGATCAACACTAGGGGTTCTTGGATACCAAAGTCCGACATTGAGGGTACCTTTGACATACTTTAGGATTCTCTTGACTACAACTAAATGTGACTCTTTGACACAAGATTGGTACCTAATACACATACCTACCGTAAAAAGTATATCGGGTCTACTAGCGGTTAGGTATAGTAAGTTACCAATCATGCTCCTATATTGTTTAGAGTCTACCATTTTCCCTTCAAGGTCACTATTCATTTTCACATTGGTTCCTATGGGTGTAGATGCTATCTTAGCATTTTCTAAACCAAATTTCTTTAACATCTCCTTAGCATATTTGGTTTTAAAGACATATGTACCTTCATTAGTTTGCTTAAATTGAAGGCCTAAAAAGAATGTTAGCTCTCCTACAAGACTCATCTCAAATTCATCTTCCATACACTTGATGAATTCTTGTAAAAAGTCATTATTTGTTGACCCAAAAATGATCTCGTCTACATAGACTTGGGCAACAAATATGTCCTTATCCATAGATTTTAAGAACAAGATAGGGTCAATTGTTCCTCTCCTAAACCCCTTAGACACTAAAAATGAAGAAAGTCTTTCATACCAAGATCGGGGAGCTTGTTTCAATCCATATAAGACTTTTCTTAATTTGTAAACGTGTCTTGGATAGTTAGGATCCTCAAACCTGGGGGGTTGTTCTACATAAACCTCTTCCTTAATGATCCCATTAAGGAATGCCGACTTCACATCCATTTGGTGAAGTGTGAAACCCATATGAGCGGCATAGGCTAGTAGAATTCTAATGGATTCTAATCTAGCTACGGGGGCATAGGTCTCATTATAATCTAATCGCTCAACTTGGTTAACCCCCTAGCTACCAATCTAGCTTTGTTCCTAGTGATTTTACCTTGGTCATCTAGCTTGTTCCTAAAGACCCATCTTGTGGTTACAATGGTGCAATCATTGGGCCTAGGAACCAACTCCCAAACCTCACTTCTCTCAAATTGGTTTAGCTCTTCTTGCATGTCTAAGACCCAATCCACATCTCCCAATGCTTCATCAATAGATTTGGGTTCTAATTGGGAGATTAGAGCTATTTGACTAGTGTGATCCCTAAAATAGGACCTAGTCCTTACTCCTTGAGTTACATCACCCACTACTTGGTCAATAGGGTAATCTTGGTGATGTCTCAAGGACCTAGAGGTTGTGGGTTCATTTACTCCTTCTTCCTCATCCTCTAGGGTACTTCTTACTCGCCCTTGATCATTGCCCTCCAAATGTAGGTCTTGGATTCTTTGGACAAGGGGTTGGACTTCTTCCATATCCTTATCAATTGAGGCTTTTCTAGGGTAGGTACTTGTTGTTTCATCAAACTTAACATTTGAGGACTCCTCAACCACTTTTGTCCTCTTGTTGTAAACTCTATAGCCCCTACTAGTGGATGAGTACGCAACTAGAATTCCCTCATCGGCTTTTGACTCAAACTTCCTTAGGTCATCTTTGGTATTTAAGATATACACTTTACATCCAAAGACCCTAAAGTAATGGACTTGTGGTACTCTTTTATTCCATAATTCAAAAGGTATTTTCCCTAGAAATCTATGTACCAACACCCAGTTTTGAATATAACAAGCGGTGTTAACCGCTTTGGCCCAAAAGTAGCTAGGGAGAGAATATGCATTAAGCATAGTTCTAGCAGCTTCTTGTAGGGCTCGGTTTCTCCTCTCAACTACCCCATTTTGTTGAGGAGTCCTTGGGCATTAAAATTCATGCTTGTATCCATTTTCAACACAAAATTGTGTGAAACTTACATTTTGGAACTCCCCACCGTGGTCACTCCTAATTCGGTTTATTTTGATATGTTTTTCGTTTTCTACCCTTTTACTAAATCCTATAAAAATCTCTAGGGTATCATCCTTATGTTTCAAAAAGTAAACCCATATAAACCTAGAAAAATCATCTACTATGACTAGACAATATTTACTCCCTACAAGTGAGGGAGTACTATGACAATCAAATAGATCTATATGTAAAAGCTCTAATGGTAAAGAGGTAGTGGTTAGGGTTTTACCTTTGTGTGATGATTTTGATTGCTTACCCTCTTGGCATACATCACACAATTTGGTCTTCTCATATTTGATCATTGGTAGCCCCTTCACCAACTCTTCCTTGGCCACTTTTGCAATGCTTCTCATGTTGACATGTCCAAGTCTCCGGTGCCACAACCACCCTTCTTCTTCTTTAGACATGAAACACTTAGCAACATTGTTAGTAGCATACGCAAGATCAAGATAATATAAATTTGCCTCTCTAAACCCTTCTAATATGATATTATTTGATTCATTATGTTTAATTATGCATTTCCTAGCATTAAATTCGACCCTAAAATCCGCATCACATAATTGACTCACACTTAGTAAATTGAACTTCATATCTTTAATTAGGAGTACCTTATGTATAGAAATCGTGGGAGATACCTCAATGGTGCCTCTACCAATAATCCTCAATTTTTCACTATTTCCAAAGGAGACCGTCCCTTCTCTTAAGTAGCTAATAGTAGTGAACTTGCTCACATCCCTGGTTATATGTCTTGAGCATCCACTATCTACTATCCACATAGTTGAGGCCTCCTTCACCTTTACCTATACAACATGAAAAACATATTCTTTTGGTGCTCAAATCTTTGATCCATAAGTATCATTTAGAAATCTTTTAGGTACCCATGCCCTCTTGGTGTTTCCCTTAGCCCCTTGTCTCCTAGATGCACCAATCCTATCGGTGAGTGAGACAAAGACCACTTCCTTTGTCTTTGGCATATATCCCAAACCGGCCTTATTATAAACGGCCCTTTGACTGTTGATTATCATATTTAGGTTGCTAGATCCTACTTGGAATTTTCTAAGGGCCTTTGTGAGGTCATCTACCTTTTTCTTTAGTTCCCTATTTTCAGTTTCAAGATGTGAAGCATGTGAAGTAATAGAACTAGCATGAAATTCTTCAAGTTTGGTAGATTCTACTCTAAGCATGACAATCTCTTCTTTTAGATCCTTAATCTTACTTCTAGCCTTAGCTAAGTCCATGTTAGTGCTAGAAATGATCTTTACTAAAGTAGAGGAGGGTAAGTGGTATACCTCACTTACCGAAGCGTCTGACTCGGATGATGAAGAGGAGGTGCTCTCATCTTCACTACTTGAGCTTCTTTCATCATCTGAAGAATCTGAGTGGTCTTGCGCCATAAGAGCAAAATGGGAAACTTGCTTTTCTTCTTCCTCTGAGGATGATGGATCATCCCAGGTTGCCTTGAGGTTGGTGGCACCCTTCTCCTTTCCCTTTGACTTCTTCTTGTCACCTTTCTTCTTCTCCTCCTTGTCATCTCTTCTCTTCAATTGAGGACACTCGTTCTTCATGTGTCCCTCTTGGTGGCAGTTGTAGCATATAATGTCCTTGGCCTTACCCTTGCCTTTGGACCCTTTCCTAGCATATGATTTGTTAGAAAAATTTCTGAAAGCCTTACGCATCTTTCTTACCATGAA
>JAGFNQ010003379.1:504081-522060 GCA_024364735.1 Boesenbergia rotunda | reverse complement strand
GAGTAGGAATGTAGGAAAGAAAATAGAATAGAGATGTATCAACTATGATTATTACCAAAAATTCATATGGAAAGGAGAAACAAATTGATTAGCCTCTATAGATGTGATCCAAACATAGAAATATGGTTTTGAAAGAACCTAAGCAAGTTCTAGAGTACAATTACATATGTGTGTCACAAAAAAAATAAGGCTAATTCTCACTAGGTGCAAAAAATTCATCTCAAGTCATCAATTAAGAATCTAAAACAAAGTAGTACTCAAGCATCCAAGATTTCATCCATTAGCTCAAACCCTAAGTTTTAACAATCAAATTTAATTTATTTTCCAAGAGATTCTAAAATGCTATGGAGATAACCTAGAGGGATACATTTATTTCCACTCATGTAAGAAACAAATTTCCAAAAAGACTAACATGGTATATTCACGCATTTATTAGCAAGGACTCAATTTAAAAGAAAATTCTACTTCTAGAAAATATAAAAAATGAAAAATGCGATGAAAGAGAATATAAGAAAGAACAATCTCCCCTTTATTTCTGTTGGACGGAGTCTATCCAGAAGTAACCTCCATCGTGGTAGTGGAAGAACATGGGTGGCTGAGAGAGCTTCCTTCATTTGATCAATTTCATGGTACAGGTCTCCCCCACACTTGAACTTTATAGAAAAATGCTCAGGTGGCAGAAGGCGATTTAGGTTCAAGATCCATGTAAGAGGTAGAGTGCTTCTAATTAAAGTAAAATCATCTCCTCCTTCTTGATGCCTTTTGAAAATCTTTCCAAGAGGTTGGAGTCTGTTCAGATGGAGCACCCACTCCAGAAGTCTTCTGGACCTTGCAAAACCATATAATACCTCTCTCAAGCATGCAGGGTCAGAAAGAAATGAAATAATATCAGTCTCTGCATGAAATGTATCCAAAACTGCATCATATCCAATGAAATCAATTCTTGGTGCCTCAATGATTTTTTCATAATTATTTTCTATACAAAATGCATCCAGAAACTCATCATAAACAATGAAATCAATTTTCGGTTCCTCATTAAGTGTTTCACAATCAACTTTAACATAAGATATGGCAAGAAATTTATCACAATATACAACATCAATTTCAGGCACTCCTAAGAATTTTTCACTATCAGCATTTTCATGATGTGTATCCCAACATGCTTCACTTTCAACAAATTTAACACTAGATACCTCTAGGGATTTTTCACAATCAAATTCTACAAGAGATGCATCCCTAAGTATATCACAAACAATAAAATCAGTTTGAGGTACCTCAATGAATTTTTCCAAAGAAATAGGAAGAAGATTTACCTGATCATGCTGAAAAATACCTGGAGGTTCTACAAGAGTAGATGTAATTGTGGCCTCCTCCTGGTCAAGTATATGCTCTACTTCAGGCTCGGGTTCTGGTGGACACTCAACTGGAACGGGTGATTCTTGGGTTCTTGCTTCCACCATGCAAGTCCCTACACTTTCTGGTTCATCCTATGAATCTTCTAATGTACCAGTAAATTGTGGTGGTCCCTGGGGCTTAGTGCAATCCCCTACACCTGTAGAATCATCTCCTATGCATGCTTCTTCTGTAATATAAGCTCTGCTATCCATCTTCTCCAATGCCTCCAAATCAGTAGGAATGGGTGATTCTTGGGGCTCAGTCCAATCCCCTACACTCTCAATCCTATACTCTGGATCTCCTGATACATCAACCAATGATGGTGGTTCCTGGGGCTCTGTGCAATCCCCTACACCTGTAGATTCATCTGCTTGTACTAATCTTTGAGCTTGTATTTGATTCATTTGATTAACCAATTGTCCAAGGCATCCTCCGATGTCTTGAAGCCTTTGTTGTTGTTGTTGTTGTAAACTTTATTGTTGTAAAATTTGTTGTAGCATCTCCATCATTTGTTGTTGAGCCTCATTCTCATTAGGATTCTCAAAGCCTCCTTGGTTAGTGTGGAACTCCTATTGGTCTTGAAATGTAACATAAGGCTGCTGAAGACCAAGAGTAGACTGTGCATTCTGAAATGGGAATTGTTGGGGCTGCTCAAATGATTGAATGGGCTGATTAAATTGCTGAAAATTTGGTTGAAACGATGGTTGAATTTGCTGAGAATTGTAGCCCTGAAAATTCTGAGTTTGAGGTTGACATTGTTGATTGAAAGGCTAAAATGGTTGGGACTGAGAACTCTAGTTTTGAAATTGAAAATTTTGATCGTATGGCTGTGAATGTTGAAGAGGTTGTTGAAAATTCTGTAAGGGTTGAAATTCTTGCTGCCATGGCTGAGGTTGAGGCTGAAATTGATTATTTCCCTGCTGAAAACTTGGATAAGGCTGTTGGAAATCTTGGTTAAGATGCTAAAATCCTTGGTTTGGTTGAACTTGATGGAAGGGTGGTTGCTAAAAATTCAGATTATCTAAACACCCTTGCTGAATTCCTTGAAAAGGTAATTGATTTTGTTGATAGGGTTGCTGAAATTGGGGCTGGAATTGCTGAATTGGTTGCTCAAAATTCTAGAATTGTGGCTGCCCAATCTGAGTTTGCTGGAAATTTGAGTAGGGTTGTTGGAAATCTTGCTGTGGTGGCTGCTGAAATTGCTGGAAAGGCTGAAAGTCTGAATAGGGCTGCTGAAATTGGTTGAGAGGCTGACATTGTGGCTGCCCTTGTTAGAATTGATAGTTTGGTTGCTGAAAATTTGAATGGGATTGCTGAAACATTTTGATCTTGCAGCCCTGTCACAAAACAAACAAGAAAAATGGCAGCAACCGTATACAAAAGATAAAGCACAAGAAAAATAGAATCAAATGATATGCCCAAAGCACACAAGCAAAAATCAAACAACTCAACTAGTAGATTCCCCGGCAACGGCGCCAAAAATTTTGATGCCCTCAGATTAGATGTCACGAATGTGTGGGTCTCAAAATCTAGATATGTGTAAAGCTGGAAACCCTTTTTGCAATCAAAGAATAAAAGCGTAGTAAAGGAGCCACAGGTCGTATTTTTCGTAGGGCTAGTTGAGGTTATTTGATTCGAGCTCGAGTTTATGTGTCGTTAAATGTTTTGGGTTTCAAATAAATATTTGGGTTTCAAATAAATATTTGGGTTTTGGGTTGCAAGTAGAATGAAAACTCAATGAAAAGGATAAAAACTTAACCATGGAATTTAACCCAAGTACTTCGGCCAATGAACTCAAACAAATTGGAGCTTAAATGCAACTTAGCCTAATTTGGAGAACAAATCTGATATAAAATTAAACCAAATTTCGGTTGATACCAATGCAGAAATTATCTTCAGGAATTACCACTTAAAACCAACCTAATGCAAAACATCCATAAACAAATTGGTACTAAATCAGTGCCAAATTTCATTTGACACCAAGAACAGAAATGCAAGCTGAAAACTGCTGAAAAGGAGATTCACAGTTCAGAAATGCAATGACTGCAAAAGAGACTGATTTCAAGTTCAAGAATACACTATAAATTGCACTCAACTTGATACAAACCCATGTCGAATCTATTTTTGATACAAGGTGCAGAATTCATCAACTTGATACACCAAAAATGAGAAAACTATTGCGCCAAATATGATTCTAACAACCCAGAAATGAAACTAATCGATCAGGTGTAGAAAGCAAGGCTGCTAGTGAATAAGTTTGCAAAAGTTGAAGGAAGAAATTAAGCCTCCAAATGCAGATCCAAATCAGACACAACCTGAGCAAAATTCGAAACTGAAATGCAGAATAAGGGTGCAGAAATTCAGCAACAGAGCAAACGCAAAAACAATTTGATCAAGTTGAAATCTGATGCAATAGTTCACCAAACAAACACCCTCTCTGATGAGCTGAAATCAAAAATTCAGACACGAGCTGAAAAAAATGCAGAAATGATTTAGAAATGCAGAAACGAAATCAATTTGCAGAAATGGAAATGGATTCACATCAATCTGATGCGCAAACTCTGATATCAAATGTTATTTAAATGGAGCAAGTTGCTATGTAAATTCAGGAGATAAAACTAGCTAGCTTGATACAATATTCAGGGCATCAATAAAAATCTAATACGCAGAGATGCAGAAATGAAATGCTGGAAAACAAAACGTGCAGGCTGAAATTCAATCTGCATCCGAATTCAGAAACAAGGAAGCAACTGTGATTAAATGCACCATCTAATGTTCACACACAATGTAGAAGATCTAAGATTCACTTTCCACAAACTATAAGAACTACAACTTAAAACTGGCAGAACTTAAAACTGGCAAGCAAGAACAAAACTGATACGCAAGAGAAAAACAGGACATGAAACTGATACGCATGAACTAAATTAGGAAATAAACTGAATTCAAATACAATTGTTCACTAACAAACAATAAATCTAATTAGCTTGCATAATTGAAACTAATTAAAGCATGAACAAATCAGAAACGAAGCTTGACTAATCTGAAATTCAGAAACAATAAATGGCACGCAGAAAAGGGAATTACAGCTAAAACAGAAATTACAATAAGAAAATTACTCCTCAATCCTTCCCTAGCTCAAGAACTCCTTGTTCGTCATGCAAGGGCTGGCCTCGAACCCCTAAGCTCAGCAATTCACTGGGGAACTGAATCCGCGATCGAGTCAAGCTCAAATTCTGTTCAAGATGGAAAACCCAATCAATTTCCTCAATCCAGCCTTGTCCAATTGCGCAGATGGTGCGGGGATGAACCAAGCAATCTAGGGAACCCCTCCAGATAGCTCGGATTGGTGTAGGACGGAACAAAACTGAAATCAAAACAGTCAATGGCAGAGCTGAGGAAACCCTCACTCAGCTCTGTTCTTGCCCAATTCTGAGCTGAAACCTCCACGGATTGCTCTCCCTAGTGACCTCGAACTTGATCTAAATGAAGAGTTAAGGTGGTCGCGCCCTCTGATCGAAGAAACTACTGAAGAAAATGTTGGAGCAATCGACCCTAGGATGGTCCGGTGTGACCATGGGTTTTGATGTTTGTGCAAAGGGTTTAAGTTAGGCTTACCCTTGTATTTGATATGCGTATATGGAGTGTGCAGGTTGTACAGGTACGCATATGGACCTGACTGAACGGCCTCAGTACGGTGAAGGATGGCATGGAGACAAGCTGGAGGCTTGTGTGCGCATCTGAGGGACCTTGGAGTGCAGAGACGATGAGCTGATGGGCGCGGACTTCGAGGCGTACGTGAAGGGTGGCATGGATGCAAGCTGGAGGCTTGCGTGCGCATCCGAGGGACGAGGGCCGAAGATGAAGAGGGCGCGAAGGCAATAGTCGAGGCTGCGGAGGAGGAGTCAGTCGAGTCGTGAGGGTGCGAGTGCTGTGTGAATGTACTCGGGAAGTCCTAAAGGTCGAGTGCTGAGTGAAATGTACTCAGGGAGGCAAAACCCTAGGCTGGTAAGCAGGGCAGTCGACTGCCAGGTTGGCAGTCGACTGCAGGAACTCACAGAAAAACGGGTCGACCCAAGGAGGGTCGACCAGTTGACTGCCAGTCGACTGGAATTGGTTCCAGTCGACTGGTCAGTCGACTGGAATTGGTTCCAGTCGACTGGTCAGTCGACTGGAATTGGTTCCAGTCGACTGGTCAGTCGACTGCCCTAGGGGCAGTCGACTGGTGAAGTCTGAAAATAACTAAGAATTCGAACGTTGGGGTGTAACGGTCGGATTTTAGTTATACCAGTCGACTGGCCCTGGGGCAGTCGACTGGGGGCGTGATTTTCAGCCCGAGTCTATTTAAAGGGACTCGTTTTGGGGCTGGGCTTCTTGGCGAATCTTGCTTGGAAAAAGCTTGATAGTAGCCTTGTGTGCTCAGGTGCTTGTAGAGGATTGTGGAGAGGTTTCTCCACCCACAAGGAGTGACACGAGTTAGTCGGAGGGAATCCGGGGAGCGATCCGCCGAAGGATCAAGGGATCGTCCACCTCACGGACTGTCGTGGAGTAGGAGCTTCATCTCCGAACCACGTAAATTGGTAGTGTTAGCATTGTTTAGTTGTTAGTTTCTTTATTATTGTATTTCCGCTTGCGCAACTAACAACGTAGGTGAAAGAAAGCTCCGAAATTGCTATTCACCCCCCTCTAGCTAGGGCAAAGATCCCAACAGAAAATGCGAAGAAGAACGAAGACGAAGACGTTGCGGTGAAGACGTTGCGGCGAAGACGTTGCGGCGAAGACGTTGCGGCGAAGACGCGACACTGTGCTCTGTGGGAAAAGTTTGATTAAATACATAGGAATGGACGACCCAGATTGTTTGGAGAAAATCTAACGGCTGATCTTCATCCAATCTGAACCAAACTTTGATGATATTGATCAAGGGTCAGGATCTACCTCGGGGTATCTCGGATCCTCCAGATTTGCAACGGATGGTCCAGATCAACCTAATCTTTGAATGGACAGTCTAGAACCCTCTGAGCTTGATCCAATGGTTGGATGATCTTTGATTGGGATGAAAGTCTCAGATCATGATCTCAGCACTTGATCAGCCCTAACCCTAGCTCGGATTGCCTCAGATGGTCCCAGATGGCTCAGATCTAGCCGCTTTTGAATCGGATGACCCAGATTAATCCGAAGCTTGATAACTCGATCCGGGTCCACTTCCGACTCAAGTTTAACCCAGTATGCCCTAGGTCCATGATCCTTTCATGTCTACAAAAATAGATCAAAAATTTAGAGGCCAAATAATCCAAATATGTAAAGATTTACAATTAAGTCTAAAGTAAAGATAAGTCCTAGAACCTAGTGTAAATTCACAATTAAGCAAGTAAAATATGGGTCAAACTTAGATTTTAGCAACTAAAATAATCAATAAAATGGTACTTATCAGCAGGTTTGCAGGATACACATGGACTTAGCTGGATGGCTTCGAGTTCGACGAAGGATGGTGTGAGGAGACAAGCCGTGGACTTGTATACATCCGAGGGATCGTGGACAAAGCAAGGACAATGAGCCGAGGGAAGCGGACTTCGAGGCATACGCGAAGAATGACATGGGAGATAGGTCGTGGGCTTGCATGCATTCGAGAGACGAGAGCCAAAAATGAAGAGGGCTTGAAGGCAACAGATCGAGGCTGCTAGATAAAGAGTTAGCTGAGTTGTGAGGGTTCGAGTGCTGAGAGAAGTGTACTCGAGAAATCCTAGGGTTCGAGTGCTGAGGGAAGTGTACTCGAGAAATCCTAGGGTTCGAGTACTGAGATAATTGTACTCGGGAAGGCGAACCTTAGGTTTAGGGGTGGACCAGTCGACTGATGCTTGATCAGTCGACTGATGAAGTCCACAGAAAGATCAGTCGACTACCCCTGGAGCAGTCGACTGATGGCAGCTGAAATTCGAACGTTGGGCTGTAACATTCGAATCCTAGTGGCACCAGTCGACTGGTGCTTGACCAGTCGACTAGTAACGGTCATTTCAGCCAAGAGCCTTATTTAAGAGGGCTCGGTTTTGGCTGAGAGTTCTTGACGAAATTGGCTTTGGTTAAAGGCCAATTAGTAGTCTAAGAGCTCAGGAAGGTGTTGCGGGTTGTGACGAGGTTTCTCCACCCACAAGGAGCTACACGAGCTAACTGGAGGTCTTCCAGGGAGTCATCTACCGACGGATCGGGATCGTCCACCTTACGGACAGCCGTGGAGTAGGAGCTTCATCTCCGAATCACGTAAATTGGTTTGTCTTCTTAGTTGTTAGTTTTAGTTTAAATTGTATTTCCGCTTGCGCACTAACAACGTGTAAGAAGAAAATTGAAGATTAGCTATTCACCCCTCCTCTAGCTAAACGACAAGGTCCCAACAAGTGGTATCAGAGCAAGGTTCGCTCATTTACGGACTAACCGCCGGGAGAACAAAAAGCTAGATGAAGATGGACTCGGAAGGTCCGCTAGGATAGGATATTCGGATTCCACCTCCATACGACCAAGATGATTTCGAGTATTGGAGAAAGTGATTGGAGACGTGGTTCCAAATGGATTGGGATCATTGGACCGCATTGGAGGTTCCATTTGAAGCTCCAACGGACAAGAAGGGAAAACGCCTTCGACCTCGGTATTGGACCAAGGATCAAACGGAGGAAGCGGAGGTGGATAAGGAGGTAACTAGAATTGTATTAAATTTATTACCTTCATATATTGTGTCAAATGTAGGAAACTACAAGAATGCGTATGAGCTATGGAGAAAGGTGATAGCTTTATATGAAAATTCGACACAAGAACGAGGAGAAGAGGAGCCCAAGGAAAAGGGGTCATTGGTCCAAGATAAAGAGAAGGACCAATCGGGAGTTGAGTCAAGTTCAACATCCGAAGAGGAGGAGAAAGTTGAATTATCCACATCCTCGAGTGAGGAATAAATAGAAGAAGTCTCCACTTCAAGGATTGAGGGGAGGAGAGACCATCCTCAATGTCGGAGCAAGAAGAAACTTCCACCTCCATCAAAGCAAAGTTAAAGGATCACATAATTTGCTTTGGGTGCAATCAAAAGAGACACTACAATGACAAGTGTCTATTGAGTAAGAAAAATGAGGTAAACCCTAAACTCAATCCAAATAATTTGAACATTAACATGGGTTGTAGGGATGGAGCAAAGAAGGATAAGAAGCATATAATTTGCTTCACGTGTGGTGAGCATGGACACTACCACACCAAGTGCCCAAATAAAGGAGAAATCAAGAAATTGACGCACTTGAAGGAATTGGAGAAGAAGAGGAGCTCAAGTCAGGGGGGAGCTTCAAAAGTAAAAGGGAAGGTAATCCCTTATTTAAAATTAAATCCAATTTCTAGTTCTTATATGTTTGTTAAGAATAATCATGGATTTAAGTATAATGATAGGAATAGGGTTAACAAGGTAGATAATGCTAGAAAATCATTACCCAAAGCTAGACCAAGAAAGACTCAAACTACCATGCCTAAGGGAGGGAAGGTAGTTAATGATCAAGGCACAAATTCCAAGAAGGAGAGACATACGCTTAGGGAGGTGGGTAGGTCTAGGAATGTCCAAGGTGGACATGTTGACTCTAGGGTTTGAGCTCTAGAGTTGGAAAATCAAGTCTTGAGGGCAAGACTTGAAGAAATGGAGAAAACCCTAGATAGATTCACTATTGGATCTGAGGGTTTAGGTATGAGGTTGGGTAGTTAAAACCCCAACAATGATAGATCGGGTCTAGGATACCGATCTAAGTTCTCCGATGCCAATGAAAAGAAATATGCTAGGGTAGCATATAACTATGACAAGGAGAGGAAGTCCAAAAATGGCAAGGGGATGCCATTTAAAAGCAAGAAGAATGTCTTAACTAAGGACAAGAGGTCTAAAGTTAAGAAGGTTAGGGTTATAGACCAAGAGTCACCGGAGGTGCACCGGTGTGGTCTAGCGTTTGTTGAGTCGCCTAGGGAGGTGGCTAAAGCTAAGAGCTCAAGGGGGAGCTTTAGGATCCAAGTTGGAACCATGGTCTATGGATCCCGGGAGGATTTCTCTTGGAAGTCTAGATGGGTCATGGAGTATGCCAAGGGATGTGGAGACGGATTTGAAGTCTCAATTCTAGGGATTTGGCACAATGAGTTTGAGTATCATGTATAAAATATGACATCGGGGGTCATATAGCATGGAAGTTGGTTTTGGATGTATAGATGTCATATAAACCAATGTTAGGGATACATTGTGGTTTGGTATGGGCAGAGACATCAAGAGAAGGTCAAAACTAGGACTTTAGGTCAAGGTTCAATTGAACCATTTAGCTAGTTTTAGGTTTTGTGTCAATCTTCGGATTGGTGATGGATACATGTTTAAATGTATTTTTCCCAAGTAGACATGGGTATCACAAACCTCTTCACAGAATTTGAGAATTTTTCGAGATTTATGGAATTTCTGATGCATTTCTGAAATTGGGTCAGAAATATTAAAAATGGGATTTTCAGGGTACTAGTCGACTGGTTCAGGGGCAGTCGACTGATAGAGGCTGAAACTATTTTTTCAGCAATCAAAAGGTGTCCAAATGATGTGAAACAAGTGTGTAATCTTATGGGAGGTTAGTACACTGTGTTTATGATCATTAGAGGTTAAAAGATCCAATAAGAGGAAAATTGTTGGAATCTTGTTGATGTGTGACAAAGGGGGAGAAGTGTTGGGTTTAAGTGGGAAACAAAACATGCCTCTGCAAGAAATCCTAGGTCAAGGGGGAGCTTACGTAAAGGGGGAGCATTGTTGCTCAGTTGATGGCAGAAGGGAAACCTTGGGAAGGTTCTTAAAAAGCCTTTGTAAGTTCAATATAGGGGGAGCCTTAGAAAGGTTTTAAAAAGCTCATTTTAGTAAAAGTCCTAAACTCATTTGGGAGGTTTAGGTGTGGGGATGTCTTATGATAGGATCCATGCATGTTTGCATTGTATACGCATTGGCGGTATAAGTCCAAGGTGAAGCCTTGGCAACGTAAGTCCAAATGGTTTTTAGCATTGTATTTTCTATTTGTTTTCCCTAACTTAAACGTATTGTCAAATATCAAAAAGGGGGAGATTGTTGAGGCAATTTATGGTCCGGAGTAACCATGTGTTTTGATGTTTGGGCAAAGGGTTTAAGTTAGGTTTACCCTTGTGTTTGATATGTATTTTTAAGTGTGCAGGTTTGCAGGATACATATGAACTTAGCTGGACGGCTTCAAGTCCGGCGAAGGATGGTGTGAGGAGACAAGCCGTGGGCTTGTATACATCCGAGGGACCGTGGACAAAGCAGGGACAATGAGCCGAGGGAAGCGGACTTCGAGGCATGCACGAAGGATGGCATGGGAGATAGGCTGTGGGCTTGCATGCATCCGAGGGACGAGAGCTAAAAACGAGGAGGGCTTGAAGGCAGCAGATCGAGGCTGCTGGATAAAGAGTCAGCTGAGTTGTGAGGGTTCGAGTGCTGAGGGAAGTGTACTCGGGAAATCCTAGGGTTCGAGTGCTGAGAGAATTGTACTCGAGAAGGGGAACCTTAGGTTTAGGGGTGGACTAGTCGGCTGATGCTTGATCAGTCGACTGATGAAGTCCACAGAAAGATCAGTCGACTGCCCTTGGAGCAGTCGACTGATGGCAGTTGGAATTCGAACATTGGGTTGTAACGTTCGAATCCTAGTGGCACCAGTCGACTGGTGCTTGACCAGTCGACTGGTAACGATCATTTCAGCCAAGAGCCTTATTTAAGATGGCTCAGTTTTGACTGAGAGTTCTTGACGAAATTGGCTTTGGTTAAAGGCCAATTAGTAGTCTAAGAGCTCAGGAAGGTGTTGCGGGTTGTGGCGAGGTTTCTCCACCCACAAGGAGCTACACGAGCTAGCCGGAGGTCTTCCGGGGAGTCATCCACCGACGGATCGGGATCGTCCACCTTACAGATAGCCATAGAGTAGGAGCTTCATCTCCAAACCACGTAAATTGGTTTGTCTTCTTAATTGTTAGTTTTAGTTTAAATTGTATTTCCGCTTGCGCACTAACAACGTGTAGGAAGAAAATCGAAGATTAATTATTCACCCCCCCCTCTAGCTAAACGATAAGGTCCAAACACTAAGTATCTCGGGCATCCGCAGCACTACGAGGTATTAGGGTTTTTGGGTCTTGGTGATGTACTGGCACTTTGGTGAAGGCACCTTCCTTTATTACATAAATTCGCTGCAAGACAACAAAAAATACACAGGCGGGTACACAATATGCGAGGTAAGTCTTACCGGGAACGAAAGGGTCGAAGATAGTTGGCCTGCCCTGGCCTCTTGATCCTTTTGTTCCTCTCCCCCTGTGCCTGACTGCTTCCTCCAGCTAGCCTTATGGAGCCCTTGGGGTTTTCCGGGACTCTGACCTGACTTCCCCACTGTAGCATCGTCGAGACACCAACTTGTCCCCCTTGACTTTCGTCACTTGGTCGCCTACGGGGGATTTTATCTTCTGGTGGTTGACAGAAACCACCACCTGGAAGACACTGAGCACCGAGCGGCCTAAGATGGCGTTGTAGGATGAGGGAGCGTCCACTATCAAGAAAGGTGCCCTCCTGGTCCTCTCAAGCACGTCGCTACCCAATGAGAGTGATAGGGTGATTTGCCCTATAGGCTATACTCGGTGTTGGGACCGGGTGCATGTTGACATGGATACGGGTTCGTAATTTTAAAACTTAATTACATGCAGCGGAAGGTTTAGCATAAATAATTTCTCAAATTATTTCAATCACGTATCTAGCATGCAACCTTATATTGTGTAGACATGATCATAAATTAAAATTTTGTAGAAAGTAAACTAATTTACTTGATACCTCGCGTAACTCGATGTAAGGGACGAGATCCAACCGTAGCGTCCCTTGGAAGCTCCGCCTCTATTCACATCCACGCCGAGTTTTCTTCGGGATGACTTCGCAAAGCCACGAGTTTCGTGCCGACAAGAACTACTAGATTCTCCAAAGGCACGACAAGAATATCAAGAGAGAGATGGAAAACTAACCACCAAACAAAGAATGGAATCAAGATTCCGGGAGGAAGGAAGGAGTCGCGACCCGCTTCTTCTTCTTCTTCGGCACCTTCTTGGTGGAGGTGGCTCACGGCAACCCTAGGGGAGCCCTCTAGGGACGGCGCCTCCTAGAGGAGGGAGAGGGAGAGAAGGAGAGGAAAGGGAGGCTAGGCAAGAATCCTTGACCTTTTTTTTTATTTCCAACCCTTGCCATGATACCTTTATATAGTAGCCTCTTAATCACCAAGTCTTCTCTTAACGGAATAAAATTTTCATAAGAAAATTATCTTATAAATTTTTCTATTAATTATTCCGTTATGCCAAGTTTTTTTTTATTATAACTTAATTTATAATAAAAACAACCATGTCTCCCTTTTCTTTATGGAATAAAATTTCATAAGAAATTTATTATATAAATTTTTTTTCTTATCATGGAAAATCAATTCATAATTGATTTTATAAAATAAAATAAATCATTCAAGTTTATTTTATTTTCCATGAAAATAATAAACCAAAATCTTGGTTTATAAAATTTATATTATCCATAATTTTATAAAACAAACCACGCTTGGTTTATTTTATAACTTGAACCAAAAAACTTGGTTCTCCCTTTTTATTCTGGCCGACCAAACAAAGAGGGTGAGGACCCTCTTTGGCCGGCCAAACCCAAGCCAAACTGTACGAATTAAACTCATTTAATTCGTTCAATAAGTCTTCAAAAGACTTAGCCATTTTATGCTTCCGTTGCGTCTCTAAAAAATTCAGATTCGACTTATCTCTCTTGATCGGAAAATCCAATTTTCAACTCGTTTTAAATCCCTCGGATTACTCGTAGTGTGTGTGACTAAATAGGCTTTCGATTTATTTTGGCCGTCTATAATTAACCAATTATAGAACGATCATGAGTGGCACCTAGTAGTACATCATGATCCCCAATTAATCGAAAGATAAATGGTTGACCTCAGAATTAATTCTGAAACCCTTCAGCAGCTCTAATGAATCGTGCCTCATTCCCTTCACCATCTTATACCCACTTGGTTCAGGACATGGTCTATATGTGTCAGTCCCCACTAGGCTGACTACGTCACACCTAGCCCAAGTAATGTCTTTCTCGTCCAATGGATTCTAATTACTCTCATGTATTTCAGAGACTCATACTCTGAACATGTCATGCTCTGGCCAGAGGCTTTGAGTAACAATCCGACGATAGGCCTTGGGTATACATCCCCTCGCAAGGAGTGGTGAATCATTTGTAGGCTATTCAAACATCTTCGGGCACTTCGGCTTATACCCAACCATCCTGGGTCCACACCTCCTTGGAGATGCTTGCTTGAGATGTTAAAGTATAAGTCTCCATGACCAAGATATCTTGAACACCGCAAGTCAAAGGAACATCGCACTTAAGCTGCAGTAAGAACTTCACTGACATGTCTATATGTAGACTACCATGTGAAGTTTTACAGCCAGTCACTCCAATGAACTAGCTCCCTTAACTAGCATTCATGTTTATCTCCGGACATCCCAATGTCACCAGCCAGTGAGAATCAGCTGATTAGAGAATAACCCATGCTAGTCTCAACAGCATTGATAGTGTCTTTATTTATCAATTCATCGACTAAGGACAATTTCAATACTTCACAATTGCACATGTAGAGATAATCACTAGTTGTGAATTCATCACAAATTCTCTCATGCTGTGAATTGTATTGTGGACATTCAGTAAATGAGTTTAAGATCCCAATCAAATACATAGACATGTATACTCAAATAATGAATATTAATTTATTAAAATAAATGTTTACAATCATAAGGCGATTGTCTTAGGACACTTCTCTCATATTACTAACAAACTCCCACTTGGCCTAATGCCAATCGCTACGGTATCCAATACCACAGGCTCTAACGTGACCCTCAAACTTACTTTGAGGCAAGACCTTAGTTAAAGGATCCGCTAAATTCCTTTCAGTGGGAATTTTCTCAATTTGTATATCATTCCTACTTATAATCTCTCTGATCAGATGATAGCGGCGAAGCACATGTTTGGATCGCTGATGAGACCTTGGTTCCTTTGCTTGTGCAATAGCTCCATTGTTGTCATAGTAAACCGGCACTGCTTCATCAATGGTTGGAACCACACCAAGTTTGGAGACAAACTTCTTGATCCAGACTGCTTCCTTTGCTGCTTCCGAAGCTGCGATATATTCAGCTTCCGTGGTAGAATCCGCTACGGTGTCTTGTTTGGAACTCTTCCAACTTATTGCGCCTCCATTCAAAGTAAATACGTATCCAGACTGAGATTTAGAGTCATCCTTATCTGTCTGGAAACTGGCATCTGTATACCCACGTATTACCATATCTCCTTCTCCATATATTAGGAACACATCCTTAGTTCTTCTTAAGTACTTAAGGATTGTCTTGACAGTCGCCCAATGATCCATTCCTGGATCAGACTGGTATCTGCTCGTGACGCTCAGAGCATACGATACATCGGGTCTAGTACATAACATAGCATATATGATAGATCCTATTGCGGATGTATAAGGAATCTTATTCATGCAAATCCTCTCGTCTTCTGTGCGCGGACACATAGACTTTGAAAGGTTGATCCCATGCCTGATGGGAAGGTAGCCTTTCTTGGATTCCGACATGCTAAACCTTTTAAGCACTCAGTCTATATATGTAGACTACGAAAGATCAAGCAACCGTTTTGATCTATCTCTATAGATTCTAATCCCAAGGATATAGGTTGCCTCTCCCAGGTCTTTCATGGAGAAAGTTTTGGACGACCAAATTTTAACTGACTGTAAGACTGATATATCGTTTCCTATAAGTAATATGTCATCGACATATAATACTAGGAATACGACTGCACTCCCACTAACCTTCTTGTACACACAAGGTTCGTCAGGATTTTGTGAGAAATCAAACTCTTTGATTATCTCATCAAAACGGATGTTCCAGCTCCTGGATGCTTGCTTCAGTCCATATATGGATCGTCGAAGCTTGCATACTTTGGTTTTATCAACCGATGTGAAACCTTCAGGTTGTATCATGTATACATCCTCAAGCAGGTTTCCATTAAGGAAAGTTATTTTCACATCCATTTGCCATATCTCATAATCATAATGAGCTGCTATGGCTAGGAGCATCCGAATGGATTTAAGCATAGCTACTGGCGAATAGGTTTCGTCATAATCAATTCCTTGTTTCTGACGATATCCTTTTGCCACTAATCTAGCCTTAAAGGTAACAACATTACCTTCCATGTCGGTTTTCTTCTTGAAAACCCACTTGCACCCTATGGGCTTAATCCCTTCAGGTGGGTTAACCAAGTCCCATACTTGGTTTTCGTACATGGAATCCATTTCCGACTTCATGGCTTCAAGTCATTTGTCCCTTTCTGAACTTTTCAGAACATCTTCATAACTGATAGGTTCGTCATCGCTTATGAGTATCACGTCGTTCGATTCACTAATGAGAAATCCGTATCTCTCTGGAATATTGCGTGTCCTATCAGACCTACGAAGAGGTGGTGTTGTTTTAGGTTCAACTGATAGCTCATCATTATGAGTTATTGGTTGTGGGTCTAGACTAGGTGTCTCTGTAATGTCTATTGGAGTTTCTTGAACTTCATCAAGTTCAATGCCACTCCCACTGTTTTCTTGTAAAAGAAATTCTTTTTCCAGAAATACAGCATGCCTTGAAACAAACACCTTTTGTTCCAAGGGATGATAGAATTAGTAACCCTTTGTTTCCTTAGGGTATCCAATAAATAGACATTTATCATACTTAGCATCCAATTTGTCTGATATAGTCCGCTTCACATAAGCAGGACAACCCCATATCTTAAGGTGAGTTAAGTGAGGTTTTCTTATTATTCCACGTCTCATATGGAGTAGTAGAGACTACCTTGGTCGGGACTCTGTTTAGCAAGTAAACAGCTGTCTTAAGTGCATAGCCCCAAAAGGATTTTGGAAGAGTTGCATGATTCATCATGGATCTAACCATGTCCATCAAGGTTCGATTGAGCCTCTCAGATACACCATTATGCTGTGGTGTATATGGCGGAGTCCATTGAGACAATATCCCATTGTCCCTAAGATAATCTTGAAACTCTTGACTTAAGTATTCACCACCCCGATCGGATCGAAGTATCTTAATACTTTTGCCAAGCTGTTTCTCTACTTCATTTCTGAACTCTTTGAATTTCTCAAAAACTTCAGATTTGTGTTTCATCAATAACACATACCCGAATCGTGAGTGATCATCGATAAAGATAATGAAGTAGCTATAGCCTCCTTGTGCAAGAGTTGACATTGGTCCACATACATCAGTATGTATTAGACCAAGCAATTCTCCCACTGGTTTACCTTTTTCGGAAAAGGATAATTTGGCCATCTTGCCTTTTAAGCATGATTCGCATGTATCAAATGAACCGGGTTCAAATGATTCCAGAATTCCACATCGGTGTAATTTGGTCATGCGTTTCTTACTTACATGGCCAAGACGACAATGACACGTATAGGAGTCTATTCGATTATCTATTCGAGCACGTTTGTTGCTAACTTCGATATTGAAAACATCACCGGATAAATCTAACGTGTAGATACCATTGCACAAAGTTCCGGTCCCATAAAGAACACTATTTAAAGTTATGTAACAACAATTGTTACTAAAAGTTAAATGATAATCCTTTTCATTCAAGCATGAAATAGATATAATGTTCTTTATTAATGAAGGAACAAAATAACAATTATCCAATTCTAAGACACGTCCAGTAGGGAGCTTTAGCAAATATGTTCCGATGGCAACAGCAGCAATCTTCGCTCCATTTCCAACTCGCAAATTCGCTTCTCCCTTGACGAGTCTTCTTCTATTCCTTAGCCCCTGTATGTCATTACATATATGTGAGCTACACCCAGTATCAAGTACCCAGGTGTTTGAGGAAATAGAGTGGCATTCAATAACGAAGATACCTGAAGAGGATGGGGCATCGGATGCCTTCTTCTTCAAGGACTCAAGATAAACCTTGCAGTTTCTTCGCCAGTGACCCTCCTTGCCACAGTGATGGCAAGTGCCTTTTGGTGTCTTTTCAGTCTTTTTGGCCTTTTTCTTCTTTCCTTTATTCTGTTCTTTGGCCTTCCTCTTAGAACCTTTCTTCGAGAAACCAACTAACAGTACCGTCTTCTGATCCTGCTTCACAGAAGGCTCTATAGTCTTTAGCAGGTTGAGCAACTCAGGAATGGTAGTCTCCAGCTTGTTCATCCGATAGTTTATCATAAATTGTGAATAACTTTTGGGTAAACAATGCAGAATTAAGTCAATACTTAGTTCATGATCCATTGCAAAACCGAGTGTGCCCAGTCGCTCAATGTACCCCAACATCTTCACACAAACTGTGAGACAGAAGTGCTTTCCTGCATCTTAGAGGTGAAGAGGAGTCTGGAGACCTCGAACCTTTCGGATCTCGCCTGCTCGTCAAATAACTCATGAAGATGGAAGATGATGGTATAAGCATCCATATGCTCATGCTGCTTTTGCAGCTCA
>JAGFNQ010003379.1:456907-501124 GCA_024364735.1 Boesenbergia rotunda | reverse complement strand
ATTATTTCAACCACGTATCTAGCATGCAACCTTATATTGTGTAGACATGATCATAAATTAAAATTTTGTAGAAAGTAAACTAATTTACTTGATACCTCGCGTAACTCGAAGTAAGGGACGAGATCCAACCGTAGCGTCCCTTGGAAGCTCCGCCTCTATTCGCGTCCACGCCGAGTTTTCTTCGGGATGACTTCGCAAAGCCACGAGTTTCGTGCCGACAAAAACTACTAGATTCTCCAAAGGCACGACAAGAATATCAAGAGAGAGATGGAAAACTAACCACCAAACAAAGAACGGAATCAAGATTCCGGGAGGAAGGAAGGAGTCGCGACCCGCTTCTTCTTCTTCTTCGGCACCTTCTTGGTGGAGGTGGCTCACGGCAACCCTAGGGGAGCCCTCTAGGGCCGGCGCATCCTAGAGGAGGGAGAGGGAGAGAAGGAGAGGAAGAGAGGCTAGGCAAGAATCCTTGACCTTTTTTTTTTTATTTCCAACCCTTGCCTTGGTACCTTTATATAGTAGCCTCTTAATCGCCAAGTCTCCTCTTAACGGAATAAAATTTTCATAAGAAATCTATCTTATAAATTTTTCTATGAATTATTCCGTTATGCCAAATTTTTTTTTTATTATAACTTAATTTATAATAAAAACAACCATGTCTCCCTTTTCTTTATGGAATAAAATTTCATAAGAAATTTATTATATAAATTTTTTTTCTTATCATGGAAAATCAATTCATAATTGATTTTATAAAATAAAATAAATCATTCAAGTTTATTTTATTTTCCATGAAAATAATAAACCAAAATCTTGGTTTATAAAATTTATATTATCCATAATTTTATAAAACAAACCACGCTTGGTTTATTTTATAACTTGAACCAAAAAACTTGGTTCTCCCTTTTTATTGTGGCCGGCCAAACAAAGAGGGTGGGGACCCTCTTTGGCCGGCCAAACCCAAGCCAAAACCGTACGAATTAAACTCATTTAATTCGTCCAATAAGTCTTCAAAAGACTTAGCCATTTTATGCTTCCGTTGCGTCTCTGAAAAATTCAGATTCGACTTATCTCTCTTGATCGGAAAATCTAATTTTCAACTCGTTTTAAATCCCTCGGATTACTCGTAGTGCGTGTGACTAAATAGGCTTTCGATTTATTTTGGCCATCTATAATTAACCAATTATAGAACGATCATGAGTGGCACCTAGTAGTACATCATGATCCCCAATTAATCGAAAGATCAACGGTTGACCTCAGAATTAATTCTGAAACCCTTCAGCAGCTCTAATGAATCGTGCCCCATTCCCTTCACCATCTTATACCCACTTGGTTCAGGACATGGTCTATATGTGTCAGTCCCCACTAGGCTGACTACGTCACACCTAGCCCAAGTAATGTCTTTCTCGTCCAATGGATTCTAATTACTCTCATGTATTTCAGAGACTCATACTCTGAACATGTCATGCTCTGGCCAGAGGCTTTGAGTAACAATCTGACGATAGGCCTTGGGTATACATCCCTCGCAAGGAGTGGTGAATCCTTTGTAGGCTGTTCAAACATCTTCAGGCACTTCGGCTTATACCCAACCATCCTGGGTCCACACCTCCTTGGAGATGCTTGCTTGAGATGTTAAAGTATAAGTCTCCATGACCAAGATGACTTGAACATCGCAAGTCAAAGGAACATCGCACTTAAGCTGCAGTAAGAACATCACTGACATGTCTATATGTAGACTACCATGTAAAGTTTTACAGCCAGTCACTCCAATGAACTAGTTCCCTTAACTAGCATTCATGTTTATCTCCGGGCATCCCAATGTCACCAGCCAGTGAGAATCAGCTGATTAGAGAATAACCCATGCTAGTCTCAACAAAATTGATAGTGTCCTTATTTATCAATTCATCGACTAGGGACAATTTCAATACTTCACAATTGCACATGTAGAGATAATCACTAGTTGTGAATTCATCACAAATTCTCTCATGCTGTGAATTGTATTGTGGACATTTAGTAAATGAGTTTAAGATCCCAATCAAATACACAGACATGTATACTCAAATAGTAAATATTCATTTATTAAAATAAATGTTTACAATCATAAGGCGATTGCCTTAGGACACTTCTCTCATATTACTAACACTCGGTACCCCGTAAAGCCGAACAGTGGGGTTGAGACCAAGAGTAGCTCATCCTCGTCGATCTGCATCTAGTCCAGAGCTGCCTTGTACAGGATATTCACAGAACTTCCTGTGTCCACGAAGATGTGCTTAACCTCGTAGTTGGCGATACGGGCAAGGATTACTAGGGCGTCTTCATGGGGAGCTTCCACTTCTTCCAAGTCTGCTGGATCAAAAGAGATTGTAAGGCCATGCACCTGGCTCCGACTCGTCCCGATTGAGTAGTTTTTCAGTCGTCAGATATGAGACTTCCTTGCCCGGTGGGAATATCCTCCAGTGGGTCCCCCTGGAGATTACTCCAACATGACCTGAGGGTGGGCCACGTACAAGGGCCTTGCTGTTCCGGGGATCTCTTTCTAAGGAGGGAGATCGGCGGGGTGCAGGCCCCCGGCTCCTTCCCCGTGACCGTGACCGAGAACTTTGTTGGGTCTCGTTTTCCCCAACCTGCTAATGCCGAGGAGAAAGGCTTCGCTATGGAGATCTTCGGCGATACCCCGCTTTATTCCACTTTCTCCGAGGTTTGGTGTCTGCCTCCTCATTCAATTTCCTCTTCAAGGCATGACACTCCTCGGTGGAGTGTGTTGTACTGCCTTGGAAACCGCAGTACTTCGCCAATGCTCTGGCTGCTCAGTATCCACCATCTTGACCAGCCTTCGATTGCCAGCCCACTAGTCCTTCCCGAGGTGAAGGTCCTTTCCTCGAGTGGGAGCTGGGGGCTCCCTCCTTTCAGACCGGGGAACCGCTTGAGGGAGGACTCCGGCTGGTTCCTTGTGACGAGCATATTGCACCTCCTCCACGTTAACGTGCTTGACAGTACGCCCCAGCAGATCATCGAAGCTGATGGGGGGCTTCTTCACCAGGGATCGAAAAAAATCTTCTTCCACGAGCCCTTGGGTGCAGGCACTAACGAGGATTTCCGACGTTGCACTGGGCACGTCTTGTGTCACCCTGTTGAACCACTGGATGTACTCCTTGAGCGGCTCTTTCGGCTTATGCTTAAGGGCGAACAGATTGAGTGTCGTCTTCTGATAGCGTCGGCTATTGGCGAAGTGGTGGAGGAAGGCGGTTCTAAACTCCGCGAAGGAGTTAATAGAACCTTGTGACAACCTCTAGAACCATCGTTGGGTTGCTCCAGACAGGGTGTTCAGGAGCACCCGACACTTTACACCGTCAGTATAATGGTGCAGAAGTGCCGCATTTTCAAACTTGCAAACATGATCCTTCGGATCTATCTTCCCGTCATAATCAGCGATCCCAGGGCCGCGAAACTGCTTCGGCATGGGATCTTCCACAATCTCAGATGAGAAGGGAGTAGAGGGAGCCTTATGGGAGGCCTTAGGTTCCTCCCTTTTCCCTTGTCCCTCTTCGTGCCTCTGCGATGGAGGCTACCGAGTTGACCTTCTCGACATCTCCGGGAGAGTCTCTCCGAGGGCCTGGGGTTGCTCCGTCCCGTCGCCCTAATGGTGTGACGGATCTTCGTGAGTGCGAGATGGAGACTCTAGGGATCTCCTCCCATGAAGGAGTCCCTTGCTGTCAGGCGGCTTGCTCGACTTGGTGCTGCTCGAGCGCTTCTTTGATGGCGTTGGCCACCAAGCGATCCAGTTCCTCCCTAATTAGGACAATGGATTGTCCCTCCGACCCTACCATCGGTGCACCTTCCGGTGTTTTACTAGTTTCCCACATACGTCGCCAAACTTGTTCCGGAAGGAATCGACGTCGATAGCCAGTCACCAGGGTTCAGCCCACGCGAATGCTGACGTTAGGGGAGGAACTCCGCACCCTGCGAGAATAACACGAGCGTTAGGGGAACACGCGGGAGGTTGTCCGGCAGAGCCCACTCCGATGCTCAAGTCAGTGCCTTGATGGAGAAGATGGAGAGAAGGCAAGACAATGTGTATAGTAAAGAATGCGTAACCCTCTTACCGGAGGGGTTGAAATACCTTTTATACCTGCGGCGGCTGCCTTGGTGCGTCCCCATGATCTATGTCACGTCCCCCCTTCGTCGGTTACAGGATAATCATTAAAACGGTCTACACCGTCATTAAGTGTGACCCGTTGCGACATTTAAGGGTCATCATAACTCCGCGATAGGGGGATGCTTATCTATATATCCGAAAAAAGGGAGGGACCGTTACTTGAGGTCGAATGCTGCTTGGGCTCCGCTTCCCCGAGATGATCTCGGGGTCTTCTGGCCTGGGAGGTTGCGGGCGCTCCGCTTCCCCGAGGTGGTCTCGAGACCCGACTTCCCGGGGTGATCCCGGGAGGGGTTTTCTGATATATCTGATCTCCAGGGTGTGTTTAACGCGGGAGAGCTCCGCGGGATCCCCTTCCCGAGAGTGTCCCAGGAGCTCTGAGTGGGGAGTCGCTCAGATTCGCCACATCTTACCACCCAACTTCTTCAGTCCACATGTCCATTACGGAATATTCAACCTCATTATATATATATATATATATATATATATATATATATATATATATATATATATATATATATATATATATATATATATAAAAGCTAGCAACTTTAAAAAGAAACAGTCCGATAATTTATTTCAATACGTCATAGATGGAAATGCAATTTGACGTAAATTCGTATTATATTCTATAAGACTATAGCCCTCTTTGATTCTTGAACGTTGAATCTTCCATTAAGTGTCTACAGTTAAGTTGGTATTATATTCTTAGCTCAATATTTATTTATAGTTAATTTCTATGTCATGGCACCTTTCTGTTGGCAGGGAGATATACTGCATTGTTTGGTCAAATTAGTTCCACTCGGATTCGTCAAATTTATGAGTTGAAGTCTGGTCAAATTAATCCCACTGTCAGGATCGAAGGCTTCATTGTCATCGTTTTGTCCAACGAAGCGACGTCACCTAGTTTCCAATATATATAATAAATGAAGAGAAAGAATAACATCTTTCCTCGATTTCTTTTCTTGTTAAATTAAAAAAATTATTATATTATGTTTTTATAAAAATAAATTGGAAATTTATTAAATCACGCACCTAATTTTTGAATTTATAAAAAAAACTCATATTACTTTGGTATTCATCAAGCAATTCTAATTTTTTCTTTTTGTCTTTTCACTATCATTTTTTTTCTATCTCTTTATTTTTCTCACTCCTGTATATGCAACCTCAATTATCTTTCTTCTCTTTTTTACATATATGCATAATATAGGCCTATATACAAATTATATTAGACCCATGACATTTAGGGTTTAATTGATTCTTTTTTATAACAATTTAATATTTTCGGAGAATCCAAAAATAAATAATGAATAATATATTTGAACTTCTTACTACCTCAGAAATACACATGACTTAAAATGATAACAATTTGAGGTATCCGAAATTATACTAGAATCCACAATCGATTGCAACCATTTTCAATTTTTGTGGTTTTATGAAATTATAAGGAGTTTAAATATATTACCCATTATTTATTTTGACTTTTCCAGATATGTTAAAATGTTATTGAAAAAATCAATTAAAATCCCACATTAGGCCCACATTGAAACTGATATGAGTTTATATAGGCCTAAAGTGGGCTTGATATGAGTTTATATTAAACCTAACGTGGACATGATATGAACTTATATTAGGCCTAATATAAGATTTCAGCCAATTCTTTTTTATTACATTTTAAGAAGCCAAAATAAATAATAGATAACATTTTAAACTTCTTGTAATCTTAAAAATTTACAAGAACTGAAATGAGTATAATTAGAGATTTTAGATCCATCAATGTATTTCGGATGATTGGGCAAAAACTCCCATATTCGACCTGATATAGATCATATCCGGCCCACATTGGGTTTGGGGGGGGGGGGGGTTGTCAATTAGTGGGTTTGGTCGAAATTCACTGATAAATTTATATTGAGCTCTAATTGTACTATCTATTATTTATTTCGATTTCTCTCGAGATGTTAAAATGTTATAAAATTCAACTAAATCCTAAACACCGTGTGCTTGATATGATTTGTATTTCAGGTGGCTTACGTTATTGTATGTGCATGCATGCATAAAAATGAGAAAAAGAGAAGAGATAGAAAAACAATAATAAATAAAAAGAAAAAAAGAAAAAATTGAGATTTGTAATAGACCTCTATTGATGAATTTGAAAATTTATGTGAATGGTTTAATAAATTCCCGAAGATGAATTGTATTGTATTGAAAACATTCAAAGACTTACCACTAAAAAATTGACTTTTATTGTCCTTTATTTCTCAACTTGAAGATATATTATATTTATGTTATTTTATATCTATTTAAATTGAAACTCTGGATTTGCAATTCATGGGAGGAAACCACCCTCCAAATTCATGAAGAATACTTAATAAAATAAAAACAACTTGGAAATAAGGCGTGCAATTAATATTTTAATTATTGTACGGGTTTTTTTTTCCTTTCACAATGGTAGAAAAAATCTACGTACGGCAACAAAGTATGCGCCAACGAAGCGGCGTCTCCAAGTTTCCAATATCTCTTCAGTCTTCATTTATTATATATACATCTGTCATATGATCCTAGCAACTGCAGAAATTGCAAGCAAGCGAAGAGAGAATCGTTGATCTTTCCTCGACTTCTTTTCTTGTCAATTAAGAGATAATGGTGAAGTACCATGAGCATGAGGTGGTCATCGTGGGCGCCGGCATCGCCGGGCTGGCGACGGCAGTGGCCCTGAAGATTGTAGGATTGCCGAGTTTGGTGCTTGAGCGGTCCCCGGAGCTCCGAACCACCGGTGGAGCCTTGTCTTTGTTCCCCAACGCTTGGCACGCTCTCGAAGCACTCCGTGTTGCTCACAAGCTCATTCCCCTCTACCCCACATTAAACACGTATCGATACTTTCTTTGACCACATCATTCCTCAATTTTGATTAATTTTTAATGTATTTCTGTTTGTGTTTTTAGATCACGAGTTACCGATCTTTCAAGTGGATCGTCTAAAGTGGTACCCTTAAACAAGACAGAGACGTAATATATATAAATCATGATTTTTTTAGATCGTTAAACTATCATTTTGGTAACATTTTTTTTGCTGTTTCTTGTGATAGAGGAGACACAGGAATCAGGTTAGTACACAGGAAGGCCCTGTTACAAGCGCTGGCCGAGGAGCTGCCACAGGACAACATAAGGTTCTCCTCCAGGATAGTCTCCATCGACCAAGAACAGGGTTCGTCGCCGGCCACAACTGTGCACTTAGACGACGGTTCCGTTATCAAGGCCAAAGTGCTCATTGGCTGCGATGGCGTTCACTCGGTTGTGGCGCGGTGGTTGGGCCTATCGCCGCCTGTTGAGTCTGGTCGCTCCGCCATTCGGGGACTCGCGGTGTTCCCCGACAGCCACGAGCTCAAGAATGAAGTCTTGCAGTTCTTCGGTGATGGAAAAAGAGGCGGGGTGATTCCTCTTAGCAACAAGGAGGTTTACTGGGTCATCACCCGCTCCTCCGATGACAGAGGCAAGTCTCTGTTTTCTCTAGCTAGTTTTATTTCCCAAGTTGCCGCAATTAGTCGCCGGTTTCAAAGTGGATAGCTTCTTTACATTGCTAATTAAATGCAGATAAAGAGATGGCCGGAGCAACGCCGGAGTTCATCATGGAGGAAGTACAACAGCATTTGACCGAAGACTTCCCGCCGGAGATGCGATATGCCCTTGAACACGTGGACGCGAGCACTGTGAGCTGGGCGCCGCTGCTGATCCGAGTCCCGTGGGACCTCCTCCTGCAGCGGATGCAGAAGGGGTGTGTGACGGTCGCAGGCGATGCTATGCATCCCATGACGCCTGAGATCGGGCAGGGTGGGTGTGCCGCGCTGGAGGACGCCGTCGTGCTGGGGCGGTGCCTTGCGCGGGCACCGTTGCTGGAGGCTGGATTGGAGAACTATGCCCGGGAGCGTCGATGGCGAGTCGCTGGAATCGTGGCGGCGGCGTATCTGTCCGGGTGGGTGCAGCAAGGCGGCTCCAACGGCTTGTGGAGGCCGTTGGCCAAGTGGTTTAGGCAGAGGGTATACTACCAATACGTTCATCCAAGGATCGTGGCGGCCATCTGGGGATATGACTGCGGGGAGTTGCCGCGGGCGGAATAGTTAAGTTCATGCAAGCAAACACAGATGGAATTAAGCATACGTCTCTCTCTGCCCATGTGATTTTCAACTGTTTTAAGAGCTTTTTATTTGATGTAATAAAGATGTAATACATTGAGCATAATAAAAAAGGGTGCAATTATAAAGCTTTTAATAAATAATTAACAGATTGTACTATTGACGATTTTATTTTCAATGAAAAATAAATATAAGAATATTGATTATCTAAATAGACTTTGGATTTTCAATTTATCCTTATTGATAAAAAATTTTTGGTCAAGCTGACCATTTCAAAATTAGTGAGTTGAAAAAGTTGGATACCTTATGTTAATTAAAAAAATATTCCATTTTAATTAATTGACCAAGGGGAGTCTTTTTTTTCTTTTCTTTTTTTTTTTTTGCTTTATTATCGAAAGGGTATCCATCCCGATTAATTTATCCTTCTCTCCCTAATCTAATGTTCATCCAGATTTGGGTTGTTTAATTCAAGGCTGGTCAAAGTGGGCAGTGGGAAAGAGTAATGAATGAGAGAGTGAATGACGTGGCAGTTATTATATACATGTTTAATCGTTGATCGGATACTATCGGCGGTCTCTGATCACCGTCCTGAATGAAACTATGTTCTAAGAATATCGGTGAACTCATCGGGAATCATCGCAATTATGATCTCGTCGCATTCACCGTCAATCCGGTGAGATCTCAATTATCGGCGATCATGCCAGGTTCATCATCCCCCAAGACATAGTTTGATTCGGGACGGTGATCAGAGACCATCGGTGGTGTCCGATCGGCGATCGGACGTGTACACATTAGCTGGACGTCATTCACTCTCCCAAATTTCCTCTCCCAATCATTACTCGATGGGAAAAGCCAATACATTTAGGTTTTAGTTTACTTCTCGAAAAAAAAACCTAAACTGTTTGATCTCTCATCTTTCAAAATCCCTCATTCGCCCTTCACCGTCTTCGTTGATCAACTCCACCACACCGCGCACCTCGCTTGCCTATTTATGAAGCTTCCACTTTAAGCTTGTATAAAGCTATTAGACATATAAGAAAAAAAAACAAATAATACATTTAGGGTATTGTGCTTCTTGAAAAAACTCAAACATTTCAAACTCTCATTTTTAGAAATCCCTTGTTCATTCATAGTGTGTTCCCCATGAATGTGAAAATCTTTTATTATTTCTTTTAACTACCTGATGTCGCCTCGGCTTATTCAATTTAGTTCAGTTCTCATTTGAGTGCTCGAACATCTACGCACGTTGTAGCATCTACGATATTGTAGCTACTATAACATTCTACTATAACATTTTGATCTAATTGTATTGTAGCAGTTATAAATTTATTATTGTTACAATAAGTTTATACCACAATGTTATAGCTAATAGTACTACTATAATTATATAATTATATAATTATAAATTATATGTTGTTCATACATAATTTTATATTATTTTTTTTAAACTCAAGCAATCCATCAACCAAGGACGTCATTGTGAGTCACAAACACAAAACACAAAACGTAGTGGAGGCTATATTATATTCTAATATAACATAAGTTGACATTAATATTACAGCAAAAGAGGAAGATAGATCATCGCATCAGCTAGATGATGACACATTTGATTAAGAAGGGGATAGAGATGCGTGTTAGATTGTTGACGGTTTACTAGAGGGCCGGGAGGGGAGGGGAGGGGAGGGGAGGGGAGGGGGGGGGGGTGAATAGTAATTTTCGATTTGTTCTTTCTACAAGTGTTAGTGCGCAAGCAGAAATAATAACAATAAACACAAACAAATGCTAACAAACCTATTTACGTGGTTCGGAGATAAAAACTCCTACTCCACGATAGTCCGCGAGGTGAACGATCCCTCGATCCTTCGGCAGATCACTCCCCGGATGCCTTCCGGTTAGCTCGCGTAGCTCCTTGTGGGTGGAGAAACCTCGCCACAACCTTGAGTACACCTCTGAGCACCTAAGACTACTAACAAGCCTTTACCAAGCTTGTTTCGTCAGGGGTTTCCAGCCAAACCCGAGCTGTTTAAATAAAGCTCAAAGTTGGAAAGTACCCTACCAGTTGACTGCTCTCAGGACAGTCGACTGCCCCCACTCAGATTCGACCGTTGCAGCTCAACGTTCGAATTCTGACTACTTACCAGTCGACTGCTCCTGGGGCAGTCGACTGGTCCAGGGTCAAAAACCTTCTGTAAGTTTCTGTTTGTGCTGACAGCCGACTGTTATATCACCAGTCGACTGCCCAACCTATACAAACACTCCTCCTCACTTCAGTGACTCTCCTCCACGTGTGCCTTCAGGTACACTCCCTTGGCTTGCCCCTTGAAGTCCTCTTTCACCGGCTATCGTCCCTCGGATGTGCACACAAGTCTTCCCTTGGTTTGCCTTCATGTCACCCTTCACGTGTGCCCTTTGAAGCCCATTTCCCGGCTTGCCCTTGGAGTCCTCCTCCCTCGGCTTTTGTCCCTTCATAACTCAGCTGACTCTTCACCAGCAGCCTTGACTATTGCTTTTGCGCCCTCTTCGTCTTTGGCCCTCGTCCCTCGGATCCACACAAGCCTCCAGCTTGTCTCCATGTCATCCTTCACGTACGCATCGCACCCCTCGGCTCATCATCCTTGCTATCCAAGGTCTCTCGAGTGCACACAAGCCTCCAGCTTATCTTCATGCCACCCTTCTCCGTACTGAAGCAGTCCAGCTAAGTCAATATGTGTAACCTGCACATCCTACACACTCAAATACACATATTAAATCGCAAGCGTAAACTTAACTTAAACCCTTCGCCCAAATATCAAAACACATGGTCACTCCGGACCATAGATTGCCTCAACAATATGTAACTGCGTGGTGAGTCCAAAGTGAATTATTCTTTCGCCTTTTACTATAGAAGGGATAGAGATTATTTTAACTTTGTGTCCTAGGCGAAGAAAATTAGTTTGTATTTAAGAAGTAAGAAAATAATAATTCGAACACCAATAATTTCTATGCATCTGATGTTGAGGATGAAAACTTTAGTGTGAATGAGTCAAACCAACGACGATCCAACCCAATATAGTCGAGGACACTATCACGATTTAGCTGATGCAGATGAATAGAGCAGTGACAAATCACCAAAAGTTGACTAAGTGTTCTATGATGGAAAGAGGTTTAAAAAAACTCTAGGGGATCATGTGATATATAAAGTCTTTTAGATCATTCACAAGGAGACGAGAAGTTATAAAATGAAGTTTATTTGTAAGATTATCCTTGTGCTTGAAGCATTGCTGCTAGAGGGTCTGAAAATTTTTTGATCATTGTATTTGACAAATTGCATACATGCTCATCATCTATGAGGAAAAATAAATACTACAAAAACTGCACTAGTTCTTAGGTTGCTAGTGAGATTCAAGAATAACTCATGAATACTGAGAAACACTCCAAAGATGATTATAGCATATATTCAAAAAAAGATTTGGAGTAACAATATTAAAGCAGAATGCATGAAGACCTAAACTCCTAGCAATGATTTATGCATATGGAGATTATGCTGAATCATACAATGATCTTTCTGCATTTACTATAGAATTAAAGATTGAAAATAATTGGATGATGGTGCACGAAGGTCTATACATGATTGTCAATTTCAGTGTCTTCCGGTCTATTGCGGCATGCATATACTCATTTGTTGAATATCTACATTCAATTATTGGTATTGATGCTTGCCACCTTATAAGGAAGTATCTTGGAATTCTTATGATGGCAACTGGTGTGGACAGATCCAAAGAATTATTCCCTGCAGCTTTTACAGTTATAGAAATTGAGAGCAGACTTGCTTGGGAATGGTTCTTGACCGAACTTTGAAATGAGATAATAAGAGATAAATATATATCAATTATAAGTGATAGAAATCCTAGCATACTACATATTGTTAAGGATGTATTTCTAGAGTCACACCACAATTATTGTGTTATACACCTATCCAAGAAATTGGTATCAGGTTGTAAAGATAGAGAGACTACAAAGTTGTCATTGGATACAACACGAGCATGCACTAAGCTCACTTATAATGAGTGCATGGATAAAATGAGTATATACCACACTGAGAGCTATGAGTGGGTTGCGAGAGTGGAGAAGGAGAACTGAGCTAATGTCTATTGATCCTGTCGACAAGCGAAGATCGGTTCTCCCTCGAATGACTCGGTCTAACCAAGCCGACCCGGTCTGCTAGAGTTTGGGAGATCGGACCGAAATAGAGCTCTCAATGTGGTTGAATGGTTGCAAAATGGCAGCGATCCTCTCTACAGAGCCATATGGGGGGTTTATATAGGGGAGAGGTAATTCTCTGCTGTGTCAGGGTTGGCAAATCTCATTAAGGGAGGATCAGTTGACAGACGGTGATAGTGACGGCCGCATTAACGCTGTGAGACTGCCATAGCCGCCTAACACCCTGCTTAATATATCTGTGAAACTGTCCCAGCCGCCTGACACCCTGCCTAACATATCTCTTCTGTCCCTTCTTAACTATCGGCGGCTCTTCCAGGCAATGATTATGCCGGGGGGAATTATCTTCTGAATATTTGATAAGAAAGGCTCATACGATAGGAAAGACGCGTAATTGTTCGGCTGCCCCCGTGTGATCACGAGTTCCTGGTCTCGGACAATAGACTTTGAGGGGCCGACCTCGGGTGACTGACCTCAGGTGACCGACCCCGAGCGTCCCGACCTCGGATGACCGACCCCGAGTGTCCCGACCTTGGACGACCGACCCCGAGCGTCCCGACCTCGGATGACCGACCCCGAGCGTCCCCACCTCGGATGACCGACCCCGAGCGTCCCGACCTCGGATGAGCGTCCCGACCTCGGATGACCGATCCCGAGCGTCCCGACCTCGGATGAGCGTCCCGACCTCGGATGAGCGTCCCGACCTCGGATGACCGACCCCGAGCGTCCCCACCTCGGATGACCGACCCCGAGCGTCCCCACCTCGGATGACCGACCCCGAGTGTCCCGACCTCGGATGACTCTTGGCCTAGCCTATTCACTACCGGCTTAGATCGACAATCGAACCCGACCGAGCTCCTGATCCATCTTAAAATCATACGACCGGATCATCTATTTTCCTAGATGCAGATTTCACATGCTATCTACTAATGGTTCGTGCACTAATGGTTCAGAGTGCATGAACGCAGTGTTGAAGCATGTATGTGAATTATCATCCTCACGGGATGGACTGATGGTTAGTACATGGATATTATCAGCATGAGATATGAGGGCCAATACTTAGCAAAGCCAATGTACCCCCTCCCTATGCACTAGTCACAACATCTGGGCTAGTAGTCTCCGTGATTTATCTTCTCCGTGTTGATCCTGGGATGGATTAGCGGGGGCGCGAGGGTGAGCGAATCGTCTTTTGCCAATTTATATGTGAATTACCAATATGTGACATGATATATAGTATATTAGGAGAAAGTTATCTAAATGGTTTAAATTTCATAGGAAAATTGGTGAAAAATTATTAATCAGGATCACTCCCTATGTCAAAGATCTACTTAAAAAGCACAGTAATTGGGCATGCATTACAATAATCACCCTTGTTCCAATATAGAATTCCAAGTAAGCACCAATATAGATATTTTGTCATTGAGTTATTTGTAAGACATTGTACTTGTCATAAGTTCAATGTTCATGATTTTCCATGTTCTCAAGCAATGTGTATAATTGGGCATGCTCATCTAAAAAAAAATGATTAATGAGATTTTTTCAATCTCGAGCGACCGACTCGGCCTCACGAAAATTTCCCATCGATCGCCAGGATAAATTAAAAAGTGCTCGCGATGGATATTCAGAATCCCAACGTTTCAAAATTCGCGTCCCACGGAAACATTCTCATCTTAGTTCCTTACAACTACGGTGAAGATTACTATTTGACATTATAAACACTTACAATGACGTTATCCGTGGAATTAGAAGTAAGGAGTATGGATATGTCGGCCCACTGATCCTCATCTTCTCCCCCTAGGTGTCGTGTACAACCCGGAAGATGACGAAAGTCACACATTGAAAGTAGACACAGTGATGAAATTTAAAAAAGGTATACAAAGTATTCATTGCTAGGCCATAATCGTCGATCTTGTAGGAATCCTCCATCAGTTTAAATACATGTCACAATGAAATTATATGCATTTTGTATGATGGTTAAAATGAAGTCTTTGTTGTCATTTTGTATGAGATTTGAAATACGCAAGTAGTCACGGTGGATATGATGGTTACAATTAAATTATGAGCATTTTGTATGTAAATATTTGACGCATGTAATCTGACACAAATATATACATTTATAATATTATATGAGATTATTATACATTTACAGTATGTAAATATTTTCAATGATTTATGTTAGAACCTTGTGAGCTAAGGGTGAATAGCTTCTCGATGGCTTCTTTTCTTGGTCTTGTGCTAGTCGTTTGAATACGCAACGGAAACCTTGATTTAGACTTGACTCCACGTGCGAATCTCTGAGGTTTTACTTGGTATTTACCTACTTGAGATGACTAGTCCAAGGCCTACTCCTAGCAATCTCCCTCCACTAACAATCTCCATCTCGGACACTCTTCAATGGCGGAGAAACCTCTTACAACCTTGTTCTTATAAAACACAACAATATAACAAGAAACAAGAATGCAAATACAAATGAAAGCGAAAATAACTTTACAATTAAAATTTTACTTTGCTTGCTCTTTAGATGCTTTAGATTACCTCTTAGTGATGGAAAATGCAACAACACTTGGTCTTCAAACTCTCAAGAGCTAACATGTTCAAAACTCTACGAAACCCACTTTTATAGGCTGAAAAATGTCTATCAATCTATTGGCTTACTCATCAATTGATTGGCACGTTGGATCTGAACATTCAAACATCACACAAATCGATCGTCGCAATCGATTCCACAACATTCTGTTCACTAGCTACCCTCTGCTAATCAATTCATCAATCAATTTGGGAACTGTTCTATCAGCCCAAAATAAGCTACCAATTGATTGAATTGACTGCTCGCGTAGCAAACTCAAAAATTCGGTTTAATTGCTATTAGTCTTTTCAAGATTGAATTCACGTCTTACTTGGTATCTGATTGAGCTCAATCTACCAGGACTTTCTCTGCCCAATATATAGTTATACATGACCCGCTAGGACTTCCTATTGTCCAATATCATATCAACCTTGATCTATTGGGTCTTCACGTCTTATGCTTAGTATCCGATCAATTTTGACCTATCAGAACATCCTTACTCATGCCAATTGCCCAGTCCTTCGTAACTCACTTAGACTTTCTTCTTGCCAACTTTTCATTGAACTTCCGATCACTAAGTGTTCGATTAATCTTAACCCACTTGAACTTTTCTCTTGTCAACTTTCCATTGGACTTTCGATCACTGAGTGTTTGGTGAACTTGACCAATTTGGATTTTCTGACTAATATATTGAACAAACATCGAAACTCAAATTCGAGTCAACCTGAGTTTTGTCAGTCTGGTCAACCTTGACCTTAGATCGATTGCACCAATAATCTTCTTTCCTTTTTGATGTTTGACAATATGCTTAAGTTAACCTAACTCATTAGCCTAACTTTCCTTCTACTCATGCAAAAGCATGAATGCTAGTTTGGTTTCCTAACACAAACTCTACATCCTCCCCCTTTGACACACATTTAAAATCTTTTCTTAATATCCATCATCTTAAACTTCCAACATCACAATAGAGGTTCCCTATCTTGTATTGAATGCTCAACCTCGAGCATTCAATTCTTCAACATTCACTCATCTTCAAAATTTCACCTTTCTTACCCAAACCACGCCTTTAAGGTAAACCTCCTCCTTAAGGTATGTTTTGTCATCAATCATTGTACCAACAATGATTTAAAGTTTTAGACTTTTTGAAAATCTCAAAATCTAAGTCATCAGATTAAAGACATAACTACAAATCTAAACCTCCTTACACCTCATCTACCCATTTTGACATCCCTTTTTCATTTTCTTCCAGAAAATCATTGTTGAATATTTATCTAATGCTAAAAAAAACACATGGGTTTAGCTATAAAAATTAGTGATGAAAAAAATTCGTCGCAAATTTACATCAAAATTAGTAACAAAAAAGAAATCATTGCTAACTAGTAATAAAAAAATTTTCATGGCAAAATTGACAACCAAAATCTTTCGTCCAAAATTTCGTAGCTAAAAAACTTATTATCTCAAAATTTATTATAAATTAGCAATGAATTTTTAATTTGTCAGTAATTTACAATGAATTAAAAATTCATCGTTAATTACAATGAATTTATAATTCATCATAAAATTTAGAGCTGAAATTCAAAATTCATTGCAAATTAGCTATTTAAATCCAATTTTATAACAAAATTTAGCAACGAACTTTAAATTTGTAGCAAAATTTATAATTTAGGGATGAATTTTAGTTCCGTCCCTAAATTTTGTGATCAATTCATTTTTCATTGCAAAGTTTGCGATAAATTATAAATTCATCATAAAATTTAAGGATGAATTTAACCCTAAATTTAAGAATTTACGTAAATTCCATATCTTCAAAATCTAAATTTAAAGTTAAATTTTGAATTCCTCCATAAATTTAGGGCATTTTAGATTCGTCCTAGATAAGGACTAATTTAAAAGTTGTCCAAAATTTATGGATTTAATCTTAAATTTTAAATTCAGCGACGAATTCGTAATCCCTATTTCTCCGGCCCGCGACATCGCTAATCTCTCGATTCTCTCCGGCACGCGACTTACCCGATCTCCGTCGATTCTCTCCGACACGCGAAGCACGCGATCGTCGCTGGTACATCTCCTCTCTCTCTCTCTCCTCTGCTTTCCCCTCTCCTGTTCGGCCCGATCTGGGCGCTGTAGGTGCGGCGGCCGGCTCTTCAGCCATGACCGTGAGGCCGCGCACGACCTCGAGCGCCTCCGCAGCCTGGTGGCGAGGCTGGCCGTGACCTCGGCCGATTCCGCAGTCTGGCCGCGAGGCTGTTGCTACCTCGGCCGCCGCCTCAGCCTGGCCGCGAGGCTGGCCGCGACCTCCCTCCCTGGCCATGAGCTCAGCTTTGCTGCGAGCTCGGCAGGCCATGAGCACTTATATCTTAAGTTTTCCTTTTAATTAATACTATTCGCCCCAGCTGCGAGCTCGGTCGGACGGGAGCACCTATATCTTAAGTTTTCCTTTTAATTAATACTATTCGCCCCAACCGCGAGCTCGGCCGGCCGCGAGTTCTTTTGCTTGATATTCACATTTATTAACTATAGATTTTGTTAATTGCTCTTCAGGAAAATGCCACCTGGTTGATGATGCTTTTCACCTTTTTGGCAATTCTTTCTATACTATCTCGTACTATAGTTCCATGGTTTCTTAAACTGATAATCAGTCTTTCATCTCAGACCAATGAACTTTATCAATTGGCCTCTGTCGCATTCTGTCTGCTGGTTGCTTGGGTTTGTTACCTACTCTCATTGTTTAGCTTTATCCTTGAATTATTTCTCCATGTTAGCACAAATTCTTATATCTTCAATTATGGGCTATGATGCAATTACATCACACAGCCTAGGGATCTTTGACTTGCTCTAATGCGTTTGATCTATTTGAGCCTAATCTGTTATCTTAGGTTGGCATTATGTTCTTAACTATGAAGTTGAGTTCTTTATAACTGTTTAATATTGTTGGAATATCATTCTTTTTACTGGAATGAATAGAAAAAATGGTCTTTAATTTCTTCATAACTGACTCATTGTCCAAATCCAAAAAAAAAAATTGTACTTTAATTTCTTTAGAATCAACTCATTAATCAAATCCAAAATAGCCTGATTTTGGTTCAAAATATTTATTATCTGTGAAAAGTTTCTGCATTGGACTGCAAATGTTAGAAATCTGTCCATCTTTGTGTTTTAGCAAATTGTTTTTATTTAATCAGGAAGAACTAAACAAGAATTTGAAACTTCTGGTTTTGAGTGAAAATATTATATAGATAATATTGGCTTGAAATCGATGTGTTTCGGAAGTTGTCACCTCTTCTCTTGATTAAAGGTGTTTTCTGCCTGTTCACAAGTATTTCTATCAGGGTTTTGTTGGGATCGATTCCGTACGCTAGAGGGGGGGTGAATAGCGTTTCTTCGATTCTTTTCGCCTACGTTGTTAGTTGCGCAGTGGAAATACAAACAAAATAAAAACTAACAACAATAAAGAACAATGCTAACAAACCGATTTTACTTGGTATCCTCCCCGGACGGGTGACTAATCCAAGAATCCGTCGGTGGATCACTCTCCGGATAATCTCCGGCTAGCTCCTGTCGCTCCTTGTGGGTGGAGAAACCTCGTCACAATCCCAAGCAAACCTCTGAGCACAAAGACTACTATCTTGCCTTTAACCAAGACAAGATTCGTCAAAAATCTCAGCCATCACGAAATCCTCTTTAAATAGGACTCGGGCTGAAACCCTCGCCACCAGTCGACTGCTCCCAGGGCAGTCGACTGGTGCCACTGAAAATCGACCGTTGCAACCCTAACGTTCGAATTTTTAGCCAACTCACCAGCCACCTACCAATCGACTGCTCCCAGGGCAATCCACTGGTCCCCAGCCAGAACCTTTCTGTGAGTTTCATCAGTCGACTGCCCCCAGGCCAGTCGACTGGTCTACTTACCCACCTAAGGTTACCCTTCCCTAGTACATTCCACTCTGCACTCGAACCCTAGGATTTCCCGAGTACAATCACACAGCAATCGTACCCTCACGACTTGACTGACTCCTCATCCGCAGCCTCGACTATTGCCTTCGCGCCCTCTTCATCTTCGGCTCCCGTCCCTCTGATGCACGCAAGCCTCCAGCTTGCCTCCATGCCATCCTTCACGCATGCCTCGAAGTCCTTGCCCATCAGCTTATCGTCCCTGCTCTCCAAGGTCCCTCGGGTGCACACAAGCCTCCAGCTTGTCTCCATGCCACCCTTCGCCGTACCGAGGCCGTCCAGTCCATATGTGTAACCTGTACAACCTGCACACTCAACATACACATATAAGAACATAAGGGTAAACCTAACTTAAACCACCCTTTGCCCAAACATCAAAACATTTGGTCACTCCGAACCACAGATTGCCTCAACAATCTCCCCCTTTTTGATGTTTGACAATACGTTTAAGTTAGGGAAAGCAAAATAGTAGTTAATAGCAAAATCTATGCTAAAACAAACAACTGAACTTACGTGGTCAATACTTCATCTTGGACTTACACCGCCAATGCATATGCAATGCAACATGTATGGATCCTATCCCAAGGCATCCCACACCTAACCATCCAAGTTAGGACTTTTCACACCTAACTTCCCAAAGTTAGGAATTTCCACACCTAACTCTCCAAACTAGGATTTTTCACACCTAACCCTCCAAGTTAGGACTTTTTACCCACCTAACTTCCCAAGTTAGGACTTTTTACCAAAACGGGGTTTTTAAAGTTTCTCCAAAGCTCCCCCTATATTGAACTTACAAAGGCTTTTTAAGAACCTCTCCAAGGTTTCCCTTACGCCAAGAATGGAGCAACCATGCTCCCCTTTTTTCTTAGCTCGCCCTAAACCTAGGGTTTCCTGCAAAGGTGTGTTTGGTTTTCCAACTTAAACCTAACACTTCTCCCCCTTTGCCTAACATCAAAAAGACCCCAATAATATCCCAATTATTGGTTTTTTTAATCCCTAATGGTCCTAAACACAGTGTACTAACCCCCCATACACTTGTTTTACACTATTTGGACACCAAACCAGCTGCTGATACACAAATCAACCCTGGGCAGTCGACTGCCCCCTATGACAGTCGACTGATACTCTGAATATCAGTTTTTCAGGCCACATTCAGAAATGCGCTAGAAATTCCACAGATCTTCCAAAATTCCCAAATTTTGTGGAGAACATTGTGGTACCCATACCTACATGGGAAAAATACATTTCACCATGTATCTATCACCATTCCCATGTTGGACACAAAACCCAAAAAATTTCTTATGAAAATTAAGGAAAACAAGGAGGCAACTTCCCCCTTAACCTATGCCTTCTCTTAATTTTCAATTTACCTAGGTGAAGTTCTACCCAACTTAACACCCTAACACCAAGTCAAGTTCTACCCAACTCAACTTCCAAGTTCTTTCCCTCTTGGACACCATTAAGGATTGCCCCAAGCAACCTTATCCCTAGTGCTAACAAGAACTCAACACAACCTTAAACAATTTAAAGGTTTGCAAGCACATTTGCTAGGATATACCCTATCCTAGAAAAATATGATTTCATGAAGACCGCAAATGTGCTTGACTTTTTGTACGACTTCTAATTTCCTCAAAAGATTGACACTTTGTATCAACTTGGAGATCTACTCATTATTCCTTGTGTTTCCCAACTCTATCCAATATAAATTTTCACAAGGAATTGTCCTCAATATTTTCCTTTTTCTTATGCATTCTTAACATGATAAAGTCCCCTTCTTCTTATCTTCTTAACCCTAGATAAATATGAGAGATTTCCATATCCTCTCATTCATCAAAAGCTTACCATTCAATATCATCCAATGACTTTCAAACCATAAAACCTCACAAGATATCATGACACTCTTTTAATCTTGCAATTTCTTATTAGCCAATATACCTTTTCAACTTATCCCTTATGGATCAGTCGACTGCCCCCAGGGCAGTCGATTGCTAAAACGAACAGAAAGGTTTCTGGGCTGAAATCAGTCGGATCAGTCGACTGCCCAAGGGCAGTCGACTGATACCTGATTTTCGGGTTTCCAGCCCAATTTCAGTAATGCCTAAATAATTCCACAAATCTCCAAAAATTCTGAAATTTCGTGGGGAGATTTGTGGAGCCTATGCCTACTTGGGAAAAATATATTTTCAAATAAATGTACTCCGGATCCCAAGATTGACACGAAACTCAACATTTTCTAAATTGTATCAATTAGACTTCTCCCAAAAGTTCTAATTTTGACTTTTTCTCAATGTGTCTTCCTATACTTGATCATAATTCATTTCTAGCACTGAATTACATGATATTTACCCATTAAACCCTAATTTTATCAATTATAACCTCATTTTCATCTTTTTCTCCTTAAATTCTCTTTTTAATATACCAAAACCTAGGATTAAGACTTACCTAAGTCTTCCAACCTAGTTTGGCATATTTCTTCTAATTTCCTAGGAGAAAGTCTCTTGAGATCCATTTACCATGGATCCCAAAGGCTCCTAGAGCTCCCCCTTGAGCTCTTAGCCCTAGCCACCTTCCTAGGTGACTCAATCCACACTAGACCACACCGGTGTGCCACCGGTGATTCTTGGCCTACAAAATGAATCCTCTTAACCTTAGACACTTTGTCTTGGGTTAAGTCATTTTCTTTCCCTTTGGATGACACCCCCTTGTCATCCTTGGACTTCTCCTTCTTGCCAGGATCATATGCCTTCCCATCATATTTCTTTTTGTTGGCCTTGGAGACTCTAGACCGGTAACCCAAACCCGATCTATCATAGTTGGCTTTTATACTACCCAAAACCATGTCTAAGCCCTTAGATCCAACCGTGAATCTTTCTAGGGCCTTTTCTAATGTATCAAGCCTTGCCCTCAAGGCTTGATTTTCCCTTTCTAAACCTTTAACCTTGAATTCCATATGTCCACTTTGGACATTTCTAGATCTATCCGCCTTTCTAGGCATATTCCTTCCCTTCTTGGAATTAATGACTTGATCCTTAAGTACAAAGGTCCTAGGTTTATCATGATGCATGCTTTTTCTAGGGTTTTGATCTACCTTGTTAACCCTATTCCTATCATTGTACTTAAAACCAAAATTGTGCACAAGTAGGCAATTTTCATTAATCCTAGCATGCATGGATGAATGATTAACATGATTTTTAATATGCAAGGAGGAACTTGAAATTGAATTACATTTTGGCTTAAGGTTAGGAGTTACCTTCCTTACCTTTGGAGTTCCTCCTTGTTGTGAGCTTCTTCTCTTCCTTCTTTCCTCCTTCTTCCATCTTCTTAGATGCTCCATTTTCTTGATTTCACTTTTCTTTGGGCACTTGGTGTGGTAGTGCCCCAATTATCCATATGTGAAGCATCTAATCTTCTTTTTTCTTTCTTGGGCTCCTCCAATCCTACAACCCACGTTAGATTTAAAGGAACTTGAAATGAGTTTTGATTTTACCTCCATTTTACCTTTCGGGCACTTGTCCTTGTAGTGCCCCTTTTCGTTGCAACCAAAGCATGTGATGTGTTCCTTTCTCTTTGCTTTGGTGGAGGTGGAGTCTAGGTTGACTTCTTCTTCAACCTTGGATGAAGTGGATGCTTCCTCTTCTTCTCTTGAGGAAGTAAATGATCTCTCACTTTCTTCTTCCACTTCACTTGATGAGATGATCAATTCTTCTCCTTTTTCTTCTTCTTAAACCATTTGACTCATCTCTTTGGGTTCTTCCATTGGTTGAGCTCGGGTTGGGTTTTTATGAAATTCTTCTACTTTGATCCACAATTCATGTGCATTTTTGTACGCCCCTACATCACTCAAAACATTAGTAGGCAAAACATTAATCAATATACTCGTTACCTTTTCGTTTGCCTTGGATTGATCTTGTTGCTCTTGATTCCAATATCTAGGCTTAAGCTTCTTCCCGTGCTTATCCTTTGGAATCTCGAATGGTTCTTCAAGAGCAATCCGAAGGTTCCACTCCATTCCGAACCATGTCTCCATTCTCGCCTTCCAATACTTGAAATCCTTATGGTCGTAGGGCGGTGGAGTGTAGATGTCGTCCCCAAATTTGTCTTCCATTTTCTTCTCCTCTAGCGTGTGCTCTTTCGGCGGTTAGTCCGATCAAGAGCGAACCTTCGCTCTGATATCAATTGTTAGGATCGATTCCGTACGCTAGAGGAGGGGGGGGGTGAATAGCGTTTCTTCGATTCTTTTCACCTACGTTGTTAGTTGCGCAGCGGAAATACAAACAAAATAAAAACTAACAACAATAAAGAACAATGCTAACAAACCGATTTTATTTGGTATCCACCCCGGACAGGTGACTAATCCAAGAATCCGTCGGTGGATCACTCCCTGGATAACCTCCGGCTAGCTCCTGTCCCTTCTTGTGGGTGGAGAAACCTCGCCACAATCCCAAGCAAATCTCTGAGCACAAAGACTACTATTTTGTCTTTAACCAAGACAAGATTCGTCAAAAATCTCAACCATCACAAAGTCCTCTTTAAATAGGACTCGGGCTGAAACCCTCGCCACCAGTCGACTGCTCCCAGGGTAGTCGACTGGTGCCACTGAAAATCGACCGTTGCAACCTCAACATTCGAATTTTCAGCTAACTCACCAGCCACCTACCAGTCGACTGCTCCCAGCGCAGTCGACTAGTCCCCAACCAGAATCCTTCTGTGAGTTTCATCAGTCGACTGCCCCCAGGCCAATCGACTGGTCTACTCACCCACCTAAGGTTACCCTTCCTGAGTACATTCCACTCCGCACTCGAACCCTAGGATTACCCGAGTACAATCACACAACACTCGTACACCGACGGATTCTTGGATTAGTCACCCAACCGGGGTGGATACCAAGTAAATCAGGTTTTAGCATTGTTTTATTTCTTATTTACTTTGCATATTATTGTCTCCGCTGCGCTAACGACTTTGTAGAGATCGAAACGATGAAAAAGTGCTATTCACCCCCCCCCCCTCTAGCATGCCTAGACGTTCCATCAAGAAGCCCTAGGTACACTAGGCATGAAGTCCTGGTCGAGGACTGGGCACGAAGCCCTGGCAAGGAGCTGGGCACCGAAGACCTGCTCAGAAAGTGGGCACGAAGTCCTGGTCGAGGACTGAGCACGAAGCCCTGGCAAGGAGCTGGGCACCGAAGACCTGCTCGGAAGGTGGGCACGAAGACCTGGTCAGGTGATCGGGCAAAAGTCCAACCGGAGGAGCCGGTTGGCAAAAGGTAAACTCTCCTGAGAGGAGTATACTTGACTGACTCCTCATCCGCAGCCTCGACTATTGCCTTCGCGCCCTCTTCATCTTCGGCTCCCATCCCTCGGATGTACGTAAGCCTCCAGCTTGCCTCTATGCCATCCTTCACGCATGTCTCGAAGTCCGCACCCATCAGCTCATTGTCCCTGCTCTTCAAGGTCCCTCGGGTGCACACAAGCCTCTAGCTTGTCTCCATGGCACCCTTCATCGTACCGAGGCCGTCCAGTCCATATGTGTAACCTGTACAACCTGCACACTCAATATACATATATAAGAACACAAGGGTAAATCTAACTTAAACCCTTTGCCCAAATATCAAAACACTTGATCACTCCGGACCACAGATTGGCTCAACAGGTTTTCCCTTGGATTCCTCCATCCTAGAATGAGAACCTCTACGTATTGAGGAATCGACAAAGCTTTTTGGCAGATTGTCAGTTTAATACCCAATTATCTTACAATAAACTATTTACTATCTGAAGTTGTTTCTATCTCAAATATTACTTTTTGTATTCTACCCCAGTGTAGCGATAAGCTGGGTTTGAGTCTGGGTTCTTTTGCTGCTGGAGTAATGATATCAACAGCAGATCTTGCACAACATACCCTAGAGCAAGTCAATACTTTTCTATCACTGTGTTTTGACATATAATTTTTTTTTTGCACATGATAAATTCATGATCCTGCTAATATTACTTGTTTGATTATTTTTATTAAAATATAATTTTTTTTTTGTGTGTGTAGGGTTGTAAACGAGTCACTTTATGATATTCAAATTTGTTTGATAAGGGAACCGAGTCAAGCTAAGCCGAGTTTAAAATAAACCAAACCGTTGAAATGATTGTTCAAGCTTTATTTGGTTTATTTTTTCTGAACTTGAGTTTGGTTCCAGCTCGACTTGAGCTTGGTTCATTTAGATGTTATCGAGCTTTCAATTCAAGCTTATTTGATTGTTAGAACTTTTACATATTAAGTTTGTTTGATTGGTTATTGAGTTTGATAATAAAAACTTGTTTATTCGTTTTGATTTTTTAAATTTTTATTTAGCAGGTTGATAAGAGTTGAACATATGTATTCAAGCCTATTTATTTAGTTTAACGAGTTATTCAATCTTCTTCATTTAATTGATCTTGTGTGTATTGAACGAATATAAACATGCTCTTACCAAACCGAACATCAAGTTTGTTCACGATCATTTAGTTCATTTACCACCCTATGTGTGTAAACTCACAAGGGAAAAGTTTGCTATTTGTTTTTTCTTGCTACTTTGTTTTTTTTACTGGCATGATTGGGCTAAGCTTTTATGATTAACTTCATGTTTGCCCTCTAGGAATGTGGCAACTTCCATACTGTGTTTTAATTAGGTTCATTTTTCTAGTGTGTTATTGTTGTCTGCTGTGTGTTAGTTTCCATCCTCAGTTATTCATTGTGCAAGAGCGAAAGTCAGGTTCAGATACTAGGAATGATGCCTCCAGCCTTGGTTTCACACAAGTTAGAGTTGATCTGATCAACCATATTACAAGTCTTGGATTTACCTAGCTCTATTTATATACAGGTTAATTGAGGGTTAATCTTAAGGTTAATACCTAATGGTGTGTGGAAAAGGACATTGAGGCATTTGGAAATTCTGAAGGCTGAACAACTGAAAAAGAAAGTCAGTCGCTTTTAGTTTCACTACCTAACAAGTGAAAAAAGAGACTGTGAAACCTACCCTAATAGCTGGTGTGTTTTGCTCCCTCATCAATATAAACTCATTAGGCTATGCAACCAAGCCTAAGATGTATATTGATCAAATGCGAGCCCTGGGCCATGGTGCAGTGGAAGGACGATTAGTTGTCATCCTAGGCATCCGTGGTTCGATCCCCAGCTGCGGCGTATTTTGCAGGAATTTTTCTTCCAAATGGGGAGCGAATCCTGGGATGCTGAGCTTTTAGACCGTCCGCCGCGAGCGCTTCCCGATTTACCCTGGTGGCTGGTGGGGCTGGTTCGGTCGCCGGAGGTTTGACGTTATCCAATTTCGTTAATCATATTATGAGTATTTGCTGTTCACTCCAATCAACATTATGGATAACTTAGACGTTTAATAGACACATTGAGGTAATAGGATCTGGAACTTGAATTCTGCAAAATGAAGGGTAACCGCTAATGGAAATTTACTAATCTATGTTAGATTGTTTATATTATCATCACTTAAGTTAAACTATTCCTTTGTTATTGAATTTATTGATGCTAACTTCGTCATTTGGTCGGAAAATCCCAACTAATTATGATCAACTCCCCTCCAAATCAGGTTCCCCCTTCTCTATCTCCTCCCGATGATGATAGTAATGTTGGTGATGATTTTTTCTATGGAGATGTGGTGATGGTTGTGTTTGAAATTGTTGTGTATGGTCACATTACAACTTGATGATGATTTATTGTGTTTTTGAACATTTTTTATTTAATTAAGTTTGTACTTTTTTTCATATTTTTTGTTCGTATGTTAACTTTGTTCAAACATGTTGCCAAGGTAGTGAAAAATGAAAATTCATGAGGGAAGAAGTGAGCGTTTACATTAGTTTTGTATTAGTTTATTACTTTATGCAATTTCTTGTTAAGAAATCTTACTTTTTTATTTGTTCTTTTTTTGATGCAGGAAAAGAAAGTGAAGAGGCAGCAGGAAGAAGAAACCAATTGAAAAGAAGAAGAGGAAGTTAAATCTTAGTTGTGACCATTGTTCATGTATAGGAGCGAAAGGAACTTAAATCTCTTCATGTGAAATGATTCTTAATTTGTTAAATTGTCTGGTTTGACTTGAACAATATTGTGAGATCTTGTTTATGATGATTTCTTAGATTGATTAACTTTGTTTTAATTTGTCTGTGTTTGGATTTATTGTAATTTGTTTGTTTTGTGATGATGATTCATGTTTAAGAGGTTTTGCTTTTTGGTTGTGATGATTCGCCACACACCCTTCTCCCTGATGCCATCGTCCCTTCTTCGACTCATCGCCGTAGATCCACGCTTCTCCCTCATGTTGATTGTAGGCTAGCCCCTTTCGTGTGAGAGTCGTCGAGGTTGTAGCCACCGCCGAGGGTGCTGTCGATTTGCCCCCTTGTTGCGAGTATGAGCCGATTGTCGCTCTCCATCTTCCTTCTTCTTGATCGTCGGTCGATCATCGTGGCACTCGATCGCGAGATGCCAATGCCCTATGTTGCTAGTCGCCATTGTCGGACGATCTAAATCCCTATTGCCGCCCCTTCTCTTCCCTCTCCGATCTAGCACCCTCCCTTGCCTCTTCTTTGTCGAAGATTGTAGACCGAAAAGCTAGATGCCAACATGCTCCTATGCCCTTGCCTCCGATCTACCGCTGCCGAACCATCTCCAAGTTCTGACATCACCTCCGTAGTATCTCCTTGCTCACTGTCGTTGTCTGATGTGCCACATTCCATAGGGCCATCGGAGAAGGGAAGAAAGCTTAGGTAACGAAAATATCTTCCCTAAGTGCCCTAAGTGTTGTTCGGCTTGTTAGAATTGGAATTTGACGAGTAGAAATTACTGGATTAATCAACCTTATGGTATGAAATTAGGGTTTGGTTATGGATTTAAGAAAGATAAGAATATGCGGTAGTTTTGAGATGATTAGTTGAATTCATGAGTTGATTGTTAATCCATGATTTGATTGGATAATGGTTGCAAAAGACGATTTGATTGGATAATGAAAGCATGTAAAGAATAGGTTAATTGTTAGGTTAATTATAGCTTAATTGTCAGATTAATGAATCCTTGAGGGTGTTTCATTGAATGGTGAGAAAATTAAGTACGGCTGTTATGCTTAAACCTAATCTAATCATTTGGATGGATTAGATATGGGTTAATGATGGGCTAGATTAATCAGAGCTTAATTGACCATCTCGAATTGATTCAATTAGGGTTTCCTTGATTGGAAAGGAAATATGGTTAATTAACCATCAAAGAGATTAGGGGTTAAACCTAATTGATCTTGGGATTTAGTTTAGTTGTTGATACTTGTTAGAGTAGTTAAACTGTGCCATTTGATACAAACACTGATTTGATGCAAGCATCTAGATGTGGGGGATTTATTTCTGATATGCATTTCATTCTGAGGTGGGTATTTTCTTTCTTGACCTCTATAGTTATTGACCTTAGAGCATGTATATTTGTTATGTAGTAGGTTGTTATACCTAAACTATACTCATATTTTAACTGAGCTTGATACTTGCATACTTGATCTTAGTGATGATCTATTTATGTTCATACAGTCTCAGTTTTAGATTTTCATACTCTGTAGTGTGCCCACTGGTATGATGTATACATTAGGAGTTATCATATTGACTGCTTATATTTTGTAGAGTACTATGCGTGATGAGTACTATTGGTGTTATCATTATACTATACATGTCATATGGTAGATACCTAGTGGTATCTTTTTTTATATACTTATTTGCATGACTGATAGATCATGTTATATGTAGTTCATTTTGCATATCATTCTGTTGTATAGATGATAATCTGGTTCAAGACATGTGCATTAGTGCCATGCACCATTCTTGCATTGTTACATGCTGACGATTACTGACTTCCTTGTCGTTGAGATAGATCTTCAGTCATATTTCAGCCCATGCGACTACTCAAGGGTAGTGGTAGTTGAAGTGTGAGCAGTTGTCCTGTTGTGCCATACTCGGCCACTCAGGGGTAGTGATAACTAGAGTTGTGTGCAGACAATCAACCATCCTTTGTTGTGGAGATTATGGAGTTGTTGGTTCCCCAGCATCTTGTCCACTCGGCCACTCAGAGTAGTGGTAGTTGGAGTGCATACAGTTGTCACAACCCTACTCACTTGGCCACAGAGATGTGATGGTAGGTGGACTGACGTCTAGGGGTGACACATGTCATTGTATTATATGCATATGATGCATCGTTGTATTTGTTTGTGATTGCTGCACTTAATTGAGCCATGATTTACTGCATATGGTTGACATACATATATAAGCTTGTGTGTTATACTTGGTATATTATTCTGGTGTTGCTCATGTTGTATGAGTAGACTTGTAGATGGCTATAGTGGTTACAGATCATCTTACCACACATGATAGTCTGATACTGGTATGTGCATTTATTATGTCAGTTATTTTGATACTACTTGTGAAATTGTATATGCTTTAATCTCTTAATATTATTTTGACCATGCACTGTCTATGTTTTCTTTCCACTTTATTTTCACTTTGGATTTATGGACTTGTATTTAGCTTGGTGACTACTGTTTGATTTTGTGGTTGTTGTGTTAAGTCAGGTCGGCTCGCAGGTGGTTCTTTTTGGTTTTCCATGTGATTATTTCATTTTCCGTTGTCTTTGTGTTGAATTTAGCAGTGTGGGCTATATAAACTGAGTGGCAGCCGTGTGGGCTATTGTTATGTATCGTATAGTCATGTGGCTATTGTATCCAGGATTTATATGTTGTTCATACGGGAGAGATGTTATCTATTTGTTAGGCAATCATTGCCCTCGGGGCATGCCAATTTATTTGGTATCGGAGCCATAGATTTTACAATGTTTGTTTCCTTTCATGTTTTGGATTTTCGTGGTTTGTTCTTTCAATGTGACTTTTCGTGTTTTGGGACCAGGCAAACAGCTACAGAACATCTCCGAGCCATAGGAAGTAAGGTATACTTCGGGTAATTATCTTACCTATTGCGTTCACTATCTTGTATAGGTTATGTTTTTAAAAAATTCTCTCATTTAGTTGGATTGTGTATCTATTTCATAACCTGTCTATTTAGGTATTCATTGATTTGATCTAGCATGATGACATATAGTCAACTAGTCCTATTCGAAATCATGATCGTGGTCGACCATGGATACAACCGGTTGACATGTAACGAGCTCGTCCTTTATGCAGAGAATGCCAATTCTCTTGTAGCACCTACTGATGAGTCGGAAAGCGAGGGTCGAGCCTGTCAACAACCTTTTGGAGATTAAGGAATATAGTCTCAAGGGTTTTCCTCCTATTATATTATTAGTAGTACAAGTTATTACCAGCTAGGTGATGGTTAGAGTATGCATATAGTAGGTGGCTCGGTCAGTATAAATCAATTTATCCTATTTCATGGAGTTTCAAACTTTTAGGTTGTTGTACTTGGTTAGATAACATGGGAGGCACATTTGAGCATATGACTTGCATTTGATGTAGAAAAGGTGGAATTAGCTGTCTACCATTACAGTTAGGAGAGAATTGAGATATCCTATTTCATGGGGATTTTGACCATGGATTACTTGTACCTGGTTAGATATTGTAGAAAGTACATTTAGATAAATTACTTGTATCAATACGGAGAAGTGTAGAGTTAGTTACTTTACAATTATGAGATATCACTCGTACATGGTTAGATAACCAAGAAGGTACATTAAGAATTTATGATTTGCACTGATACAAATCACTTACGAGACCAGGTCATCTTTTGGTGGAAGATACTGAAGACGATATTCGGGGGAACAAAAAATTACTTGGTGATTATTTTGGGATATTTATGAGAGAATGCTTATCTATCTCCTTTGTATAGCTAGTTGTCAAGAATTTCTAAACCTTAAGTAGAGGAATTGAAGCATGGTGGTTTATAAGGCTATGGTTAGTCGACTTGTCTAATATTATTCTACAGAGGATTCTAACACATAGATCGGTCGTACATGATTAGATAACCTTGATCGTATATTGGGATATATGACCTGCGCAAATGCGGAGCATGTGGTGTTAGCTGTTTAATACTTAGAGATCTGACCGTAACTAAGTAGAAATTATAAAAGATGATTTTCGAATGACAAAGCGCCGATTGACAGTTGTTGCATTAGGATGTGTTGGTTGATTGTGTTTCTCTGCCATCATGTGTATAGTTTTTCATCTTGATAGTACCCTAGGATGGGCCTAGTTATTGGGAAGCTAGATTTGTGAGTATATGATAGGTCTATCTCACAAACTATAACAAACACCTATGAGATAAATCTCTTTGGTTGGTATGACAGAGATATGCCATGTTGTTCTATTGTGAATGACTTATCATTTATTAGAAAACAAAATCAATTTTGACTGATGTTTGAGATAAATTGGAAGTAGTGGATATTGTGGAAATGGATTTTGTGATATGTTGCTTTTTGACGGTCTACTAGAGGATATCTTTGAATTTGTTAATAGTGAGTGTTAAAGGATAGATGATTTCCTTTTACCCTATCATGTTTAGAAAGCTGTCACGTTAGATAAATGCTGAGGATATCTTAGAGATGGTGGATATTGTGACACTTGATTTTGTGTTATGTAACTTGCTAGTGGATCATTGGTGGATATTGTTAGAGTAGGTGCCCTGCAAGTCAATTGTTGGTTAGCGCTTTATTTGTAGGATCGTAGAGAATGATGGGGGGGGGGGAGGGGTGAATATCGCGTTCAAAAAATTTTGATTCAGATTTAAAACAATTACGAGTACGCAGCGGAATTAAGCACAAGTAAAAAGAAACACGGCTAACGTAGGTTTATTTTTACTTGGTTCGGAGTATGTGATAGCTCCTACTCCAAGGCCCATGGTCCTTGACCATTTACATTGGGCAATCACTATCAATCCGAAAGATGAGTGCAAAAGGTTTAAGTACAATGCAAGCCAAATAACGAAAGTAACAGTTATACCGACAACTAAGGATTAAGAAACTTGGCGTGTTATTGTTGGAGCAACTTTTTAGCATCGTAGATAGATCTTTCACACAACACAAGAGCAAGAAATGTAGTAGAATTGATGTCGAAGCCTAGTCATTCGGGAGCCGGCTATACGGGTGCCCGTGTTGCTGCGATCCGGCCGCTGCCTCATCCTGTTGGATCGAGAAATGCGAGAGAGGAGGGGGGGGGGGTGAATGTCGCAATTCATTCGGATTTAAAAAGAGCGGGTGCGCAGCGGAAATAAAAGAGAACACAACAACGCAAACACAGCCGGTTTACTTGGTTCGGAGCCTGGGTCGACTCCTACTCCAAGGCCCACGGTCGTTGACCGTTTTCTGCGGGCAATTCTATAAGTTCGCAAAAGTTTACACACAAATAATAATAAAAATATTCTCGTAAACTTAAATACAACTCTTGTTACCGACGTCCGGTGAAGATTGAAGTTCTGGAGCAGCGGGACGTCGTCGGCTTGAGTTGGCAGCTTTCTGGAGCGTGTCGTGGAAGCAGAAGAGCGTAGACTTGTCGAAGGAATTGGTTGTTCAAGAATAGGGTCGAGGCCCTCTTTATATAGGGCAGGGGGCGCCCGACATGCTCGGGGCGCCCCCCACGTGGCTCTTGATCCGACGAGCCCTCTGGTCAAGGCTGATCTCTTCATCTTCGGGATCAGCTTTGACCGGGGCGCTCGACGCGCGCGGGGCGCCCGGTTGACCGGTCAAAGCGTCATCTTCAGGGCTTCGCGAGAGTGAGCTGCAGCAGCATTCAGTGGCGTGGCACAGTGGGCGCCCGAGACACGCGGGGCGCCCGACACACGCGGGGCGCCCCCAATTGCGCTGCTGTCGGGGCGTTTACCTCTCTGCTGACTTTGGGTTGACTCTGGGGCGCCCGACACATCCGGGGCGCCCTACTCAGCTACGGCCTCACTTCTTTGAGGCTCTCTGAGCTGCAGAAACACAGTCCTTCGGTCCTGCATCCAGGGTTAGTCCAAAACAGCAAATAATAAGTTAGTTAAAACAGCCTTAGCTGTCTTGGTTCTGACTTTGGTCTCCAAAATGGAGCCCTAGGTCGAACCGACGCCTAATGTTCCCTCAAGGGGAACGCGTCCTCACCTACTCCTCTCGGGAGAATTTACCTGGTGCCAACCGGATCCTCCAGTTGGACTTTTGCCCAGCAGCCCTTCGCCAGGTCTTGAGTTTCGCCCAGCAGCCCTTCGCCAGGACTTGGTTTTTGCCCAGCAACCCTTCGCCAGGTCTTGAGTTCCTGACAGCCCATCGTCAGGTGCCTAGCATCCCTTCGCTAGGACTTGGTTTCCTGCACTCTCAAACAGCATTGTTAGACAACAAATAACCCTCAACTTTGAATCCTTTGCCAATATCAAAACAAGGTTCGATCTGGTGCTTCCTGCACCAACAATCTCCCCCTTTTTGATTATGGCAACACAATTCAAAGTTAAGGAAAAAAATTACAACAGTTAAGAGTATAAGGTAAACAGTGAAGCATAACTGAAGCATAACTGTAGAGTTGAAATTTTTTTTTATTTTTCATACTCCCCCTAAAATCCTGAATACTTGAATACTTGTGTTATAAAATAGTTAAAATACTTAATTTTGACCTTTAAAATACTTAACTTTGACCTTTCCTCCCCCTTTGACATATATCAAAAGCATACATGGGTTGCAAGGTTTCTAATGGGGAGTTTTGAGTTCTACCAAAAATAAGTTTTTGACAAAGTATTTTTCAAAAAGAGCAAGAGTATTTGTATCCATAGACACACTTTTGAAAAGCCAGCTTAAACTTTGTTAAAAACCCTTTTTTTTTTCAGATAAATTTTGATTACTAAGGAAAATTTTATTTAGAAAAACATGCACTAAAAATAACTTTGAACCACTTAGAAATGCTTAAAATTTTGTAATATCTTAAAAATAAAATTCCCTTTCTCTCCCCCTTAATGTAAAACTCTTCTCCTTATGTTTTAGACCATTTTTAAGTCTAATATAAAAATATTTTGAGAGAAGTTTTAAGGAGAGCGTTTGTGTATCAGAGCCTATGGGTTTTGAAAGCATAAAAATACTTAGGATAATTCTTGAAAGTATAGCAAACAGTTTTAAATTGCACCAACAAAACTTTATTTGGAAAAGTATTGAAAAGATATTTTATATTTGTAGGCCAATCTTTTAGAAAATTCACGCACTTAGAACAATATTGCCTTGAAAAACATTTATACTTTTGAAAACATTATAGCAGTACTTTTTGACAGATATTATGTATTTTTGAAGATATAAGTGCTTTTGAATCTTCAAAAGTACTTTTGAAATAAATATTATGCATTTTTGAAAAATCTAAGTACTTTTGAAATAAATTAAGATTTGAAACACATAAGTACTTTTAAAAAAGTATTTAGACTTTGAAAGATATAAGTAATTTTGAAAAGACTTAGACTTTGAAAAGTATAAGTAATTTTTGAAAAGAATTATGCATTTTGAACACAAAATATTTTACTTGACTAGGTTTCTTTTCCAGTCTGACACAATCCTAGGAAACCTTGTTGACTACAAGGACATTTTCCTAAGTGTCCTGGAAAATTTTCTCCAACCCAAGTAAATATTATAAAATTAATTTCATAAGCCACAAGAATTTTGTAAAATAATAGTATTTTGACAGAAAAATTATTTAAGTTTTCAAAAGGATTTTGAACTTGCAGTGCATGAAAACATATAATTTTTGAAAATGTTCAATAATTCTTTTAATTTCATCTCCCCCTAAACTTGACCCAGTCCTAGGAAGCTTGTTGACTACAAGCGATCTTCCTCTGAGTTTTAGGGTTTTGATTTAAATTATAAGAATTATCTAATAACTTCAAAACAAATAATTATCAAAAAAATTTCAGAAATTCTTTTCATGAAAACATATAATTTTGAAAATGTTCAATAATTCCTTTAATTTCAACTCCCCCTAAATTTGACACATCCTAGGAGTCCTAGTAGATCATGAAGTGGACCTTCCTCTGTGTCTTTAGGGTTTATTAAAAACAAAAGAATAATTTTGAATAATCTTCTGAGTATGAAACTTTCAAGGAGATAAATTTTTGACACCTCAATTTGAAGTAATAATAATAACACAGTTTTTGAAAAGAAATATTTTGAAATGATAATAATTTTTCAAAGAGATAGTAATATACCAAGAATTTTGAGTAATTTTTGAAGGCCTTATTCTGAACTGATACTAAATCAGGTTTTGAGACTAAATCTAAAAAGGACTCCCCTTGTATTCGACTTATCTTAACTTTATCTAAGTGCTTGAAGGGTCTTTAGCATTAACTAGTTTTGACCATGTTTGACTCAGTTGACTAAGGTTTAACCATGTTAATCATGGTTTGACTATGTTGAAATTATTCTCTGAATGAAAACACAACATAAAAGAATTTTTAATTTGAACTTAATTTTCCTGTCTCACCCAATCTAGAGTTTTCAAACAGTTAGCCTTAAAAGTTCTTGTGAGACAGGTTTGAAGGTAAACATAATTTTAAAAAAAATGTTTAACTTTGAAAAAGTATAATTGACTTCGAAGACAGATTTGAATTTGAAAAAGAGTGATTTTGAAAAAGAAATTTTGAAAACAGGTTTGAATCTATAATTATTTAAAATTTGTGTTAGATTCGAATTTGACATAAGATAATTTGAATTTGAATTTCAGAAATTGGCTTCCAGGTCTTGGCGAGGCACTAGGCCTTCTTTGGCCGTAGCCTTATGGGATCATCCACCCTTTCCTTGACAAAGCCTTTTAATGAAATTTCATTTTCAAATTAAATTAGGTCATTTTCTGGTCTAACTAGCTTGGGTCTTGGATCGGTAGCTTCGGCTGGTTTCACCAGTCTAAAGAGACCAAGTAGACTTGATCTTATTAGAGTTGGTTTCCCCAACGTACTATCATCTCACCTCCTCCCAATACTATGTTGTCAAATTTCAACTAATTGGTTAAGTCCTTAAGGTATCTAGTCCTATGAATAGCCAAGACAAAGCTTCAGATATTGTCATAGTGAGGAGAAATTTCTGGATTTTCTAAGTTTGCAAAATTATTAATCAGTTTTTCTTGTATATCAATTTTAATTTTCAAAGTCTCATTTTCTTGTCTTAACATTTTGAATTTTGACTTTGCTAATATACATGATTTCATTAAGTTATCTAAGCATGCATCCATATCTAAATTTGACCAAGGGAGATTAATTAAACTATCAGTATTCAAGGTAAAGAGTTGATTTGGATGTAAATTACAGTTACCCATTTTGGTTGGTTGCCCTGGATCTTTGTAACGTTTATCTGTGCATTCCTCTTTGTAATGCCCAACCTCCTGACACTTGAAGCATTGGATGCGACTCTTGTTCTTTCGTGCTTTTGGAGCTCGTTCCTTTGTCGCCGTCGGTGGTATCGTTTGAATCTTTCGAGTAGGACACTTAGTTTGGTAGTGCCCTCTCTCCCTGCATATGTAACAAATTATATGATTTTTAAAATTCAAATTTATAATTTTACCTTTTGATTCCTTATTAGGAATCTCCCCCTTAATTGTTGCTGTCTCGGATCTAAATTCATCTTCTGATTCCGTGTCTGAGTCGGACTTGGGTACCGGTTGAAGCTCCTTCTTTGGTGGTTCTCTTGGAGTTTTCCCTGCAAAAGTTATACCTTCCTCGACCATTGCAGTATCAGCTTGATTATTTAATTCTAATTTAGAAAAGAATTTGAAATTGGTTACCGTCTCAGTTAATTCGTCGTCTGATTCTGCTGGTTCGATTTCGACTCTAGTTTCAGGTTCAGACTCTGACTCGGCTGTCTGTGCTTGGACCGAAAGGGCAATATAACTTACCTGATCTTCTTCTTCATCTGAGATTTCTTGATGAAGATCGATCAATTTCTCCCAAAGTTCTCTAGCACATCCGAATGGACCTATCAGTTCGAGTTGCTCCTTAGTTAGGCCACATTGTAGGATTGCTGTCGCCCTTGCATCCGTCTCGATCTTCCTCAGGGTTGGTTCATCCAGTTGGTCCCACTCGATTGATAACTCATCTTCTGTGGGGAGGTAGAACCCTGTTTGGATGATCTGCCATAAGTCCATGTGGGCTTTTAGAAGCGACTCCATTTGACTTCTCCAAGAGTTGAAGTTCTTGCCGGAGAAGAGTGGTGGACGGGTACTATTCCATTCTTGATTGGCCATTAGTTTAAATCTTGCACACAATAATAAAAAAAGAGATGTACCAAGACTTTGTCTTGGATTAGTAGTGCGGGAGCAACAAAAAATATTGCACGAATTTCGAGGGAAAATATTTAAAATAATAATAATTTTTTTTTTTTGAAAATGTTGATTTTAACAATTTTGATTAATGAAGAAAAAGTAAGGGAAAAAAAATTTCTCGAATTAAGATAGCACGAATTTCGAGGAAAAATATTAAAATAATAATAAAAAAATTTTACGACAAGTTTTCACAAATTTATTATTTTATCAATTCTGACTTATGGTGAGAAAATGAGAATTCAGAATTGAAAAAGGCGTAAGGATATTTTAAATACACTCACAGATATTATTTATTTGAAAAATAAAGCAAAAAAAAATCCGAAAAAAAAAATTTCAAAGTGGTGGTTGCACCAACTTTGAATAACCCCGCTCTGATACCACTTGTTGGATCGAGAAATGCGAGAGAGGGGGGGGGGTGAATGTCGCAATTCGTTCGGATTTAAAAAGAGCGGGTGCGCAACGGAAATAAAAGAGAACACAATAACGCAAACACAGCCGGTTTACTTGGTTCGGAGCCTGGGTCGACTCCTACTCCAAGGCCCACGGTCGTTGACCGTTTTCTGCGGGCAATTCTATAAGTTCGCAAAAGTTTACACACAAATAATAATAAAAATATTCTCGTAAACTTAAATACAACTCTTGTTACCGACGTCCGGTGAAGATTGAAGTTCTGGAGCAGCGGGACGTCGTCGGCTTGAGTTGGCAGCTTTCTGGAGCGTGTCGTGGAAGCAGAAGAGCGTAGACTTGCCGAAGGAATTGGTTGTTCAAGAATAGGGTCGAGGCCCTCTTTATATAGGGCAGGGGGCGCCCGACATGCTCGGGGCGCCCCCCACGTGGCTCTTGATCCGGCGAGCCCTCTGGTCAAGGCTGATCTCTTCATCTTCGGGATCAGCTTTGACCGGGGCGCTCGACGCGCGCGGGGCGCCCGGTTGACCGGTCAAAGCGTCATCTTCAGGGCTTCGCGAGAGTGAGCTGCAGCAGCATTCAGTGGCGTGGCACAGTGGGCGCCCGAGACACGCGGGGCGCCCGACATGCGGGGCGCCCGACACACGCGGGGCGCCCCCAATTGCGCTGCTGTCGGGGCGTTTACCTCTCTGCTGACTTTGGGTTGACTCTGGGGCGCCCGACACATCCGGGGCGCCCTACTCAGCTACGGCCTCACTTCTTTGAGGCTCTCTGAGCTGCAGAAACACAGTCCTTCGGTCCTGCATCCAGGGTTAGTCCAAAATAGCAAATAATAAGTTAGTTAAAACAGCCTTAGCTGTCTTGGTTCTAACTTTGGTCTCCAAAATGGAGCCCTAGGTCGAACCGACGCCTAATGTTCCCTCAAGGAGAACGCGTCCTCACCTACTCCTCTCGGGAGAATTTACCTGGTGCCAACCGGATCCTCCAGTTGGACTTTTGCCCAGCAGCCCTTCGCCAGGTCTTGAGTTTCGCCCAGCAGCCCTTCGCCAGGACTTGGTTTTTGCCCAGCAGCCCTTCGCCAGGTCTTGAGTTCCTGACAGCCCATCGTCAGGTGCCTAGCATCCCTTCGCTAGGACTTGGTTTCCTGCACTCTCAAACAGCATTGTTAGACAACAAATAACCCTCAACTTTGAATCCTTTGCCAATATCAAAACAAGGTTCGATCTGGTGCTTCCTGCACCAACACATCCTTGCTTGGTCTAAGACTTATTCGAACTCGGGCGCCTGACTGCTCTCGGGCGCCTATGTTGATGACGTGGAACTTCCACATAGTGTGCGCCAACTTAGCCAAGCCCTGGCTAAGTCGAAGCCTCTCGGGCACCCGAGTCGCTTCGGGCGCCTATGTTCTCGGCCGCCTGAGTCCCTCTCGGTCGCTTGTATTCTCGAGTGCCTGACAGTCATTCAGGAACCTGCCTGCCCTTTTGCTTAACTGCAACACAGGATTAGTACAATATAGATAAAATGAATATGCATGTATTTGATAGCCCGTGTTATCTGATCCTGACTTTCAGGTTTCGACTGAAACCCTTGGTCGGACTGATGCTGACTGTTCCCTCATACAGGGAACACGTCCTCACTTACTCCACTCTGGAGTGTTGGGACCTTTGTGTCTAGCTAGAGGGGGAGGGGATGAATGGCTTCTCATGGATTTTGTCTGCAAAATATTAGCCAAAGCACAAGAAATATATAGACAAAAACAAAAATAATTAAGACAATGTTAACTCCCTTGATTTACTTGGTCTTCACCTTCTTGAGGTGACTAATCCAAGGATCCACACCAACACAATCAAGCTCCACTATGCTCTTCTCCATTTCAATTAAGCTTGAAGGTGGAGAAACCCTTACAAGATGATCTCTTCCTCTTTACAAGATGAGACTTAGAGTTTGAGGAAGAGAGTAGGCTTTGGAAGCTTTGGGCACACAACAAGAAGTTTTTACAATCACAATTCATAACCTCTTCATGCTCCAAAGCTTCCTCTTAAATAGAGGAGAGAGTTGTTAACAAAACAACTCAGCTCCGATACCAATCGACTGCCACTAGGACTAGTCGACCGGTGCCTAGGAAACGACTAGTTTTCGAACGGATCAGTTGACTGGTTCCAACCCCAGTCGATTGATCTTTCTATGACTTTCTCTCAACGCTGCCAGTCGACTGTGTTGGTGCAAGTTGCATCAGTGATGTCCTCCTCTAAGTGTTTTAATGTTTGACAATATACTTAAGTCAGTAATACATTAAACAAGAGAAGGGGAGTTAAGAGAGGAGTAACCAAAGTGGAAGAAAAGTCCTAGTTAATCTAGGCACTAAGACCTGGTGAGTGAAGCTGTGCACTAAGACCTGGTGAGTGAAGCTGGGCACTAAGTCCTAGAAAAGGGCTAGGCACCGAAGATCTGCTCGGAAGGAGGGCACTAAGTCCTGGTCGAGGACTGGGCAAGAAGACCTGGCCGAGGGTTGAGCACCGAAGACCTGGTTCGGGGAATTGGGCAAGAAGACCTGGCCGAGGGTTGGGCATCGAAGTCCTGGACTCAGGGTTTGGGCACAAAGTCTTGGTCCGAGGGATTGAGCAACTTAGCTGAGCGATGACTAAGAACAGAAGTAGAGACGGGTCAGGGTTCGGACGTCTCGAGATCCGAAGATATCGGAGGCTAAGTAAAAGTCCACCCGAAGGACTGGGTGACAACCGTCCCCTGAATGGAGTAGGTGAAAGGTGCGTTCTCGGGGGTGGGAACTTGCGTCGGTTCGACCTAGGGTTTCATGGAAATTCGAAGTCCGAACCAAGTCTTTAAGGCTAATATTGGGTGTATATTTGCTTTGTATTTGTGGATCTTGCAGGTACCAAGAACCGGAGACAAAGTAGGCAAGGGGCTGGAAACTAGCCAACCCAGGCGCCCCTATTGATGGGGGCGCCCAGATCAAAGAACAAAACCCAGCTTTGGGTTGGAAGCTTTGAAGCCAGGCACCCAGTAGGATCCAGGCGCCCAACCCAAAGAGCAAAAGATGCAGTTTTGTGAAGAAGCAGAATAGGCTTCCATTTAGGCGCCCGGGATGATACGGGCTCCCAAGTTGAAAGCTATATTTGTTGTTTCGAGTTCGAAACACAGATAAGCCTTCACTCAGGCGCCTGGGAGGTCTGGGGCGTCCTGGTAAAAGGTTTTATCAGCTGCAACGAGTTCGTCGCGGGGATAAAGTTTGACCAAGTCTATAGGGGCGCCCCCATCGTCACAAGCGCCCATATGAAGCCTATAAAAGGGGCTTCGACCCCTCTACTTCAAACACAACTTTCTAAAGTGATTCTGATCATTCTGACCGACCACAACGCGCTAAAGATGAGGCTCTACGACCGAGACACTCCAGGAGGAAGTGTGCGACACTTCAGAGGTTCAGATCGGCCGAGTTTCAGATCCTTGTTGTTCGGTTCGCTTTTATTTATTCCACACTTAATTTTCAATATTTGTGCTTGTAATTATCAACTGTAAGACCGGTTTTCTCCGCCTCCGAATATTTCGGAAAGGAGACCAATAGTGGACTCACGCCGAGTACATAGGCCTTGGACGTACTGACCCTGGGGGGTCGGGAACCAAGTAAATAAATCCCACATGTCTGCTGTATTCTTGTAGTTTTCTGTTTTACGTTTCCGCTGCACTAACGCTCTGTGTCTAGAACAATCGAAAGTTTTCTACGAAGTTTTTCATGGTCGATATTCACCGCCCCCTCTATCGACGACACCGGTCCTACAAGTGGTATCAGAGCCAAGCCACTCTTCACCGGACTAACCGCCGACGGAGCAACGACGCCAGGAGTTGAGGGGGAACCCAGGGGTGAATCAGGTATATATATTTTTTAAAATGTCAATTTTTAATTTTCATGTTATATGCTTCAAGTGCAGGGAGAGAGGGCACTATAAAAGTCAGTTCCCTACTCGTAAGACTCGGTCTACATCACCGGCGGCAAAGGAGGCACCAGCGCCAGGAGTCCGGAGAGACAAAAGTCACATACGATGCTTTAAATGCGAAAAGTACGGACACTACAAAAATAAGTGTCCGATAAAGGTACGCAAAATGTATGTTCCGAAAATTTTTCAAATTCCCGCACTTTCCTATGTTAATAATTTAGATAAGTCTGTTGATTTTCCTGATAATAATTTTTCTGATAAATTAGAAGTGTTACATAGTCAAATAGATATCTTGCATGATCAGTTAGAAAAAAATAGGTAATTCTAAAATATCAAAAATTAACCTTGTAATCCATAACATTAATTCGTTAATTTCTAAAATTAATTCTGAAATTAATCCTAAATTTAAGTCTGAAAAATCTAATAATTTTAATTCTGAAAATAGATCTGATAAAATTACAGAAATTAATTCTGAAACCTTAAGGATAACTCTGAATTCAAATTCGAAGACCTTAAGGATAACTCTGAATTCAAATTCGAAGACCTTAAGGATAACTCTGAATTCAAATTCGAAAACCTTAAGGATAACTCTAAATTCAAATTCGAAAACCTTAAGGATAATTCTAAATTCGAATTTGAAAGTATTCCAAAGGATAATCCTGAAACTAATAATGAAATTCTTGAGGATAAATCTAAGGCTATTTCTGAGGTTAATAGAGATGAAATCTTCCTAGACGATAATTTAATTGCCAAATCTCTAGATGATATTAAAAATTATTATAAAACATTAACTAGTGACCCAATTTACTCCACCTATGTTGAGCGATGTGATTTTGAGGATAAGGAGGAGATGAAATTTGCTAAGATAAAGGCCATAGTTAATAAAAATCACAAAGGTTCAAATAAATCAAAATTAATAGAAAAACTTGAAAAGATAAATAAGGATGAGTCAGAAATTTTTGAAATAATGAAAATTATGAACCAAAACCCACAACTATTAATTAATCATTTCAACCTTAATTATCCAAATCTTAATTAATTCAAATTAAATCCTAATTAATTCAAATTAAATCCTAATTAATTCAAATTAAATTCAAATTAATTCAATTAAATTTTAATTAAATCAAATTCAAATTAATTCAAATTAATTCAATTAAATTTTAATTAAATCAAATTCAAATTAATTCAAATTAATTTAATTAAATCATAATTAATTCAAATTAATACAATTAAATCTTAATAAATTCAAATTCAAATTAATTCAATTAAATATTAATTAATTCAATTTCAAATTAATTCAAATTAATCAATTAAATCTTAATTAATTTAATTTAATTCAAATTAAACAATTAAATCTTAATTAATTCAAATTCAAATTAATTCAATTAAATCTTAATTAATTCAAATTAATCTATTAAATCTTAATTAATTCAAATTAATCAATTAAATCTTAATTAATTCAAATTCAAATTAATTCAATTAAATCTTAATTAATTCAAATTCAAATTAATTCAATAAAATCTTAATTAATTAAAATTAAAATTAATTCAAATTAATCAATTAATTCTTAATTAATTCAAATTCTAATTAATTCAATTAAATCTTATTTAATTCAAATTCAAATTAATTCAATTAAATCTCAATTAAATCAAACTCAAATTAATTCGATGAAATCTCAATTAAATCAAGTTCAAATTAATTAAAATTAATTCTACTAAATTTTAATTAATTCTTAATTAATTCAATTTCAATTAATTCATAATTATCATGAATCCAACTAACTCAAACTCGAACTAAAAATAAAATCTTACGTAAACTGCAACAATTAATAAAATTAAATATGTTAAAGTGGGTTGACATATTCGTGGGTTTACACAACATGTATCAAATCGGGAATTTGATACATTTTTAGAAACTTAAATAAAATAATTTGAATTGCTTGACTCATGCATAATTGTCATGCCATGTATATGCAATTTTCTTAAAATATATGTCATGTCGTTCACATTTAATTTTATGCATAATTTAGAATGGTTATAGGAAAAAGAATAATTGAAACTTGAACAACCTAGTATTGGGTGGAGGTGAGATGATAGTACGTTAGGAAAGCTATTTTGGTGGAACTAGCCGAAGCTACCGATCCAAAACTCAAGCTAGTTAGACCAAAATTTTTCAAGAAGTAACTTGAAGATGAATTTTCTATAAAAGACTTTGTCAGGGAAAGGGTTGATGATCCAATAAGGCTACGACCAAAGAAGACCTTGTGCCTCGCCAAGACCTGGAAGCCAATTACTGAAAATCAAATTCACTTTACTATTGCTAGATTTGAATCTAACACAAGTGTCAATTAAATCTTAGATTTAATAACAAATTAAGAAAAATGATTCAAGCATCTCACAATACACCCATAAGGCAACCATGCTTGCTATTTTGAGACATCTAGAATGAGTGAGATGTTAAGGACTAATAAATTAAAAAATATTTTTCAAAATTATTTTTCAAAATTGTTAGGATATTTTTTCTAAAAATATATTTTCAAAATAGTACTTCAACATAATAATATTTTCATGGAATTCATGCTTGTCTGATTGATATTATATATTATAC
>JAGFNQ010003379.1:330245-447432 GCA_024364735.1 Boesenbergia rotunda | reverse complement strand
ATCAACAATCTCTCCCTTTTTGTTATTTGACAATCTCGATTTAAGTTTAGGTATTAGATCAATTGAATGGACTTCAATTCTCATAAGGGAATCATGATCCTCCCCATATAATAACCTCAAACTTAATCAACCATTCTCTCCCCCTTTGTCAAACATCGAAAAAGGGCATGATTATTAAGTTTTAACATAACTCCCCCTCAAACACGGGTCTCTCCCCAAACCCAAAATAATCAAAGGTAAACTTTTGAATTGCATATGAAAGACATATACCATAAATGTATCATGACAACAATGTATATGCATAATACGACAATAAGTGTGAATTGCACATGAAAACATATACAAAAATATATCATGGTCAAACATGTGTATGTTTCATATGACAAGTAAGGAATGCAGATGTATCGGACACATAATCCTGATTGGTCTCCATGACCGATCAGGTTCGTTGATTATTTGATACAGAAATATTTCTTGTTAGTCTGAGGAGCGATCAGATTTTAGAAAAATTTCTGAAACTCTGATACGTTCTTGATCAGACTGCATTAACAATTGGCATTCCACAATAGGGATGTAGACTCTATTGATATTCGTCATTTCAGAAAAATTTCCGAAACACGACATTAAGAACAAGAGTCATGACTCAACAAACCCTTTCTTATGAATTTGAACATTCCAACATAGGTTTGTATCAAATTAATATTAGGTTTTGTTTCAACTATAATTGGTTTGTATCAGATGTGTTTGTATCAAAATGATCAACAATCTGATATAATTTGATGAAAAGAGATTGGTTTGAGGAGGTTTTGGATCACTTTGGAACGATTTGGGAGTTCCTTGATCAGAATTGGTCTGATCGGTCACTAGACCGATCAGAAGGACCCCTGATCGGTCGGTGGACCGATCAGGTCTGATACAGAATGGTTTCTGAAACTGATCAGCTTCAGAAATGGGTTTGTTTCAACTCTAAACCCTAATACAATCAGATTTAACTCCTAACAGTGTTCCATTAAACGACATTCATATTTCTTTAACTAGAATAAACATCATGATTAGTGTCCCTTAACTTAGGTTTATTCCCATCAAGTTTCAAGACCTTAAACCAAACAAACACAGCTTTGTATCAAACCATGATCAGTGGGAAAACAAACCAGTCATGGAATTTGAGTACTAACTTTTGAACCATTATAGACTAGGTTGACATGCTGTTCTTAACCAAAGTTATACAAGAAAATTTTGACTTGCTTGAATCAAATTAACACCAATATATGATTAAATTCCAAAACATGCTTGCATCAAGTTAGTATCAAGCTGTGATCAATTTCTAAATTCTGATCAGTTTAATATATGTTTATAATATGCTCACTCCAACTACTCAACCCCATAATCCTCATTCCCAGTTACTAGAGACAAATCATAACTATTTTCTTTCCAAGTAAACTAAAAGTTAAGCATGTCATACATATCATAGAAATACAGTTGATGTAAATGCATCCAATCCTTAGCTATACTCTTCATGATCTCAACCAGAAATTTTCAAACAAAAATTTTCCAACCATGGATACTAGAAGTAATGAACATGTATTGCTATTTGAACTAGACAATTTCTTCTTTGTTTTGAAAGCAAACTTGATCATGGAAGAATTTTAATACTAAAGTAAATTGTACTTAAGCATGATTAAGTACTTTGGCATATGAATTCCATAAAATCACTAGCTAAGGGATTACATTGTTATAAGAATTAAAGCAATGAAAATCAAATTATCTAATTTGAATTCTCCAAAGCTAATCATGTGGATAACAATTTTCCCTGACCATAGATTTGGAGCACCCGTTATCAACAACCCATGTTGATAGATGCTCCCCCTTAAGCAATGCTTATACAATTCTAAAGATAGAGGTTCTAGGTACCCACATTTTGGGACCTAATGAACATTCAATGAAAGACTTTGGCACCCATGCCTTAGTCATTTTCTTTTTGACTTTTTAAACCTTAGAATTTTTTGATGATCCAAAATGTGTTCTAGACATTAGTGACATGATACTAGGTTCTTTAGGTCGTTAACCTATACCGGCCTTGTTGTAAACCGCCCTTTGGGAGTTTAGTATCATGTCTAAGGTTTTGGAGCTAGTTGAGAATTTCTCAAGAATATTCTTGAGGTTTTCAACTTTTCTCTTTAAGTCCTTATTTTCATTTTCAAGGATCTTAACATGCAAGTCATCAATTACCTCATCCTTAGAGGTTTTTAAATGTTCTACTTCCAATTTCAAAGATTTGATCTTGTTCTTAGACTTTTTGAGTATGTTTGTCAAGCAAGCTATTGTTCTATAACACTTATCTAGCTCGGGAGAGATTACCTCTTCATCATCCGAAGATGATGAAGGCGCGGTTGAGGAGCTTGATTCGTCTCCACTCTCCTTGGATGACTCTTCTAAGGCCACTAGAGCCACATGACAGTAGGTCTCCTCCTCCTCTCCTCCTCCATTTTCTTCTTTTTGTCACCTGCCACTAAAGCCAACCCTTTCTCCTTTAGGCTTTGGTTAGAGATCTCATGTAGTTCCATTTCACAAAATAGATCTTCTAACTTAACAAAAGAAAGATCCTTGGAAACCTTGTAGGCATCCACCATGGATGCCCACAAGGCATTCCTAGGAAATGATTTAAGGACATACCTTACAAGATCTCGGTTTTCCACCTTTTCATTGATGGAGTGCAAGCCGTTGAGGATCTTTTTGAATCTTCCATGGAGTTCACTTACCTTTTCAATTTCTTCCATGAAAAGGTTTTGAAGTTGGCTGAGAAGGAGGTCCTTTTTGGCTGTTCGGGTTTCATGAGTGCCTTCATGGAGCTCAATAATCTTGCTCCATAGGTCTTTAGCACTTGTGAAGGGACCAACTTTGATTAGTTGGTCCTTGGTCAACTCGCATTGCAAAGTTACCACCGCTTTCGCATCGGCTTCACCTTTCCGGATTTGATCTGCCGACTAACTTGAGAAGTCCATCTCTTTTCTCTCAGCATCTTTAGGAGTGGAAAAACCTTCCTTGACAGCAAACCACATGCTGAGTTTGGTTTTGAGGTAAAACTCCATCTTCGACTTCCAATATAAAAAATCAGTGCCGTCGAAGAGTGGAGGTCGGCTGGTGCTAAACCCTTCTCTTCCCATGACCATCTTTGTTAGCTCTCGGATGTTAAGCCGTTGAAGTAGAGCCCCAAGCTCTGATACCACTTGTTGGAACTTGGATGGCTATAGAGTGGGGGGGGGGGTGAATGTAGCCAGCCACTCGAAATTACTCCCCTCTTGAGCTTTTCTTTCTGCGATCAGATTAGCAGCGGAAACAAAATAGCAGAAAGAAATATAGAGAAGGAAGAACAAACCAAACAAACACTAACACCGTGATGTACAAGGTTCGGGGATAACTTGCCCCTACTCCTTGGCGTGCCCGTGAGGTAGGCGATCCCTTGATCGTCGGCAGATCAAGCCCCGATGACCCGGATAAAACAGTGCCTCCTTCTCGATGGAGAAACCTCTCCACAAGCGTCTCAATCAAGATAAGCTCACGCGACTAAGAAGGATCACTCACAAAGATGTAACAATAATGCTCAAGCACAAAGCAACACACAGAGAGCTCAACCCCACAGCAAAAACTTCACCCGTTTTTCTGTCTATCCTAGTTGCCGTTCCTCTACATCAGCTTCAACTTAAGCTCTGCTCACCATCGCAAACTTCATCAACATCCACTGAGCCAGCCTGAACCCACTGACCTGCCTGAGCACTCAGTCCATTGAAGACCTCCTCTCCAGCTGAGCCTTCGTAAGTCGCCAGCTGCGCCAGTTGCCCATTGAAACCTGAGAAGGAGAAACAACCAAACCTGCCGAAAGGAAAGCCTTCCATTGACCCTCCTTGAGTGTTTGAATCACTTGCTATTACCTGCACACTCCAACAAATGCTCAGCAATGCATATCAAAACATATTAGCAGTATATCAGAGAATCGGTAGAGAAAACAGGCTCGATCAGAGCGTCTGACAGTGAATTTGAATTAAAGTTCAGGCCCTGATCGGTCCCCAGACCGATCAGAGAGGACCCTGATCGGTCACCAGACCTATCCAGCAGTCTGCTGCACACTCCTGATCGGTCCCCAGGCCTATCCAGCAATCTGCTGCACACTCCTGATCGGTCCCAAGACCTATCAGGCTGTTCCTTGATCGGTCTGGTGATCGATCAGGCTGCTTCCTAACCGATCAGGAGTCATCCTGATCGGTCCAGGTGAGAAATGTTGCGACCAATTGATCGGTCACATTGACCGATCAAGTTTCCTCACAGAAACCTTTTTCAAACCATCTGAACTCTCTCTGATTGGTCAACAGACCGATTAGAAGCCCTCCCTGATCGGCCACCAGACCAATTAGGAAACAATCAGTAGCCTAACAAAGTCACTGTATGCTCCCTGATCGGTCACCAGACCGATCAGACATCACTGGATCGGTCACCAGACCAATCCACGAAGGAACTCCATGCCAACTTCCCTGATCGGTCACCAGACCGATCTAGGCAAGGCCAAATCCATTCTAAGTCAAGAGAACGGGCTCCCAGCCTTCTCTGACTCATGCTCAGTCCCCCGGACCAAGATTCCATGCCCAGTTTCACTCACCGGGACTTCAACCAACCTAGCTTCACTCACTAAGACCTGGCTTCACTCACTAGGACCTGGCTTCACTCACCAGGGTTTTGGTCACCCGGCTTCACTCACCGGAACTCGGCTTCACTCACCGGGACCCGGCTTCACTCATCGGGATTTCAACCTAGCTTCACTCACTAGGATTTCAATCACCTGGCTTCACTCACCAGGACCCGACTTCACTCACCAGGATTTCAACCTAGCTTCACTCACTAGGATTTCAATCACCTGGCTTCACTCACCAGGACCCGGCTTCACTCACCGGGATTTCAACCTAGCTTCACTCACTAGGATTTCAATCACCTGGCTTCACTCACCAGGACCCGACTTCACTCACCGGGATTTCAACATAGCTTCACTCACTAGGATTTCAATCACCTGGCTTCACTCACCAGGACCCGGCTTCACTCACCGGGATTTCAGCCTAGCTTCACTCACTAGGATTTCATGCTCAGTCCTCGACCAGGACTTAACCCAAATTTGCTTAACCAAACTTAAATCGTTGTCAACATCAAAACACCAATCGGGCCAGACTGCATCAACAATGATAACATGTTAAATCACAAATAATAATTAACTTTGAGCCCTTTACCAATATCAGAATAAGGTTCGATTTTATACTTTCGACACTAATATTGTTGACTCTTGTAATAAACATCCTTTATTTTAATATAATTCTACTCGGTATCCATTTACTTTATCTGAATACCCATGCTAGATGCATAGATAAAGTACTTGAGTATACAATAGTGAGATGTGGTGGTACATATGATGACCATCATGGAATACATCAATATTCACTGTATATTCTTAATAAGTTCCTTGTCAATTAGGCTGCCTAATAAATACGGATAAAATGTCACTAAAGTTAGAGACTAACATATGTGATGTAGTATACCATGTTTCACTGGTAAGGTCATAGAGATGTTCAAACATACATATGGATACTTATACGATGAGTTCATCGTAGAACTCTCATACATATTTTCAATGTGATTATCATTTATCAAGTGGATAAATCCTTGGTTATTGTTGTACACTAATAGTCCCTATGACCCTGGACAAATATGCTGGGGTTGCACTTTGACTTATTTATCGACTCAATTAGGGCCATCAGGTGATGAGACTGGGTGTAGTAACTAAACATATAGGAGTCAGTGTATTGTAGTTAGGAATTCACCACACGTCCACGAGTGTGAATATATTATTCTATAGTGTATGAAGTCTCTAATCAGAGTTGTAAGATGTGCTTTAGGAAATGAGTTTCCTAGTTGCACACGTGTTGTAACTATAAGATACATTGCATAGTTGTTGAATCAATATACAATTCTCGATATACCAATAGTTGTAGATGTGATTGGGATATCTGAGATGAAGAGACTGGACCGTAAGTTAACAATAATCGACTGATTCTTGTAGACACTATTCAATGATACCTAAGGAGTCATGGGCGGTACTGCTAGATGCTCTTATCATGATTTGTTGGGTACTAATCAGCATTAGTTCTAATATCCTATAATCAAGAAGTTGATTATAAGATGAGGCTCTTAAGGGTATACTTGAATAAAGGATGAGCATCATCTTGAATCACAAAGAGTTGTGAACCCATAGCTAGCTTTATTCTTGAATCATTAAAGTTCACACAAGTATAAGTTTTCCTATTTCCCATCAAGAAAGTCAAGTTCAAGTAGTTGAATTTGGCGAATAAAGTTTGATGTGATCACAGTGAATTGACAACTAAAATTTGATATGATCAAATGTTATCATGATGGACTTACATTATTGGATTTTGGAAAAAGTTCTAACGTCCAATGCGTCAAGATGGAAGAAAGAAAATTGCTAGGTTCAATTTGATTTTCTTAGCTACATATCTCTTTATATCCTTGGAAATGAGGAGACACATCTCTTCAAATTCCTTGGAAATGAAGAGACAAATCTCTTCATATTCGTTGGGAAGATAAAGAGATACAAATCTCTTCGTATTTCTTAGAGGGCTATATATGGAGGAGTCATCCTTGGAATCGATGAAGTGAAGTCCTCTCTCAAGTTTCCTCCTTCCCTTTTCTTCCATCATGACCCTTTATCAGTTGTATATCTTGGAGGATATGATTGTCTCGATGAAAAATGCCACTTGATCTCTAGTACGATCAAGTGTTGGAAAGGGGACTCCGATCGTGGACCTGATTAGACGAAGGAAGCATAAGTTTAAGACAAAGAAAAAAGAGCTATTTTTCTAAATGCGAAATAATTAGAGCCACCCCCAAATAAGGTTGTTTGGGAGGTATGTTTTCGCTTATGTTTTGATTTGATTGTATATTGATACATGTGTTAATAGTTTTATTTCGATTATGCTCAAATGACTTAAATTAGATAATTTTGCATATCTAAATAAAAGGATTAAATTGATATTAGATGAATCAATCACATGATAGTTTAACTTTGTTATGATTTTAGGATCTTGCTTGAATGGTTAGATTATAATACATGCTTAGATTAAAAGATCATGCAATTGTCATTAGCTCAGCAGCAGCAACCTAATAGAAAAATTAGTGCAAGCAATGAGAGCTTCTTGGATTTGTTATAGTACACCACATTTGGCTAATACTTACCCTGCTCTGCAACTCGAGGTTAATTCTTTGACAATTAAGAAAGAAATGGTCGTAGTTAATGCATTTCCTAATAAACCAGAGTACTAACAAGCTAGATATGACCCAATGTCACAAACACATACTCCTGGGTGGAAAGATCATCCAAATTAGAGATATGGAAACCCATCAGCATCTTAGCAGCAACTGTTGGTGCAGATAGCACCCAAGTCGAACCTATGTTTTGATTAATGGCAAAGGGTTCAAAAGTTAAGGTGTTATGTTTATCTTACATGCAACCTGAGTGTGCAGATTGAAGTCCTAGCGAAGGACTGCTAGGCACCTACCGAAGGACTGCTAGGCACCTAGCGAAGGACTGCTAGGCATCGGAACCCTAAGACCCAGCGAAGGGCTACTGGGCACCTAGCGAAGGGCTGCTAGGAATCAAAGACCTAGCGAAGGACTGCTGGGCACCTAGCGAAGGGATGCTAGGAACCAAAGACCTAGCGAAGGACTGCTAGGCACCAGGCGAAGGACTGCTTGGAACCGAAGCCCTAGCGAAGGACAGCTAGGCTCCAGGCGAAGGACTGCTTGGAACTGAAGACCTGGCGAAGGACTGGTGGGCACCTGGCGAAGGACTGCTGGGCAAAAGTCCAACCGGAGGAGCCGGTTGACAACAGGTAAATTCTCCTGAGAGGAGTAGGTGAGGACGCGTTCCCCATCGAGGGAACAGTAGGCATCGGTTCGACCTAGGGTTCCATTTTGGAGACCCAAAGTCAAAACCAAGACAGCTAAGGCTGTATAAAACTAATACCTTATTGCTTCATATTGTTTTGGACTAACCCTGGATGCAGGACAGAAGGAACGTGTGTCTGCAGCTCAGAATGCCCAAAAGAGAGAGGCAAGTAGCTGAGCAGGGCGCCCCCAGAGTCCCGGGCGCCCCCAAGGCCAATACAAAACAAGTGAAGCAAAGAAGTGCTTCGGTAGCTCACTGGGCGGGGCGCCCCCATGCTCCCGGGCGTCCCCAGCGTCCCGGGCGCCCCCAGTGCCCAGGGCGCCCCGCGCTTAAGCCAACGAAGTGGATAAAATTTTATCCAGCTGAGAAGCTCACTGAAAGGGTCAACCAGGGCGCCCCCTGCTTCCCGGGCGCCCCCGTCAAGGTTCAATCCCTATTTGTGAGGGATAAAAAGCTGACCAAAACTATTGCGGATCAAAGGCCACGTGGAGGGCGCCCCCAGACCTACTATATAATGCCCTCGACCCCCAAGGCTTCTCATTCACTGCTTCCAACGCCAATACGCTCTTCTACTCAAGCGCTCTGCTCCAGAAACCTCCCAACTCGAGATACAAGCGCCGACGACGTCCCTCTGCTCCGAGAAACATTCTACACCGGACGTCGATAATGAAGAGCTGTCATTTCATTTGTTTTATACTACAACTGTAATCATTCTGTAAAACTCTTTGCGCACATATAGAATTGCCACCAGTAAACGGTCAACGACCGTGGGCCTTGGAGTAGAAGCCGTCCGTGACTCCGAACCAAGTAAAACTACTTGCATTCTTTATTGTGATTTGATTTTCCGCTGCGTATGCTCTTATCTTTAATCCGAAAACGATTTACGATATTCACCCCCCTCTATCGTTTCTCTCGATCCAACAAGTGGTATCAGAGCGGGGAAGCTCAAAATTGGTGCAACCACCAATTTGAGAATTTTTGGGATTTTACGAAATCTTTTTAATTTTTTTTTTAATTTTCATCGTTAATCGAGGTTGGTGCAACACCCCTCGATAAGTATTTTTTTTCTCCCGCACTACTAATCCAAGACCAAGTCTTGGGATATTTTTTTCTTCTTCTTTTTACTCTTAGTTTCAGTTAAATGACCATGCAAGAAGGATTCAGCACAGCCAGACCTCCACTTTACAGTGGAGAAGACTTTTCCTACTGGAAAAGTTGAATGGAGGTCCACCTGAAAACTCAGGTGGGCATGTAGATAATCATCCAGTCTGGACTGGAGATTCCAAAGAATGCTGAAGGAGTACCACAGCCGTACACTGAGTGGGATACCGCTCTGAAAAGAAGAATTGAAGCTGATGCGAAAGCGACCCAGACCCTTCAATGCAGCCTGACCAAGGAAGAGTTGAATCGGGTAGGACCATTTAACAGTGCCAAGGAGCTGTGGGGCAAGCTGATCAAGCTGCACGAAGGAACTTCTGACACTCGAATCAGCAAGAGAGATCTCCTCCTGAACAAGCTGTACACGATCAAGATGAATGACAACGAAATAGCAGCCCAGCTCCATGCCAGAATTCAGGAGTTAATGAACGGACTACACACAATCGGTCACAAGGTAGAAAATCGTGACTTGATAAGGTACGCTCTCAACGTTTTCCCGAGAAACACCTTGTGGGCATCTATGGTAGATGCATACAAGGTTTCAAGGGACCTTTCAAAAATAAAGTTAGATGGATTATTTTTTAAATTAGAATTGCATGAGTAGACTAACTGCAATTTGGTCGAGAAAGGCATCGCTTTTCTTGCAGGTAAAGCTAGAAAGACAACCAAGAAAAAGCCTCAACCTGCACCCGAGTCTGACTCAGACTTAGACTCAGAAGGTGACGAAGGAGACCGACCTAAGCTGGTTCGACTGGCCTGAAACTACTACAAGGAATTGAAGAATCAATCCAACAGAAGGAATGCCAGCCGAAGAAAGGAAGAACCAGGTGAACCCTCAAATGACAAGAACAAACCAAACGTGACCTGCTACGAGTGCAAGAAGAAGGGTCACTACAAGACGGAGTGTTCGAACCTAAAGGAGACCAAGAAGACTAGAAGGAAGAAGGCACTTCAGGCAACGTGGGACGAGTCCTCCTCCTCCGAAGAAGAAGAGGTCCCACAGTCGAACCTCCTAGCCCTAACCGCCTCAGAAGAAATTGAGACCGAGTCAGAGTCGGAACCGGATGATGGCAAACTTACGTTCTCAGAGGACGGCGAAATAACTGTAAGTGGTTTTTCGAAAAATCAATTAAATGAATTAATTTCCTATCTTTCTCGTGATTTGGCGAAAGCTAAACTCCGAGTTGAATCTCTCCGACAGGAAGTAAAACTCCTGAAAGAGAGAGCTGACTCTAGATCCTTAACTGAGAAGGTTCAAGAAGGAACCTCTACTCAAGTTGAAAAACTTGAGAAAGAGAACTCCTCCTTGAAAACTCAAGTTAAGGACCTTTGATCAGCCTTAGAACAATTCACTTCTGGTTCCAAGGGTCTTGATATGATTTTTGGAAAATAGAAGTCGGTTCTAAATCGATCCGGACTAGGCTATAGAACCAAATCTAGACAAAGATCCTACTATGCTGTACTGAACCAGTCCAGACCTAAAGTTCAGGCATGGGTACCCAAACTGTGCCTGAACAATTGAACTGGATCAAATCAGTATTGGATCCCCAAGGACAAGATTCACATCTTGCCAAACCATTATCGTGGCTTTAGTCCAGGGGTAGCCAAATTAAAAACAATATTTATTATTAGATAAAATTCAATTGTTGTTTTCAAATTGCATGATTGATTGTTTATTTAATTCCTGTAATTTACCATGCTTAGAATTAGGATTGGTTAGAATAAGGACTCAATCAATTAATTGAAATTTGAACAACATAGTATTGGGTGGCGGTGAGATGATAGTACGTTAGGGAAGCCAATTCTAATAAGGTTAAGTATACTCTACTTGGTCTCTTTAGACTGGTGAAACTAGCCGAAGCTACCGATCCAAGACCCAAACTAGTTAGACCAGAATTTTTCAAGAAATAGTTTTGAAAATGAAATTTCATTAAAAAGCTTTGTCAAAGAAAGGGTTGATGATCCAATAAGGCTACGGCCAAAGAAGGCCTAGTGCCTCGCCAAGACCTGGAAGCCGATTTTTGAAATTCAAATTCAAATTATTCTTTGTCAAATTCGAATCTAACACAAATTTTCAGTTAGTTATAGATTCAAATATTATTTTAAAAATAAACTCAAAATCAATTGCTTTCAAAATTAATTAGACTTTTTTAAAATAAATCATGATTTGTTTTTATAATACCATCAAAACCTGTCTCACAAAACCTGTAAGGCTAACGTGATTGATAACCTTAGATTGGGTGAGACGGCGAACTTAACATAATCAAAATTCATTTAATAACTGCATTGTTGGTTAAATACAAACATTTAGTTTAGAACGACATTGACCTAATACTAATCAAACATGGTCAATGTAGTCAAACCATGGTCAAAATGGTCAAACCATGGTTAAACCTGTCAAAAGCAGTCAAACAAGTCTATCAAAACAAACTTAGACTGTCACCTAGGGCGCCCGTGACCCCTCGGGAGCCCCCACCTCTCTCACTTCCATCCTTCAAGGCAAAAAGCTGAAAAAGGAACTGACCAGGGCGCCCGGGTCCTCACGGGCGCCCCCATAGCCATGGTTAAGAGCAAAAAGGCTGCCAAAAGGCAGCTGCAGCCTGGGGGGGTGCCCTCGTCCTCCGGGGCGCCCTCACGGTCTGGGGCGCCCTCTCCCTCCAGGGCGCCCGGCCGAGGCCTATAAAAGGGCTCCATGCCCCCATCCTTCTCTCCACACCCAAAATTCTTCTACTCTTCAAATCCCTTCTTTCCAAGGTGACCTTCTCAAGCTCTCATCCTCGACGATGCCTCCCCAGCTGCCACCCGGTATAGTTTATTTGCATTTAAATAAATTTTAATTTTCCTTAAATGCAATTCCTTTATAATGTTAGAAAACGCCGAGCAAACCAAGCAAACCCCAGTACCGAACCTAGTCCCGATCCTAGGTTCCCAACTTTAGAACTTTGTAACAAGTTTGCACAAACAACCTACAAGCCCATAAAAACTAGTTATCTCAATAGACAATTCTTCACCCAATCGTGTCCCTTGGCAATGAATGTTATAAACTTTTACCAACTCGATAACCTAGTATTCTGCACTCATCCTATTAATACAACCTTATGTGCAGAATTCTATAATAATATAGTCAGACAAGATCAACTTAGCTTTGTCACCACAGTCCAAGGGATGCCTCTATCCATCACACCCTCCTTACTTAACCGATTTCTTGGACTACGATTCTCTCAGTCCACCTTTTGTTGCTATTCTCCTAGGGATCCTCCATTTGATGCTCCCTACTCACACATTACCCTAGACATTCTCCACTCCTACTTCTATAGGGAAGCTAGAAATCCCGTAGCTAGACGATTTCAGTCCGTTGACCTTTAGGTCTAGGACTACGCCCTGTATAGAGTTGTGGTCCGCTGCCTCCTACCTTTATCCACCCGGGATGTCGCGACCATGTGACCTTTTCACACATTCTTATTGTATGCATTGATCCACCACCTAGACATTGACATTGGCCTTCACATGTTCCATGCCATCCTACATGCCTCCAGTGTCACCACTCAGGGTCGGGTACGCACCCCCTTCTGCCACATCATCACCTCTATCCTTCATCACCACGGTCGTAATATTACCGTAGGTGAAATGACCACGATGACTGATTTTGACGAGATAGGATTTAGAAACTTTTCCCTAGCCGGTATAGAGGTCTCGGCTATCGGGGTTTTGTCGTGGAGACGCCAACGAGCCGGACCACCGATTGACTCCAACGAGGAGGTTGAGGTCGATATCAGAGATCTGGCAGCCGAGGTTCGTGAGCACATAGACGAGCCAACACCGCTGACTATCGACCAACGCCTCACTCAAATGTAGACGGAGCTCCACAACCTCCGAGAGGAGGTCGAGGCTTACCACTTCGAGCAGATGGACGCTCGAAGAGCCGAACGAGAAGTAGATGACGCTCGATACACTGAGATGATGTCACTACTCAGAGCGTGGCAGCCCAGCTCTTCTGATCATTGTGGTCCCTCCTCCTAGATCTGATTAGCATTGTACTAGTGACTTTTGACTGCCCCTACTCAGTAGGGTTGACTGATGTTTGACTTGTATGACTGTGCTGGTTCTCTTTCATAACAACTGACTTATGGGGTTGACTACTTCTTTTCATGATTATCTAATCTTCATTAGGATTATGCTTAGTAGAATAGGTTTACCCTACTTTTGGTTTTAGTACTGCTTTATTTAAAAATCAGTTTATAAAAGAATTTTAAAACTGCTTTACTTGATTTCAAAATCAACTTTTAATTAGTTTGAAAATTCTTTTGGTTTTTTTTTTGACTTAGTTTTCAAAAACTACCCCCTTCAAAACTAGGTTTTTTTCGCAAATGGACTTAGCATAGGCCCTAACCCTAGAACTGCATGCACCTATAGATTTAGAAGCCAACATCTCACAAGCACCTTAGGGTACTTTTGACTGACAACCTAGAATGGGTTGAGATGCTTAGGCCTTTGCCTTAATTCAAGATGCTGTAAGTCAGTGCATCTGCAGTAATTGGGGCACTAAATACAACTTAAACAGTAATCAAGTTAAGTGTCCAACTTAGAAAATCAAACATGAACAGAACACTTAACTTGACTAACCCTAGCGAAAACTACTGTTTATAACAGTTAGTAAGTAGCTAATTGGGTTAGACAGGACCCTAGAGAGATAACTTAAATTGATTTGATACAGTTTATCTTGCATTTGGTTCAGTACAACACATTAATTCTATTTGCAATTTATTTATGCAATTTATTTATTTTGCTATATTCCTTTGTTTTTGATATATGTCAAAGGGGGAGAGATAGGAAAGGAGAGAAGCTTTAAAATTTTGTTTCAAAATTCAAAATTTCAAAACTTTTTCCTTTCTTCAAAAAGTACTTAATCTATTTGTTTTCAAAAGTACTAAGTTTTTCTTCAAAGTTTCTCCAACTTAAGCTGTTTTCAAACCTTTTTTTAATGTACTTAAACTTAAGCTGTTTTCAAAAATCCTTTTAAAGTACTTAAACTTAAGCTGTTTTCAAAAATCCTTTTAAAGTACTTAAACTCAAGATGTTTTTCAAAAAGTTTTTCTAAGTACTTAAAACTTAAGCAGTTATAAATTTTGCTAAGTACTTATCTTAAACTTAAGCTATGGCTCTAAGACCTTAAAACTTCAGAAGATGTTTCTTTTCTATTAACTTGAAATGCTTTTAAATCTTCAAAAAGTGCACAACCAATTTTTGGAAAATATATTTCTAAAGTTGTTCTAAGTGTTTGAAAAATTAATGCCATTATATTGACTTAGAAATTCTTTTTGAAAAGTGTTCTAAGTGTTTGAAAAATTAATGCCATTATTTTGACTTAGAAATTTTTTCCAAACCCCACGAAACTTTGAAAAACCTAAGGGGAGATTCCTTCTAGGGGGAGGAAACTAAATTGTTATACCAATTGTATGAATTAACTTAACTTTTTGAATCGGGTTGCCATAAATCAAAAAGGGGGAGATTGTTGGTGCAGACAGCACCCAAGTCGAACCTATGTTTTGAATTTTGATTAATGGCAAAGGGTTCAAAAGTTAAGGTGTTATGTTTATCTAACATGCTACCTGAGTGTGCAGATTGAAGTCCTAGAGAAGGACTGCTAGGCACCTAGCGAAGGACTGCTAGGCATCGGAACCCTAAGACCCAGCGAAGGGCTGCTGGGCACCTAGCGAAGGGCTGCTAGGAATCAAAGACCTAGCGAAGGACTACTGGGCACCTAGCGAAGGGCTGCTAGGAACCAAAGACCTAGCGAAGGACTGCTAGGCACCATGCGAAGGACTGCTTGGAACCGAAGCTCTAGCGAAGGACAGCTAGGCTCCAGGCGAAGGACTGCATGGAACTGAAGACCTGGCGAAGGACTGCTGGGTAAAAGTCCAACCGGAGGAGCCGGTTGGCAACGGGTAAATTCTCCTGAGAGGAGTAGGTGAGGATGCGTTCCCTGTTGAGGGAACAGTAGGCGTCGGTTCGACCTAGGGTTCCATTTTGGAGACCCAAAGTCAGAACCAAGACAGCTAAGGCTGTATAAAACTAATACCTTATTGCTTCATATTGTTTTGGACTAACCCTGGATGCAAGACCGAAGGAACTGTGTCTGCAGCTCAGAATGCCCAAAGGAGAGAGGCAAGTAGCTGAGCAGGGCACCCCCAGAGTCCCGGGCGCCCCCAAGGCCAATACAAAACAAGTGAAGCAAAGAAGTGCTTCGGTAGCTCACTGGGCGGGGCACCCCCATGCTCCCAGGTGCCCCCAGCATCCCGGGCGCCCCCAGTGCCCAGGGCGCTCCGCGCTTAAGCCAACGAAGCAGATAAAATTTCATCCAGCCGAGAAGCTCGCTGAAAGGGTCAACCAGGGTGCCCCTGCTTCCCGTGCACCCTCGTCAAGGTTCGATCCCTATTTGTGAGGGATAAAAAGCTGGCCGAAACTATTGCGGATCAAAGGCCACGTGGAGAGCGCCCCCAACGTCCCGAGCGCCCCCAGACCTACTATATAAAGCCCTCGACCCCCAAGGCTTCTCATTCACTGCTTCCAATGCCAATACGCTCTTCTACTCAAGCGCTCTGCTCCAGAAACCTCCCAACTCGAGATACAAGCACCGACGACATCCCTCTGCTCCGAGAAACATTCTACACCGGACGTCGGTAACGAAGAGTTGTTATTTCATTTGTTTTATACTACAACTGTAATCATTCTGTAAAACTCTTTGCGCACATATAGCATTACCCCCAGTAAACGGTCAACGACCGTGGGCCTTGGAGTAGGAGCCGACCACGACTCCGAACCAAGTAAAACTACTTGTGTTCTTTATTGTGATTTGATTTTCCGCTGCGTATGCTCTTATCTTTAATCCGATAATAGTTTACGATATTCACCCCCCCTCTATCGTTTCTCTCGATCCAACAGCAACCACCTCAGAATTTCACCGCAGCTTTTCAGAAACCTCCTATTTTTTTCAACAATCCCACTAAAAACAGAACACAAAAATTTCAGCAGCATCCCCAACAACAATTTCAACTATTTTAGGATCAATTCAGATTGGTCCCTGTTTCTAATCAATCTTAGTTGTCAATTCAAGATCTGAAGGAGATTTGCCAGCAAAGGATATTGCAGCAACAACAACAATGGAATTAAACAAGTCCATACCAATAAAAGATTGATGCTACCTTACAAAATCTAGAAAATTAGATGAACCAGATGACTTCTACTTTTGGACAACCACAATCACAGGGTTCTAGTCAACTGCCATCTAAAACCATTCCAAATCCCAGGGGTAATATGAGTGCTATCATTCTTAGGAGTGGTAAGCTCATTTCTGAACCTAGATAAAAAGATTTCATTGAAGATGTAAGTGGTTCTATTCCAGAGGTATAGCTGCAGTTTGGCACAGTCTTGAGAGTGCCATTGTCCCCAAAACAACCCCCAGACGTGTCACTGCCATTCCCTCAAAGAATAGAACAGCTTAGGAAGGATTTGGGTGTGGAAAAAACTTGAGAAATTCAGGAGTTGGTGGATATCTTCAGTAAGGTGGAAGTTAATATTCCTTTGATGAAAGTAATCAAGCATATTCCTAATGCTAAGTTCTTCAAAGAATTATGTGTTCACAAGAAGAAGTTGAAGGACAACAAGCTAGTTAGCATGGGAAGGAATGATTCTGTATTATTTCAGCCTATGCCACAGAAATGTAAGGATCATGGAGTGTTTACCATACCTTGTGTGATCGGGGATAACAAATTTGAGGATGCCATTCTGAATTTGAGAGCATCAATTAATGTTATGCCAAAAATAGTTTTCCAAGCGTTCAGAATGTCGGTGATCGTACGGTTGGCAAGAGGGGGTTGAATTTCCCCTACAAATAAAAATTTATCTTTTGTCTTGCTTAAATAAAGATGGAGGTTAGTTAGCACAAATAAATAACATAAGCAAAAATAGATTAATAACGTAAATAGCAAAAGGTAGAGGCACAAACAGTTACTTGGTTTGCAACCAGGAAGATTGTTAATCTAAGGCAAAACTAAGCTCATCTCCAGATCAAACTCCTTGGGGGTGGAGAAGAGCCTCTTACACATACTAGAACTCAAGAAGGCAGAGAAAACTAAAATGAAATTCGTGTGCAATGCAATTGCTGTTTGGAACTGAGCTCTAGGGACCTATTTATAACCCTGGTCAAGTCTATCCGAATGCTGACGTGGCCCTACATGGGCACATGAGAGCTTAGGGGTGCCTGACATGTGGCTTAAATGATATCTTCTTCGTAATGTTCACAAACGACTAGCTGTGGATGGGTTTTTGACATGTAGGGCGCTCGTATGCATAAGGGCGCCGAAGAGCATAGAGACACCATCATTCACGGGCGCCTGAGTGGCTTTCGGTCAACTTTATGTTGATCGGTCTCTAACGGATCTTCTTGGGTGATCTCGGGCCTTCTAGAGTTGGACTCACCTAAACCCTCCTCCGGCCTTCTCCTCGAGCATGCTTCCGCTTGGCTTCTCATCCCTCGGACGTCATGCGAGTCCTTCTCACTCCACCGACGTATTCTTTCGTAAACCTTCACATCCCTCAGATGCACCGAGCTTGTCGGTTCCTATCTCGTGCTATCCTTCTCGACCGCTGCGTCTTCCACTTGACTTCCTGCACACTTAGTCACAGGGATCAAACACAAAAAGACCTAACTTGACTCAGTTGACCATATCAAAACTAACCCGGAGTACTTACAATCTCTTCCTTTTTGATATGCATCAACCTGAGTTAAGTTAGGGTAAAAGAACACATAAAAAATACAAGAATAAATATTTGACTCTGTAGGCACAAAAAAAATTGAATTAAGTCTCTCCCTTAACTTAATCCTATTTCTCCCCCTTTGATCACATCAAAATTTAAACATGTAAAGGGTAAATATAACACTACTGATAAAGATATACAAAAATTCATAGAAAATTATTAAAGCATCCAGAAATTTTGAAAATTTTTGAGAACATGTCTAACAGAATAGTTAATTTCCAAAAAAAAAATCCAATTTATCCAAATTAGTTTAAAAATTACTTTTAAAATATAAAGTCCAATTTTTGAAAAATATTTTTTAATAATTTATTTTTACTCAAAAATTACTTAAATTTTTATGCATGTTAGAATTTTAGTAGACACTTTTTTAAAAAAAATTGTCAATGTAAAACTAATTCTCTAACTTCTAAGAAGATAATTTTGAATTCAAGGTTAATAATTTTGAAAAAAATAATTTTAAAATTTAATTTTGACTTCAAATAAATTTAAAACTTTTTCTCAACGCTTAAAATTAATCCATAGATCCTGAAAAATCAAATTTGATGAAATTAATTTTTTAAGTATTTTTAAAATTTTAAAAATATATTTTAGAATGAAAAATCATAATAAATCTATTTAACTATTAAAAATTTCAAAAAAAAATTATAGATAGCTCATAGTAGACTCTATCATTAACAAATATTAAACTATTTTTTTTTGTAATAGCTATATCTAAAAAAAATTAACAAGATTACAAATAAAGCATTAATTATAAAAAAAATTAATTACTAATTGACAAATATGTAATCAATGAAATTTAACAGTTTAGTATAGATTTTGGGATCTAATATAAGTTCTTTCCAACGGGATTAATAAAAAACTTAGGTGGAATATACGTTTTTGAGAATTTTTATAATTTGGCCCTTGTGAAAACGTAAATACTAATTTAGTCCTCCAATATATTTAATTTTAGAACTAGGAACTTTAGAGCATGCATGATTTTTCAATATTTCAATTTCTTCCTTTAGCTTTTTATTTTCATGTTTTAATTTATCAAACATTTCAAGTGGGCATGAAGAAGATAGTTATTTTTTCAGTTCTAAATTTTTATTTTCTAATTTGCATATTGATTTCATCATTGCTTTAAAACTTGAATAGAGTTCATCAGGAGGTAGAAAACATACATCACTTACCATATCTTTTTCGAACTCCGAAGCTCCCCCTTTGTCGTTACTATCTTCAGATGTGACTCCCCCTTCATCGATGCTTTGTTCTTCTTTGTGTGTCGCCATTAGTGCTAGTCCGGCATGTTCCTCGAGATCTGAATCTTCTGATGATGACTCATTCCATGTTGCCTTTAGGTTGTGGGTCTTTGCTTTCGTTGCCCCTTTTCCTTTGTTCTTTAACTTGGGGCAGTTTTTCTTGATGTGTTCCTCTTCGTCGCAGTGATAGCATTTAATTTTTCTTTTTCTCCGAGGGTGTCTCTTAGCCTGCATCTCATTAAATTTATTAGATTTAAAAAATTTCTTGAATTTTCTTACCATGTATGTTGTGTCTTCTTCATCTTCTGAAGACTCCTCCTCGTGTTGAATCTTCCTCGTGTTTAGGGCTAAGTTGTCTATCTTTCCACCATTTCCTACGCACTGAGTCCTGAGACTCGTGAAATTTTAAAGTCTAAAATAATTATTTTAGAGAACATACCTCTAAATTCTTAGAGATATAGTATGAATCTATGATTGATGTTCACTCCGAGATTCTTGGAAATGCATTCAGAGCATACCTTTGTGAATCTCGGTTAGTTATCATTTTTCCGAGATTTGTGAGTTCGGTGATTAACTCCTTTATCCTCGCATGCAGTTGCGCCGCCGTCTCTCCTTCTTACATCCGGAGGTTGGTGAGTTGGTCCCGAAGGATATCTCGTCGTGGCAGATTCGCTTCCGAGGTTACTTCATGCAACTCCAAGAATTTCTCCTAGAGCTCTTTCGCTGACTTGTAGGTTCTGACGCGGTTGACTTCTTGTGCTGGTAAAACGATTAGCAGATAAAATCCTATTTTTTCGTTTGCTAAAAGTCTGCTTGCTCCTTTTTCATCCAGAGACTCTCATCTTTGTCTTTACCTTTGTTGTCTTGGGGAGATACAAAATCATTTTTCATTATTAAAAGTAATTCAAAATCGGTTTTAATGAATACTTGCATTCACTTTTTCCGCATGGTGAATTCCCTCTCGAATTTTGGTAGGTAGATAATCGGTCTGACTATTTTGTAAGTTGTTTCAGATGGCGGCTAGTCCTTCTGGAGCGTCTTGGCTCTGATACCAATTGTCGGTGATCATACAGTCGGCAAGAAGGGGCGAATTGTCTCTGCAAATAAAAATCTATCTTTTGTCTTGCTTAAACAAAGATGGAGGTTAGTTAGCACAAATAAATAGCATAAGAAAAAAATAGATTAATAACATAAATAGTAAAAGGTAGAGGCATAAATAGTTACTTGGTTTGCAACCAGGAAAGTTGCTAATCCAAGGCAAAACTAAGCTCAATCTCCAGATCAAACTCCTTGAAGTGGAGAAGCCTCTTACACACACTAGAACTAAGGAAGACAAAGAAAACCAAAATGAAATTCATATACAATGCAATTTCTATTTGGAACTGAGCTCTAGAGACATATTTATAGCTCCGGTCAAGTCTATCCGAATGCTAACGTGACCCTACTCGGGTGCCTGAGAGCTTAGGGGTGCCTGACACATAGCTTAAAGGATATCTCCTTTGCAACGTTCGTAAATGGTTAGCTGTGGATGGGTTTCTAACGTGTAGGGTGCCTGTATACATAGGGGCACCCTCATTCATGGGCGCTCGAGTGGTTTTCGGTCAGCTTTATGCTGACCGGTCTCCAATGGATATTCTTGGGTGATGTCTGGCCTTCCAGAGTTGGGCTCACCCGAACCCTCCTTCGACCTTCTCCTTGAGCGTGCTTCCACCCGGCTTCTTGTCCCTCAGATGTCGCACACATCCTTCTCACTCCATCGTCGTACACTTCCGTAGACCTTCGTATCCCTCGGATGCATCGAACCCGTCGGCTCCCTTCTAGTGCCATCCTTCTTGACCGCTGCATCTTCCACTCGGTTTCATGCGCTCCTAAGCTCCTGCACACTTAGACACAGAGATCAAACACAACTGGACCTAACTTGACTTGGTTGACCACATCAAAACCCACATATGGTACTTACAAAGAATAGGTCCTCAACAACCAACAGGAATTGTCATTTAGCTGGCCAACTGAAGTTTTGTCCATCCTATGGGAGTGATTGAAGACGTATTGGTTAAGGTAAAGGAGTTGATCATTCTGGCAGATTTTTATGATTTAGACATGGAGGTTGACTTATAATCAAGTCATGTCCCACTTATTTTTGGGAGACCATTCTTGAAGATAGTAAGAACCAAAATTGCTGTCCATACAAGTACCTTATCGATGGAATTTGGGGATACTATAGTTCAAATTAATATCTTTGATGCTATTAGATATCTAGTGGAAGATCATTCTTAGCTTAGTATTGAACTGCTTGATGAGTTAGATGATGACTCGGGTAGGCATTGGTTGGAATTTTCTACTCTTTTTGATAATCATGGTGATGATTTAGATGTTGAGAGTAATGGTCTATATGAGGGTTATGATATTATTCTAGATTCTGTTCCATATTCTGACCTATATTTTGTTTTAGAATTTATCCCAAATTCTATCCTAGTTTCTTTTCTAGAAGTGGATGAATGTAAGAAGGTTTGCATAATGGAAGCATGGTCTGATGTATTATTACCTTCCATTGTACAACCACCAGAGGTGGAATTGAATATCCTTCTTAGTCATATAAAGTATGTATATTTGTGTGAGGTTGAGAAATTGCATATTATTATTGCTTGGGACCTTCAACCTGAACAAGAGGGGAAATTATCAGATGTTTTGCGGCATTATCAGAAGGCTATTGGATGGACCTTAGCGGATTTGTCTCGGGTTAGCCCATCTATATGTATGCATAGGATATTATTAGAAGATGGAGCTAAACCTGTGAGGCAACCATAAAAGAGACTTAACCCACTTCTACTTGAGGTAGTAAAGAAGGAAGTGCTGAAATTACAACAAGTTGGTATCGTTTATCCTATTTCAGATAGCAAGTGGGTGAGTCCAGTGCAGGTGGTCCCTAAGAAATCAATACTGACAGTGATTGCCAATAAAGAAAATGAGTTAATTCCCACTAGAGTACAAAACAGCTGGAGGGTATGCATTGATTATAGGAAGTTAAATCAATCTACCAGGAAGGACCATTTTTCACTACCTTTTATTAATCAGATGTTAGAGAGGTTAGAGGGAAAATCACATTATTATTTTTTGGATGGGTATTCAGGATACTTTCAGATTTGTATAGCACATGAGAATCAAGAGAAGATTACTTTCATATGCCCCTTCAAGACATTTACTTATAGGCGGATTCCATTTGGACTATGTAATGTCCCAGGTATATTTTAGCAATGCATGGTAAGCATTTTTATTGATTTCTTAGAGCATTGCATGGAGGTGTTTATGGACAATTTCACTATTTATGGTTCATCATTTGATGCATGTCTAGAGAGTCTTTCTCATGTTTTGCGTCGGTGTGTGGAAAAAAAATCTGGTTTTGAATTTTGAGAAATGTCATTTTATGGTTGAGCATCGCATAGTTTTAGGTCACATAATTTGTAAGAAGGGCATTGAGGTAGATCCTTCTAATATTAGTATTATTGCTTCTTTATCTTATCCCACATGCGTGCAGGGCATTCGATCTTTTCTTAGACATGCAGGATTTTATAGGAGGTTCATTCAAGATTTAGTACGATTTCCCTACCACTCTCACACTTGTTACAGAAGGATGTGGAGTTTAAATTTGATCAAAGATGCAAGGATGCTTTAAATAGAGTTAGGGAGGCTCTTACCTCGACTCCTATTATGCGTGCTCTAGATTGATTATTACCTTTTGAGCTTATGTGTGATGCTTCTAACTTTACAGTTGGAGTAGTGTTGGCTCAGGAGTTAATGGAGCATCTTATGTTATTAGCTATGCATCAAGAACATTGGATCCTGCTCAAGCCAATTACACAACAACAGAAATAGAACTTTTGGCCATTGTTTTTGCTATAGATAAATTTCGGCCATATTTGCTATATTCTCATGTTATTGTTTTTCCTGATCATGCAACCCTCATGTTCCTTCTTAAAATATCAGATGTTAAACCTAGATTGATCTGATCGGTTCTTTTGCTCCGAGAATTCGACGTTGAGATATGCGATAGGAGCAGTAAGGAGAACTTAATGGCAAATCATTTGAGCAGGATCGAGAGGGGGATTAAGGCTATACCAATTGTGGATTCATTTCTTGATCTTGTTAAGATACAATGGTACGTTGATCTCGTTAATTACTTGGTTGTTCATGTTCTCCCTATTCAATTTTCACGTGCTCAATGTGACAAATTAAAAAGTGAGGCAAAATACTATGTGTAGGATGACCCTTGTGGAAAATTGGTTGCGACCAAGTAATTAGAAGATGTGTGCTTGATGATGGGTTTCAGTCTATACTTTCTTTTTTGTCATTCACTTGCATATAGAGGGCATTTTGATCCTCAACGTACAACTAGGAAAGTTTTAGATTCTAGATTTTATTGGCCTATATTGTTTCGTGATACTTTTGAATTTCATAAGACTTGTGAGTATTGTCAAAGGATGAGAAACATAGGATGTAAGCATGAGATGCCTTAGCAACCTATTATGTTTTGTGAGATTTTTGATGTATGAGGTATTGACTTTATGGGTCCTTTTCCTATTTCATTCAGATTTGTGTATATTTTATTAGCTGTGGATTTTGTATCGAGATGGGTGGAGGCTATTCTTACTAGGACTGATGATTCTTCTATAGTTGTGAGTTTTGTTAGGTCTCACATATTCTATAGGTTCGGGATACCCAAGGCAAGCCTTAGTGATCAAGGCTCTCACTTTTACAACAAGCACATGAAAGCACTCATGAGTAAGTATGGTGTCATTTATAGGGTGTCCACTCCTAATTACCCACAGATAAATAGTCAAGTAGAGGTCTCAAATAGGGAGATTAAGCAAATTCTTGAGAAGACAATGAATCAGGATATGAAAGATTGGAGCAAAAAACTTGATGATACTTTATAGGTCTATCAGATAGCTTAAAGACACTTATAGGGATGTCTCCTTATCGAGTTGTTTTTGGAAAAGCTTATAAGAACCTTGCAATGTTCCGAAGTGCAGAATTGAATACGTTTGTGGCTATTGATGTGACCTATAAAGCTTCATCAAGTTTTTTGCTGACCTATTATGAGCACATCAAATGCCCGTGTTTAAGATATCGAATGCCCATCGATTAATTTAAATTACTGACAATTTTAATTAATCAACTTTTGGCTCCTTGACTAGTACCACTCAACCTTATCATCATGTTGGATCAAATCCACCTGCAGGGTTTAACATGATGAATCTTATGAGCTCATCAAGGGGGCATCATCATCCCGACTCACCAAGACACGGATTCTGTAAAATCCGACACTTTTGACTAGGTTCCGGAAATTTTCGGAGAGTTATCGGGAAGGTTCCAGGGTTTCCGAAGCCTTGGACTTAAATTAGGGACTAAACTGTAATTAAAACAAATGGTTACAAGGGGTTAATGGGTTGGAAATTAAGACCTAGGGGCAGTCTTGCAATTAGATGGAAATTGGTTGGACTAAAGTGCAAAATTCCAAGCCCTAATATACCCCCAATTCCTCTCTTCGCTCATCCACAGCTGATCGCAGCGCCTCCTTCCTTCGGCGTGACCTAGCCGCCACAGTGCCCGACCTCTTCCTCCCTTCTTCACACGCCGCGACGCCCGACTATCCCTTCCTCTTCCTTTCTTCTCCTTCACGTTGCCCAGCCGCAGACCACCCCGATACTTCTTCCTTCGCGTGCCCTAGCCCACGGTCGACACCGACTTCTTCCTCCACTCGCGTGCCCTAGCCGTAGACACCTCGACGTCGAGACTTCACTAAAGGTCAAGGTGAGTCGAAGGAAACTTAGGGTTTCAATTCTGTCAAGATTGGTCAGCCGTAGCTCATTTGATTTGGCCGATCTAGAAGGCTACACTTGGGCTACACGACCTGGAGATTTAGGAGGAGCATCTGAATTCTGAGGAAGAGGAAGTTCGCAGGAGCTTGTGGACTCGCCGGATTCAAGCTCAGTAGAGTCGGCGATACAAATTTAGGTAAGGATGCATTTGATTTGTGTTGTGATTGATCTGTTGATACACTGTGTAATTGGCAGTGTTTGGGTTGCAGTGGTTGCGTGAGCTTCATTGTTGGGTGGAGATTGCTTCCACTTGCTGTGTGGATTGGAAATCGGACTTCATTCCGTCATCTCCTACTTGCTGTGTGCTACGGCAGTTTTGGAGCTAGGGTAAGAGGTAATTGGATTGGATTAATTGAATTAAGTGGGGTTAGGTTGTTAATTCTGTTGCTGCTAATCATGGGGTTGTATTGAGTTTGATTAAGAATAGATTAGCTTGGATGATCTGCGTTGAATTTGAAATAGACCTAAATCTTGGGGTAATTGGGAAAACCTTTCATTTAATTATGAGAGATTGAATGAAAAAGGAATTGATTAGGTTAATCCTAAAACGGATTAGGGATTAATTAGCTAGATGTTATTTGTGTAATAGCTAATTAATTACATCCTTGATACAGGAGCTTGATCGGATTTATTGCCATTTATTTTGACGGGTGGTTCTGTCTCGATTGATACGGACTTCACTTACTTGGAGGCGGGTACCCTTTGACTTATCTATTTTGATATTGTCATGTTGTTATGCATAGATTGTTATAGATAGCAGTAATATTTTATGCTATCATGGTTTATTATGTTGTTCTAGATACTTGTTGATTATCCCTGAGTTATTATGCTGTTAGTTCCATACAGTCTCAGGTATTGTCATATCTATATGTATGCTTAGATATCGGGATGTATCTCTTGTATTTGACATGAGGGATCTGTAGTTTCCGGCCAGTATACCTTGTAGGATACCTGTATTTCCTTTGTATAGGATTTCAGACTGAGACCTAGTATACTGAGGACTTGGGGAGGGAGGTATGTGTATCTATCATACACTATCCTTGCATTATTGCATGCCGGCGATCAGCGACTCCCTTGTGGTTGAGCCTATCGTCTTCCGGTACATGATATGCGCACACGACCACTCATGGGTTAGTGGATACCGTAGGATGTGCGCATTTACCCTGTATTGCTCCGTTCAGCCACTATTTGGAGGGTGAGTGCGGGCGTGGTAGCAGCCAGGGATCCCTTCTCGTACTGAGCCACGAGGAGATGAGAGCTTGACTCCCCCATTGCTTGGGGTCGGAGCGGAGTCTCCACCAGCATCCTGTCCACCCGGTCACTTAGGAGCAGTGATAGCAGGGTGCATACAGTTGTCATAGCCCTACCCGTTCAGACGTCCCTATGACAGGTGTACGTTGATCTGTCTGGTGTTAGGGGTGACACATGTCATTGCACCATGTGCATATTTTGCATCGTGCATTGTTTGCTGCACTTGATTCTTGCACTTGTTTGACATGCATATTCTGGAGACTGTTATCTGAGATTATATGTCTATTGGTATTCCATTGGTATTTCTTACCCTCTATACAGGTTAGATGGATTCAGGTATGTATCTACCTCAGTATGTTCAGTACTAGTCTTTCCTTACTGTTGATATGAGACTGTATTAGCTGAACTCTTATTGTTAGTATAACTTTCTATGCATATCTGTTGGGTATTCGCTGAGTTATGGACTCACCCCGTTGCCATATATTTTTATTTCAGGGTGATGCCTGCCAGGAGAGCCCAAGCCGCCAGTCCCCAGCTCGAGAGGAGCTTTGCTTTGTTTAGTTTATGTTGTTTTCGGTTATGGACCCTGTAGTATACACTTTGCTTCCGTTGCCATGTTTTGAACATGTATTCATGTTTTATTCGATGGTATTATACTTTTGAGTCCTATGTTGACTTCGTGGGGTTTTTGGCTTTGTTCCTGCCCCCTGGCAGCTCAGGTGAGTTCGTTCTTTAGTTTTACGACCGTTATAGATATATATCTGTTGTTTTTGCATGTATTTGAGGCCTGAGGCCATTTAACTGCGTGGTTATGATATATTTATCTGTGTGTTTGTGTAAATTGTCCGCCGGACAGGGGAGGTGCTGTCCGATTCTCTATTGGATCAGCGGCTCCAGGGTCTCGGGGCGTGACAATTTATTTTTGGTATCAGAGCTCAAGTTTTTCGGATACCTTCGGGACTTGTGGATTTTCGGTGTTTATCTGATACCAATTTATTTTTGGTATCAAGCCTAGGATGTGGGATACCAGCGATTCATGATTTCTTGAAATTTAAATCTGACACTGAACTGGTAGGTGTCGGTCTCGGGTCTGATGTTATTCATCCGAGTACATTACAGATTTTTAAGGTTGTGGTTGCGATGCGATGACCATTTGGGACTTGGCAGCGACAGGACTTCTCCAGGCGGCAAAAAGGTATATCTTTCTAGTACTATCTTAGCTTTAATGTTCAGTATTAGATTTTGGAATGGGTAGACTATCCTAGCTTGGTGGGATCATATATTCATACTGGATAGATATATGTAGACTTGGTTTAGTTGGATTGACATGTTGTCAATCTATCTTATTCGTGATCGTTCATAGGAGCGATTAGTGATATGTTGCGGATGAGATCTTGGAGCAGAGAATGTTAATTCTCTAGTAGCCCCGATCGTTGAATCAGACAACTAAGGTTGAATATATCGACAACCTGTTGAAGGTTAAGGATTTTGGTTTTTCAGGACTTTAATATTAATAGTATGTGTTCTAGCTATTATTAGCTAAGCGAGAACTAGGTATTGCTTATTGTTGTTGGCTCGATCAGCATAGGATCGACTTACCCTAGTTCAAGGAGTTTCAGACCTTTGGGTCGTTCGTGCCTGGTTAGGTGACCGGGAAGACACGTTTAGGATATATGATCTACATTGATGTAGAAGAGTAGCATTAGCTATGTGCTACCATCGTTGAAGAGTGATATATTTTATTCCACGGGGACTTTGACCATGGATCACCTGTACCTAGTTGATGACCTAGAAGGTACAGTTTGATAGGTGGCTTACGTTGATATGTAAAAGTGTGAAGCTAGTTGCTTGACACCTACGAGTTATCGCGTGTACTTGGTTTGGATAACCAAGGAGACACATTTGTACTTATGATTTGTGTTGAGACGAATCACTTACGTGGCTAGATCATCTATGGGTGGAAGAGGTAGAGGATGATTCAGTTTCATCAGGGTCTAACGGCATACGTTCAGACTCGTATGTCAGGATTTGTCCCGACCTCCTATCGAGAGGCATTAGAGAGAGCGCTCATTATTGAGATGTCTCAGCACAGGTTGTTTGGGGGTAAGAAGAAAGGGAAGCAGACTGCGACGGACTCAGCTCAGACACAGCAGCCGCAGACTACTGGACGGAAGCGCGGCAGCCACACTCAGGCAGCTTCTGGCACCTCTGGGGCATCCTCTTAGCCCCAGAAGTCGAGATGTTCTTCCACCGGATCCTTCCAGTCTTCTCAGCAGGACCGGAAGAAGACTGCACAGCTATCTTACTGTACCCGTTGTGGATTCCGAGAGCATGTAGTAGCAGACTGTCGCCTGGAGCAGGCCGTATGCTACTACTGCAGACTACCAGGACACTTGAGTAGGGACTGTGCCTTGAAGGCACAGAATGAGAGGACGGGAGCCACTAGCCAGACTGGACATTCGGGGCAGTTAGGAGCTCATAGAGGCGGACGGAGGACTCAGCCTTCATTCCGCCAGCCGCATGCTGCCCCACCAGCACCTGCATACGGTATGCTAGGACACGAGGCCAGTTACACCTCAGCCATATCTTAGAGCTCAGCTTCAGGACTTCCACAGCAGTTATCTGTATCCTTACCCTCAGGAGAGATCTTGAGTATTACACAGGAGGTCAGAGCTTGCCCATTAGATTTCGGTAGTATTACCCTCACGATTAATTTGTTAGTTCTGGAGATGGTGGACTTCGATATTATTCTTGGTATGGATGTCCTTACCGCTTATCATGCCACAGTCGATTGCCGAACGAGGGTGGTCACTTTTCGGCCTCCGGACCAACCCTCGTGGGATTTCACTGGCATCAGGGATGAGGGCTTATCAGTTATTTCTGCGCTTCAGGCACAGAGATTGCTAGCTCACGGTTGTCAGGGTTTCTTACTGCCATTTATTAGCACCGACGACAGCAATAGCCCTTCGCTCTCGGACGTTCCAGTGGTCCGAGAATATCAGGACGTATTTCCAGAGGAGCTACCGGGTTTGCCTCCCAAGAGACAAGTGGAGTTCACTATTGAGCTGATACCGGGGACTTCGCCGGCATCGAAAGCTCCGTATCGTATGGCACCGAGAGAGTTGGACGAGCTGAAGGTCCAACTCCAGGAGTTATTGGACAGGGGATTCATCAGACCTAGCGTCTCACCATGGGGTTCCCCAGTTCTCTTCGTAAAGAAGAAAGACGGTTCTTTGAGATTGTGCATCGACTACAGGCAGTTGAATGTAGTGACCATCAAGAAAAAGTACCCCCTTCCACGGATTGAGGATTTGTTTGATCAGCTCAGGGGCACATCTGTGTATCCCAGGATTGATCTGCGATCCGAATATCATCAGTTGAGGGTCAGAGAGTCAGATGTCCAGAAGACAGCGTTTCACACCAGATATGGACACTACGAGTTTTTGGTAATGCCATTTGGGCTTACCAATGCTCCAGCGGTATTCATGGACTTGATGAATGGCGTATTTCTGGAGTATCTGGATCAGTTCGTCATAGTATTCATTGATGACATCTTAGTCTACTCTCATTCAGAGGAGGAGCATGCACAGCATCTTCGCATCGTATTGGAGACTCTCAGGCGAGAGCGTCTATATGCGAAGTTCAGCAAATGTGCCTTTTGGTTGTCATCAGTAGGTTTTCTGGGACACGTGGTATCTAGCAGAGGCATCTCAGTAGATCCCCAGAAGATCGATGCTGTTACCAGCTGGGAGCAACCGAAGTCAGTTACTGAGGTCCGCAGTTTCTTGGGACTAGCAGGCTACTACCGACGATTTGTTGAGGGCTTCTCGAGCATAGCTATGCCACTGACACGCCTTACCAGGAAAGGCGTGAAGTTCACATGGACAGAGGCTTGCGAGACTAGCTTTCAGGAGCTGAAGTGGCGATTGGTGACAGCACCCGTCCTCGTTCTTCCATCAGGAGAGGACGGATTCGTGTTGTATACCGACGCATCTCATCAGGGGTTAGGCGCAGTTCTGATGCAGCACGGACGGGTAGTATCTTATGCTTCTCGACAGCTGAAGGAGCATGAGAAGAACTATCCGATTCATGATTTGGAGTTGGCTGCCATCATCTTTGCTTTGCGGATTTGGAGGCACCACCTGTACGGTATTACTTTTGAGATTTTCACTGATCATAAGAGCCTCAAATACCTATTTACGCAGAAGGAACTCAATCTTCGACAGAGGAGATGGATGGAGTTCCTGAAGGACTATGATTGTACCATTAGCTACCATCCTGGGAAAGCTAATGTTGTGGCGGACGCATTGAGCAGGAAGTCCAGAGGGACTATGGCCTGCCTCCGGGCATCAATTACCGAGCTAGTTCAGGGTTTCTCAGAGTTGGGTCTAGAGGAGCAGGGGCAGACTGAGAGGGATATTCTGGCGACCATTGTTGCTCAGTCTTCCATCCGGACGAGGATCAGAGAGGCTCAGGCGAGCGATCAGCATCTACAGTTCCTCGGTAGTCGAGCAGCCACAGAGCAGCAGTCTGATTTTACACGAGACGATGCGGATGTCTTGTACTTTCGCGGGAGACTTTGCGTACCTGAGGCACATCCGGTCCGAGAGGAGTTACTTCAGGAGGCACATCGCTCCCGATTTGTTATCCATCCGGGTGCCACCCGTATGTATCAGGATCTGAGACGTTCCTACTGGTGGAACGGCATGAAGAAAGACATCGCGGATTTTGTAGCTAGTTGTCTAGTTTGCCAGCAGGTTAAGGCTGAGCACCAGAGACCTGTAGGACTACTTCAGAGGATTCCCATTCCTGAGTGGAAGTGGGAACACATTACTATGGATTTCGTGGTAGGATTACCGAGGACTCAGCGAGGACACGATGCGATTTGGGTGATCGTTGATCGATTAACCAAATCCACACACTTTTTGGCCATTCGGAGGACAGACTCCTTGGACAGACTAGCAGAGTTATACTGTAGAGAGATTGTTCGGCTGCATGGTGTTCCGATGAGTATTATATCAGATCGAGACCCTCGCTTCACATCACGTTTTTGGCAGAGTCTGCAGCGGGCCATGGGTACCGAGCTTAGATTTAGTACCACCTTCCATCCCCAGACCGATGGTCAGTCAGAGCGTACCATCCAGACTCTGGAGGACTTACTGCGAGCTTGTGTTATGGATTTTGGAGGCAGTTGGGAGGATCATCTGCACCTGGTTGAGTTCGCCTACAACAACAGTTATCATGCGGCTATCCAGATGGCCCCGTATGAGGCGTTGTATGGTATGCCTTGTCGGACACCCACCCTCTGGGAGGAGGTTGGGGAGTCCCAGTTGCTAGGACCCCAGAGAGCACAGTTTGAGGCGGAGTTGGTCCGTACTATTAGACGACGGATGTCCGAGGCACAGGATCGACAGAAGAGTTATGCAGATCAGAGACGGAGACCTCTGGAGTTCTCCATTGGCGACCATGTGTTCCTTCGTGTTTCACCCACGAAAGGGGTGAAGAGATTTGGTCTTCGAGGTTAGCTTGCTCCGCGATACATTGGCCCTTTCCAGATTTTGGAGAGGATTGGAGAAGTAGCTTACCGTTTGGCACTACCACCTTCCCTGTCTGGAGTGCACGACGTATTTCATGTATCGATGCTGAGACGGTATGTACCAGACCCTACACATGTGCTGTCAGACGTATCTGTTTCCCTGCAGCCGGATACGACGTATGAGGAGGTTCCGACATGGATTCTGGGCTACAGAGAGCGCCAGTTGCGGAACAAGTCCATCCGGTTGGTTAAAGTCAGATGGCAGCATCACTCAGATGAGGAGGCTACTTGGGAGCTTGAGGATGTCATCCGAGCTCGCTACCCCCACTTATTTACTTGAGGTATGTATGGTTAGTTACTGTTCAGTATTTATATCAGCATACTTCCAGATGGTGTTTACTATAGTGAATATCAAAATTTGGGGACCAAATTTTTATTAGTGGGAGAGGATGTAAAATCTGACACTTTTGACTAGGTTTCGGAAATTTTCGGAGAGTTATCGGGAAGGTTCCAGGGTTTCCGAAGCCTTGGACTTAAATTAGGGACTAAACTGTAATTAAAACAAATGGTTACAAGGGGTTAATGGGTTGGAAATTAAGACCTAGGGGCAGTCTTGCAATTATATGGAAATTGGTTGGACTAAAGTGCAAAATTCCAAGCCCTAATATACCCCCAATTCCTCTCTTCGCTCATCCACAGCTGATCGCAGCGCCTCCTTCCTTCGGTGTGACCTAGCCGCCACAGTGCCCGACCTCTTCCTCCCTTCTTCACACGCAGCGACGCCCGACGATCCCTTCCTCTTCCTTTCTTCTCCTTCGCGTTGCCCCAGCCGCAGACCACCCCAATACTTCTTCCTTCGCGTACCCTAGCCCACGGTCGACACCGACTTCTTCCTCTGCTCGCGTGCCCTAGCCGCAGACACCTCGACGTCGAGACTTCACTAAAGGTCAAGGTGAGTCGAAGGAAACTTAGGGTTTCAATTCTGTCAAGATTGGTCAGCCGTAGCTCATTTGATTTGGCCGATCTAGGAGGCAACACTTGGGCTACACGACCTGGAGATTTAGGAGGAGCATCTGAATTCTGAGGAAGAGGAAGTTCGCAGGAGCTTGTGGACTCGCCGGATTCAAGCTCAGTAGAGTCAGCGATACAAATTTAGGTAAGGATGCATTAGATTTGTGTTGTGATTGATCTGTTGATACACTGTGTAATTGGCAGTGTTTGGGTTGCAGTGGTTGCGTGAGCTTCATTGTTGGGTGGAGATTGCTTCCACTTGCTGTGTGGATTGGAAATCGGACTTCATTCCCTCATCTCCTGCTTGCTGTGTGCTACGGCAGTTTTGGAGCTATGGTAAGAGGTAATTGGATTGGATTAATTGAATTAAGTGGGGTTAAGTTGTTAATTCTGCTGCTGCTAATCATGGGGTTGTATTGAGTTTGATTAAGAATAGATTAGCTTGGATGATCTGCGTTGAATTTGAAATAGACCTAAATCTTGGGGTAATTGGGAAAACCTTTCATTTAATTATGAGAGATTGAATGAAAAAGGAATTGATTAGGTTAACCCTAAAACGGATTAGGGATTAATTAGCTAGATGTTATTTGTGTAATAGCTAATTAATTACATCCTTGATAGAGGAGCTTGATCGGATTTATTACTATTTATTTTGTCGGGTGGTTCTGTCTCGATTGATACGGACTTCACTTACTTGGAGGCGGGTACCCTTTGACTTATCTATTTTGATATTGTCATGTTGTTATGCATAGATTGTTATAGATAGCAGTAAGATTTTATACTATCCTGGTTTATTATGTTGTTCTGGATACTTGTTGTTTATCCCTGAGTTATTATGCTGTTAGTTTCATACAGTCTCAGGTATTGTCATATTTATATGTATGCTTAGATATCGGGATGTATCTCTTGTATTTGACATGAGGGATCTGTAGTTTCCGGCCAGTATACCTTGTAGGTTACTTGTATTTCCTGTGTATAGGATTTCAGACTGAGACCTAGTATACTGAGGACTTGGGGAGGGAGGTATGTGTATCTATCATACACCATCCTTGCATTGTTGCATGCCGGCGATCAGTGACTCCCTTGTGGTTGAGCCTATCGTCTTCCGGTACATGATATGCGCACACGGCCACTCATGAGTTAGTGGATACCGTAGGATGTGCGCATTTGCCCTGTATTGCTCCGTTCGGCCACTATTTGGAGGGTGAGCGCGGGCGTGGTAGCAGCCAGGGATCCCTTCTCGTACTGAGCCACGAGGAGATGAGAGCTTGACTCCCCCATTGCTTGGGGTCGGAGCGGAGTCTCCACCAGCATCCTGTCCACCCGGTCACTTAGGAGCAGTGATAGCAGGGTGCGTACAGTTGTCATAGCCCTACCTGTTCAGACGTCCCTATGACAGGTGTACGTTGATCTGTCTGGTGTCAGGGGTGACACATGTCATTGCACCATGTGCATATTTTGCATCGTGCATTGTTTGCTGCACTTGATTCTTGCACTTATTTGACATGCATATTCTGGAGACTGTTATCTGAGATTATATGTCTATTGGTATTTCTTACCCTCTATACAGGTTAGATGGATTCAGGTATGTATCTACCTTAGTATGTTCAGTACTAGTCTTTCCTTACTGTTGATATGAGACTGTATTAGCTGAACTCTTATTGTTAGTATAACTTTCTATGCATATCTGTTGGGTATTCGCTAAGTTATGGACTCACCCCGTTGCCATATATTTTTATTTCAGGGTGATGCCTGCCAGGAGAGCCCTAGCCACCAGTCCCCAGCTCGAGAGGAGCTTTGCTTTGTTTAGTTTATGTTATTTTTCGGTTATGGACCCTGTAGTATACACTTTGCTTCCGTTGCCATGTTTTGAACATGTATTCATGTTTTATTCGATGGTATTGTACTTTTGAGTCCTATGTTCGACTTCGTGGGGTTTTTGGCTTTGTTCCTGCCCCCTGGCAGCTCAGGTGAGTTCGTTCTTTAGTTTTACGACGGTTATAGATATATATCTGTTGTTTCTGCATGTATTTGAGGCCTGAGGCCATTTAACTGCGTGGTTGTGATATATTTATCTGTGTTTGTGTAAATTGTCCGCCGGACAGGGGAGGTGCTGTCCGATTCTCTATTGGATCAGCGGCTCCAAGGTCTCGGGGCGTGACAGATTCCGTCAATAATCAACGACACACCATATAATTAATATTATTTCTCAACTTACCGGGCTTATCGATTTAGTAGAATAAATCTCGTCCATTGGTAAATCAAAGAAATAAATATTAACTATACGTGCCCGTTATTATATCAGGATTTAGGGATTGTACTCCATAATAATCCGAGGTCTAATCCAATTATTAAGGTAGTACAAATTGGATGACCTCTGGTTTTGGTCCTGCTCAATGCATACAAAGCACACTAGTGTAATTCTATGGTCAAGACAAACCACACCTAATTACACTACAACCATCCTGATGGTTTATCCATGGCTATGAGCCTCTACTTATACTATGTAAGGGACTGATAACATGATCTTCTCTGTGTCACCACACACAATGTTATCTACAATGTAAAGTATTGGACTTTTATGCATATACTAATATAAATGCGCATCTGTGTTGTTGTGATTTTCTTTTCAAAATGTAGATGATCATATATAAAAAGAACAAGTCTTTTAGTATACACATCTAACATGGCTCTCATCCCTCGGATGCATATAAGTCCATGGCTTATCTCCACATGTCATCCTTCACGTATACCTCAAAGTGCGCTTCCCTTGGCCCATCATTCCTGCCTTGCCCACGGTCCCTCGGACGCACCATCTTTCACCGTACCCGAAGCCATCAAGTTGAGTCTATGTGTATCCTGTAGAATCTGCACACTCATATACACATATCAAATATAAGGGTGAATCCTAACTTAAATCCTGTGTCCACACATCAAAACACATGGTCCCATAGACCATAGATTACCTCAACAATTTCTCCATTTTTGATTTTTGACAATACGTTTAAGTTAGGGAAAACAAATAGCAAATACAATGCTAAAAACATTTGAACTTACGTTATCAAGGCGACACCTTGGGTTTACACCACCAATGCATATGCAAACATGCATGGATCCTATCACAAGGCATCCCCGACACCTAAACTCCTCATGAGTTAGGATTTTTACCAAACTAACTTTTTAAGAACCTCTTCAAGGCTCCCCCTACATTGGACTTACAAAGACTTTTTAAGAACCTATCACAAGGTTCTCCCTTTGCCAATAAATGAGCAACAATGCTCCCCCTTCACCTAAACTCCCTCTTGACCTAGGATTCCTTGCAAAGGCGTGTTTGACTCTAGAGCGCAGCTTGAGGGCAGAACATTTTCAAGATTTGATTCCCCTGGAATTACTTCTCCAAATTTACAGATATGTCTATCTGTTCTTCTTGTTTCAATTGCTTAATTCTTTAATCACTGCAGTATGTTTTATATTTTCTTTACGATTTTAAATGCCTCAATTGTACCAAATGGTATAAGTCTAGTTACATTTGGTTGAAGCGTGCTCTCTCTGAAGGCATCATATATACACGGGATTTGTTCCTGTAAAATATGTTCCTTGTCTCTGGCAGGAACTTATTAAGGAATTTCCTTTTCAAGAGTTTTAGGGAACAAATTTCCTTATGGCAGATATATTGTAGCTTTAGTAGGAATTCTCTGACTCCTAAAATAGTTTCAGTTTGCTTTCCCAGATGCTGTTAGGGGAGTTTTGCCATCTTCTGAGAGAGTTTGACTCATCAGCTAGCTATTTTGAAATGCATTAAAATGTCAATCTGCTAATGACAATATGGTTATTCTCTAATTGAACTTAGCATATCTTTTGCTGCTGCTGGTGATATGTTTGGATTTCTTAGTACAAGTATTAAATGTTCAAGTGATTGGCAAAAAGAGCTGGGAGTCTAACTTCCTTTTGCTATGGGTATCAACATCCTTCTTTGTGCCAAGTCCTCAGCTGCAGTATCTAAAATTTGATTTGGGAAAGATGTTGAGTAAATTCTTCAAGGAAATTTAATATGGGAAATTGCTCCTTTCAATGTTTCTTTAGATAGAGTGCCAAATTAAAACAGAGTTTCTGCAAAAAAAATTTTAGCTGCTGATCACTGCTATTGCTATGGGCAGCAACAGTCCGTTAAAAATGGCTTAATATTTCAATGGCTTTGAAGATGCTTGAGTAAACTCCTTTTGGTTTTGGAAGGTTGGCTATTGCTATGGGCATCAATCTCTCTATGTACCAAGTCTACAGCTGCAGTACCTAAAAAGTTAAAGTATATTTCTGAAATCTCTATTAGTATTGGGTCTTATTGGTTCTCTTTGGATATGGTGGTCTTCATACTTACTTGAAGGAACGGAAATTTCCAATTGTCAGGTTGAATGTATCTCTGTTGCGATATCAACTCAGTCTATTAGGAAAATATAGTTTCCTGAATTAACAGAGGATGGGTACAATCGATTTGGAAAAGATACTGAGTAATTTCTTCAGCGAAGTTTCAAAATAGTCATATTGCTTGATGGAGAAGAAGAGTTCTACAAACCGGTATAGCTGTGATCAACCATCTATTAAAAATGGGCTTTAATAACTCTATGGATTGAAGACGTAGGAATATATTGTTTGGTTTGGAAGCTGTCCAACTTTGATGTGTGACTCAAAGGAAATCTGTTGAATTGCTTAGCTAGTTATTTCTTTACTTGTACTCCTTTGGTATTCATGTAAATTAAGTGAATTTTGTATTTCTATATTAGAAGGTCAGGTTTGGTCCCCCTTCTAATATAGTGTTTTCTCTCAAGGAATAAGATGCTTCTTTTCCTTAACAAAAAAAAAATACTTCTCCCTCTTTGCCATACATCAAAAAGAACTCCAACAATCTCTCAATTATTGGATTATTTACCCTCTAATGACTATAAACATTGTGTATTAACCCCCATAAGATTATACACACGTTTAACATCATTAGGACACATTTCGACTTTATTGAAAATAGTTTTAGCCTGTATTAGCGGCTGAGATAGTTACCAGTCGACTGACCTTGTCGAAAAATAACCTTACCGAATTATCAGTCGACTACCCTCTACATCAGTCGACTGATACCCTGATATCAGCCTATTTCAGTATTTCTAACCCAACATAAAAAATGCACCAATAAATCCACAAATCTCCAAAAAATTTCAAATTTTGTGGAGAGGGTTGTGGTACCCATGCCTACTTGAGAAAAATACATTAAAAAAATATATCTATCACCAATCCAAAGATTGACACAAAATCCAAAACTATCTAAATGGTTCAATTGAACCTTGACCTAAAGTCCTAGTTTTGACCTCCTCTTGATGTATCTGCCTATACCAAATCATAATGCATCCCTAGCATTGGTTTATATGACATTTACACATCAAATTTTCATGCAATATGATCCCAAGTCATATTTTCATGCATGAACCATAAACCTAATGTGCTAAAACCCAATGATAGAGACTCAAGTGCATCTCCAAATCCTTTAGCACACTCCATAGTCTATCTTGACTCCTAAGTAGAAACCACCTGAGATCCATTGACCATGGTTCCCAAATTGACTCTTAGATCTCCCCCTTGAGCTCTTAACCTTTGTCACCTCCCTAGGTGAATCATCCATAATGACAAGGCCACACCGGTGTATATCTGGTGACTTGTGGTCTATAAACCTAATTTTCTCAACCTTGAACACCTTGTCCTCGGTTAAGCACTTCTTTCCTTTAACCTTGGACACCTTGTCCTTAATTAAGATCTTTTTGCCCTTAAATTGTAACGCCCAAAAATTCTCGAAACTAATTTTAGAAGTGTCTTAGAATTTATTCCAAATTTATGGATATTTTTATAGAATTTTTCTGTAAACGAAAGTGACAAAAAGGGTTATAAACAGAAAATCGCGTAGGTGGGAATCAAACCCTTCACCTACGATGTGAGAGACGAATGGGCGGACCAGCTGCGCTGGTTTGTTTTTGTTGAAATAGATTGAGCGAAACAATAGATAAGGTATAATGAGGTAAATTCACCCCCATAAGTATAAATAGATAATTAAGGAGAGAAGTTTTATTTTCCCTCAACTCAAACCCTTCCTCGCCCAAACCAGCCGCACGCCGCCCTCCTCTCTCCTCTCTCCTCCCTTGGGCGAAAACACACCAAGGCCTCCTCTCCTCTTCTAAGGGGGCGCCGGCCAAGGAAAAGCAAGGAGTGCGGAGAGATTTTCCGATATTCGGAATCCCCACGACGAGAGGAATGCGTGAACGCGAAGAAATCTCCGAGACTCCAAGTTTCTCCGGAACCTCCGACGCCGTTCTTGGTTGTAAGTCCAAGATATCAAGGTAAGTACTGCTCACCTGCAGTAAGAGGCGGTTTTCAGCAAGAATTTCCCTTAAAAAGTTTTAAAAGAGATATTTACCTTTAGTTTAAGATTTTGCATGTGATCTTAGTTCATTTTATGCTTATATGTTAATGATAGAGTACCCTATGTGAGTGTAGGGTCTAAGGAATCTATAAGAAAAGAAAAGAAAGATAAAGAAAAAGAAAAGAGAAGGCCAAGGCCTTACGAAATCCCCAAAAGTCAAGACTTAGGGATTTGGGCACACAAGGTGTTCGATAAAATGCCAAGGCATTTAAAGATAAGAAAGAAAAGAGAGAAAAACTATTTTACTTTCTAAGGCCAGTACCCGGCGTCCAAGGGCGTCGTTAAAGAAATCCAGGTGTCTAATTCCAAGGTCTTGGCCCTGGTAGACCAAGGTCTGCTCTATTAGGATTGGTGGCTCGCTACCCCAACCTTTTAGGGAACGCGCATAAGATGGTACTTACGTCTTAAGTGGATCCAAGTGAGTTATTATTTTCAAGTATATGCTTTAGCAAAGTTTTCTAAAATTAAGGAAGTTTTCCTAAAAGTTAAAGAAAGATGTAAAGTTAAAGAATTGCTAAAGTTTCAAGTTAAGCCAAGAAAAAGTGAGTTAAGACTTATTAATGCTTGAGTATGCATGTTTTGAGTTATACCTGTTTTAGTGTTTCTTTTAAGCATAAAAGTATCTCATGTGATTTCACATTGTTTAAAAAGCATGCTTGCACATTTCGAGATTTTGTGAGCTAAATAGTACTTGCTAAGCTTTATGCTTATTAGTTGCATTTCCTCTTGCTGCAGATAAAGGTAAAGGCAAGCAATACTGAAGGAAGACGACGAGGCGGTGCTGAGTGACGTGTGTGTGGTGGCTGACCTTGGAGAGGTCCTTGGGACGAGACAGTCTAGCTTATTTGAAATGCAATGTTTAAGGTTTCCAAGTTCTAAGTTATTGTGTTATGGAGTTTATTAAACATTTATGCTTCGGATAGTTTTACATGCTCAATTTTGTAGAATGAAGATTCCATGTCATTTCAATTAGTATGCATACTTTTGTGAATGCACTAGATGAGCAAGGGCATGAGTAGTTTAGCATGTTGATACATTGAATTTTAGACCTATTCTTGAGCTTATTATTCCCTTTTGGACTAAATCCTAATTGTGCTTAAAATGCTTGTAAATTAGGTAGAAATGCTTAGGAGTTATTTGATGCATGTGCCAAGATGTTGTTAGTCTCCTTTTGAATTAAGTTTATTGCTTTAAATGTGCTTAGAAAAGTTGCATTCATATTCCATAATGCTCTAGTAATATTATAGAACCTTGTGTGATGAGTTTAAATGCATGACTATTAAAGTTAGAATATCATTCTTAGATAGATTTAAATACAAAAAAAAAAGTTAAAGAATGTTCCGCAATTTTAGTCGTTGCATTAGAGTCAAGAAGTAGACAAAGTAACGGTCCGTCTAAGGTAGAGACGGTGGGTCGCTACATAAATGACACTCCCTTGCCATTCTTGGACTTCTCTTCCTTGCCATAGTTATATGTTACCCTACCATATATCTTTTCATTGACATTTGATAACTTAGATCAGTATCCCAATCCCGATCTATCACTGTTGGATTTTTGGCTCCCCAACACCATTCCTAACCCCCTTAGATCCAATAGTGAATCTATCTAGGATTTCCTTTAATTTCTCAATCTTTGCCCTCAATGTTTGATTTTCCCTTTCTAGGTTCTTAAACCTAGAATCAACATGCCCATCTTAGACATTCCTAGACTTACCCATTCTAGGCATGTTTCTTCCTTTCTTGGGATTAATGTCTTGATCCTTAGGTTTAACATGTCTAGGTTTATTATGATGCATGATTTTCCTAGGGTTATGATCTATAATATTAACCCTACTCCTATCATGATATTTAAATCCAAAATTATGCACGAGCAAATAATTTACATTATTTCTATCATGCATGAAGGAATTTAAATTTCTTTTAAAGTTAGGGTGTACCACCCTTACCTTTGTAGCTCTTCCTTGATGTGAACTCTTCTTTTTCTTCTTTTTCTCCTATTTCTTCAAATGCTCTAACTTTTTAAATTCCCCATTTCTTAAGCATTTGATGTGGTAGTGACCCCACTCACCACATGTGAAGCAATGAATGTACTTCTTCTCATTCTTGGCTCCATCCCTACAACTCAAATTAGATTTCAAAGGAATTGAGTTGAGTTTAGGGGTAACCTCTTTTTTCTTACCCAATGGATACTTGTCCTTGTAGTCTCCCTTCTCATTGCATCCAAAGCAAATTATGTAGTCTTTTGATTTTGCTTTGGTAGAGGTGGAGGCTTCTTCTTGCTCAGGTATTAGGGATGGTCTCTCCTCTCCTCAATCTTTGAAGTGGATACTTCCCTCAATCTTTGAAGTGGATACTTCTTCTATTTCTTCCTCACTTGATGATGTGGATTGCTCTATTTCAATGCCTAATTCACATGAGGAGGTGGATGATGTTGGTGTCGGAAGCACCAGATCGAACCTGATTTTGATAATGACAAAGAGTTCAAAGTTAAATTTATATGGTGATCTAATGAATTTGCTAAGTGTACAGGGAAAGTTGTAGTTAAGCTAGGCATAAAGTCTTGACCTGACCGAGGGTTAGGCATGAAGACTTGGTTTAAGGAATTGGGCATGAAATTTTGGTCGAGGACTGGGCACGAAGACCTGATCCGGAAGATTGGGCAGAATACTTAGCTGAGAGAGGACTACAAACAGAAGTAGAGACGGGTCAAGGAACGGATGTCTCGAGATTCAGGAGTTTCAAAGGCCGAGCAAAAATCCAACCGAAGGAGCCAGTTGGTAAAAAGCTAACTTCTCCAGAGTGGAGTAGGTGAGGACTCATTCCTCGGAAGAGAGAACAGTTGACATCGGTTCGACCTAGGATTTCATTTGAAATTTAAAGTCAAAACCAAACAGCTCTAGCTATCATTCATTCATGCATTTACTATACTATTACTTTGTTCTTGGACTAACCTTGATTGTAGGCTAAAGAAACCAGCTGGCTGCGATCAGGGGCGCCTAAGAGGGCTCAGGCGTCCGTGAGCTAGGCGCTTGAGAGGTCTCAAGCGCTTGAGAAGCCAGGCACCTGAGAGGACTCAGGCGCCCCAGAGGTGTTTCTCAGCGTTGGCACAAGATGAGTTAGTAGTCGCTGGTTGGAGGCACCACGTCAGCTCCTAGGCGCCCAGAGCTCCCAAGCGCCCGAGAAGGGATAGATTTTGGTCAAGTTAGCAGATAACGACGCGGTTGAAACGTTAACGTAGAGGACGCCCCTATAGCCTCTCGTGTGCCCGAGTAGCAGTATATAAGGGGTTTCACCCCCTTGCTTCCAAACATCAATTCATGCACTTTAAAACTCTGTGATAAAACTTCCGTGCTCAAGTTCTCTATGCCAAAGAAGTTCGAAGATCGACGACATGCGGCTTCTACAACAAAAAGATCGTTTCTTCTTTTAAAGTGTCGTTGGTATAATTTCCATTTCATTTTTGTACTTAATTCATTATACTTGTACCTCATTTTACGAATTATAGTATTGTCCAACGAAAACGGTCAAGAACCATGGTCCTTGGAGTAGGAGCCGTCATAGACTTCGAACCAAGTAAAATAATAAAGTGTCAATATTATTTTTGATTTATTTATTTCTGCTGCGTTGAATCTAATGTTTAGAAAATAAGTAATCGATATTCACCCGCCCCCCTCTATCGATCACAACGATCCCACAAATTATATCAGAGCGGGTCGCTCAATCTCGGTGAAACCACCAGTTGAGCATTTTATTTTCGGTTTTTTTCATTATTTTCTATCAAAAAATGTATTATTACCTTTTTCTGATATTTTCTTTTTAATTCTTTTTCGTTCATGGATTTTTTTTCCGAAGTTGGTGCAACACCACTTGGGAATTTCAATTTATATACTTCTATACTGCACTATTAATCTAAGACCAAGTTTTGAAACCAGTTTGTTGTTTATTTATTTTCAGGACTTTCCATGGCCCAGTAAGAAGGTTATAGCACAACCCGACCTCCTCTCTTCTCGGGAGAGGATTCTCTTACTAGAAGAGTCGAATGGAGGTCCACCTGAAAGCTCAGGTGAAAATGTGGATAATCATCCAGGTCGGACTGGAAATCTCAAAGAGCGCACAAGGCGAACTTCTGGGATACACAGAGTGATATGCTCCTCTGAAGAAGAAGATTGAAGCAGACGCCAAGGCAACATAGACCCTCTAGTGTGGCCTAACCAAGGAAGAACTCAACCGCGTCGACCCCTTTAACAGTGCAAAGGAGCTTTGGAATAAGCTGATCGAATTGCACGAAGGAACGTCGGACACCAGAATCAGCAAGCAAGATCTGCTCCTTAACAAGCTAGACAATATTAAGGTGCAAGACGGCGAAACCGCTGCACAGCTTCACGCACGCATTCAAGAACTAATAAACTGACTTCACACTATTAGCCACAAGGTAGAAAATCGGGACCTAATAAGGTATACTTTAAATTCTTTCCTCAGAAATTCGTTGTGGGCATCTATGGTAGATACATACAAGGTTTCGAGGAATCTGTCAAAAATCAAATTAGACGAGTTATTTTCAGAATTAGAATTACATGAGTAGACTAACTCTACACAGGTTGAGAAAGGTGTTGCTCTTATTATAGGAAAAGTCCCGGGCAAACTAAAGAAGGAAAAGCCACAACCGATATCCGAGTTCGATTCTGACTCAGAATCTAACGACGACGTCATCAACCATCCCGAGCTAGTCAGAATGGCTCGGAACTACTACAAGATTATCAAAGGGCAGAGAAAAAAAGAAGAAGATAGTTTAGCCAAAGGATGATCCAACTAAACCAAACACCAGTCAAAAAGGCAAGATTGACATCACTTGTTATAGGTGCAACAAGAAGGACCACTTCAAATCGGAGTGTCCCAACTTAAAGGAAGCCAAGAAGACAAGGAGGAAGAAGGCGCTCCAAGCAACGTGGGATGAGTCAGCTTCGGAGGATGAAGAAGAAACACCTCACTCCAACCTCCTCGCGCTGATGACATCGGAAGAACTCGACATCGAGTCAGAAACAAAGCCGGAAGAAAGTCACGGAGCCGAAACACTATCAATGTCAGAAGACAACCGAATCACTGTAAGGGTTTTCCTGAGTCTGAATTATATGATTTAATTTTTTATTTGTCACGTAAGTTGGTCAAAGCCAACGCCCGGGTTGAGTCCCTCTAACAGGAGGTAAAAGTCCTAAAGGAGGAGGCCAACTTAAGCTCCTTGACTGAGACTATTTAGGAAGGAACCTTAACTCAAGTTCAACAACATGAGGAAAAGAATTCCTCCTTGAAAACTTAGGTGAAGGAACTTAGAGTTGCCCTAGAATGATTTACCTTGGGTTCCATGAATCTTAACATGATTCTAGGAAAACAGAAATCCGTACTCAACCATTCGAACTCAACCATTCGAACGTGGCTACTGAACCAACTCACGGTACAAATCTCATTACTCTGTACTGAACCAAACTAGAACCTGAGTCCAAGCATGGGTCCCTAAGCTAAGCTTGGCTAATCAAGCAGGACCAAATCACTATTGGATCCCCAAGAACAAAATTCACATCCTAGATAGTCCATATCAAGGCTTTAGTCCAGAGGGAGCTAATAGAAAAACTATTTTCATAATTAGATGATTTTCTTTTTCGTGTTTCTCTGAATTATTGCTTAATGATTGTTTATTTATTTTCTGCAAAATTGTCATGCTTAGGAATAGAAATGGTTAGATAAGGACTTGGCTAGATTGAAACTTGTACAACCTAGTATTAGGGTGGGGCGAGATGATAGTACGTTAGGGAAGCCTGTCTAAGGAGTCAAGTAGGGTAAGGCATACCCTATTTGGTCTTTTTAGTCTGGTAGAACTAGCCGAAGCTATCTCGCCGCATGCTCGACTAGTTAGACCAAGGTTTCTCAAAGAGTAACTTGAAAATAAAATTTCTTTAAAAGGCTTTGTCAAGGAAAGGGTCGTTGCTCTGATAACCAAGAAGTCCCCTATGCCTCGCCAAAACTTGGAAGCCGATTATTGAAATTTATTTTCAATTTACTATTTGCTAAACTTGAATCTAACTCAAGTTTCAATCAAATCATAGTTTTTAAATTAAATCAACGATAAAATTAAATGCATATCATAAAACAGATAAGGATGCCCTGTTTTGTCATTTAGAATTGGGTGAGATGTTTAGGACCTAAAAGATTAGTCCAACCCAACCAACCTCACAACCTAATCAATTCCACCTTTAATGTATTAAACCTAATATACAATTTTACCTTATTTAAACTCACCTTAATTCAAAAATTCAACCAAAACATTTTTCAAATTTAACTTAAATATTTTTCATATTTAACTTAAAATATTTTTTAAAATTCAACTTAAAATATTTTTCAAATTCAACCTAAATATTTTTAAAATTTAACTTAAAATATTTTTCAAAATTCAACTTAAATATTTTTCAAATTAAACTTAAAATATTTTTCAAATTTAACTTAAAACATTTTCAAATTCAACTTAAATATTTTTTGAATTTAACTTAAAATATTTTTCAAATTCAACTTAAATATTTTTCAAATTTAACTAAAAACATTTTCAAATTCAACTTAAATATTTTTTGAATTTAACTTAAAATATTTTTCAAATTCAACTTAAATATTTTTCAAAATTTAACTCAAATATTTTTCAAAATTTAACTCAAATATTTTTTAAAATTTAAGCTTAACCTAAAACTTAATTTATTTTTATTTTTTCAAATATGAACTTAACTTACCTTTTCAAAATTTGAAACTTGTTTGTTTTTCAAAACCTAACTTAATTTAACTCAAATTCTCCAAAAATTACAAACCTTTGATCTGATTGTGTATTTCAAATCATCGATCAACCATAGTCAACCATGGTCAACCGGGCATCCGAGAACCCACTCGGGCGCCCGACCTCTTATTCATTGATTTAGCACGATCTTCGAGGCACCCTTGGTTTTACAAAACCATGGGCACCGAGTCAAAATCACTGCCACCTTCTAAAGTTGTGCGCCCGAGAAGCTACTCGGGCTCCCAGAACTTTTTCTGAATTGGGCGTCTGACCGGGGCTATATAAGCCCCAACCAGCATCCCCCAACTCCACACCAAGGCACTCCCTAATGCCCTTTACACACCTCGTACTCTCTCTTTCTTCCTTCAAAGTCTTTCCCAAGCCATCGTGATCATCTCTTCCTAATCTCCTGTGACGACCCAACTTTTATCTACTAACTTAAGCTTTAGCGTCGCTTAACTTAACTAAGCTTTAAGTTACTACTACTTGACTTCCCTTAACTTGCTTTATTTTTTTTTCTTCCTTCTTTTTTTTTTCAAAAAAATACAAAACAACTTTCCTTTTATTTGCATTGTCAAGATTTGACCCCTAGATCTCTTAGTTGTAACACTAAAGCATTAACCAGCTGCTCTATACCACTTTTCTGCAATGATACCAGTCGACTGCTATATATCAGTCGACTGGTACCAGGCGACTGACCTTTTGGCAGGCGCCTGGTGCATCGAACAGAAGCTACTGTTCGATAGGGCAGGTGACTAGTCCTGTACCAGTCGACTGGTACGCCTGAAAACCTACAATTTCAGAGCTGATAACCACTTTCAAACATCCACAAATCACATACTATCACTTCACATTAGGATATAACTTCAAATCTATATTCTACCCTAGTTTATTAAGCATATTAGCAACTCAAAACCAATACCACAACTTGAAATTGAAACTTTGCGGAGTTTAACCAAACTAACAAAACACTTGCATAAATATACTAAAGTTTGTACCAAACTTTGTCTCTAGGCATAGTTTAAACACACTGATCACTTTCTATGAACCCAAAACCATAACCAAATGTTTCTATAATACTTATTCCCAAAGATCTCTTCCACGGTTCCGCCGCCACTGAACACCAATGCAAGTCCTGTTGCCTCCCAACTTACACCTTTTCTTTTCCTTTATCTGCAATAGAAGGAAAAATGCAACTAATAAGCACAATGCTTAGTAAGTAAATCCCTACTCACAAAAATCACATATCGATACTAAACATGCTCATTTCAAAGGTTGCTTTAAAAACTTTACTTGCTCAGAATACTTACAACTAAACATGCTTACAACTTGAAATACTTCATCATGCTTGCAATGTGTCAAATTTCACATGAACTAAAAACACTTACTAATAAAAGAAACACTCACACATATACTTATATACTTGAAAATAGCATAATCAACTTTCTCTTAGGCCTTGACATTGTACCATGGTATCAATGTACCAATGCGCGCTTTTCTAATAAGTTGCGAGGTAGCTAGCCACCGCTCCCTATTAGAACTTTACTTTCTAACTTTCTATGGGTCTTACATTTGCCCGGTACATGTCTCTTTCTCAAAGTAAAATACTTTTCTTACTTACCATACTTAAACTTATCACTTTACTTATTTTTGCATAAGTTTGCATGCTAAAAACCTTTACTTTTCTCACTTTAACTTTCCATGGAGCATCTTGTGTGCTCCTTAACTAAAATTCACTTTTAGGTCTTTTCAAAAGTGTAAAAACTCATCATGCTTGGCCTACTTACATTCAATACAAACAAATTGAATTTCTAACATGCTAAAACATGCAACTTTAATAGCTAAANATAGAATAGCCAAAATCCTCTTAACCATGCTTCTACTTTCGAAAACTAGGTTCTACAATGAGAATTCGAAACGAAACTACTCCTATTGCAGGTGGAGCGATTTACTTACATCGGTCTTGAAGAAAACTCACAAAAACAGGGAGAAAACTCCCTAACGAAATCCTTTTTCTTCCTCCTTGTAAAAAGCTTCCACCTTGAGCCCTAAGAAGGAACCCTAGATGCTTCTACTCAAGGGGAAAGAAGAAGAAGAAGAAGAGCTCCCTTAAAAATCCCTTGTTTCGCAGCCCTCCCTTCTCCTCTCTCTCACGCGCGGCTACGGCTCCAACTTGGGGTTTCACGCAACCTAAGCGAGGTTTATATACCTCTTAATGAAAAGGACGTAACTACTCTATAACATTATTTCTCTCCTCCCTTTTCTGTGCTTGATACCCCTAGCCCAGCTGGTTTCTGCTTTAGCCCTGAACCGAAGAGGTCGCGGGATCAAATCTCTCCACGCCCACTTAACTCTTTATTTTTTTCTTTCTCTCCCGCGGCACCAGTCGACTGCCACGATGGCAGTCGACTGATACCCTGAATAGCCAACTTCCCAGCCTAAAATGTCTTCCTTTTCTCCTCCTATTTAATTTCTAAAAATACTAGAAAAATTCAGTAAAATTCCTATAATATATGAAAAGTACTGGGGTATTACAATCCTCCCTACCTTATAAAAAGTTCGTCCTCGAACTTAGAATAGCTCCGGATACTTTTGCCTCATGCTATCTTCTGCTTCCCAAGTTGCCTCTTCATGCTTCTGATTCAGCCATAACACTTTCACTAACGGTACCTCTTTATTCCTCAGCTTCTTAACTGCTCGATCTATTATCTGAATAGGTCGACTTTCATAACTGAGATCTTCATACACTTGTACCATCTGTGGCTCAATCACTTGGTTGGCATCTGGGATATGCTTCTTTAGCATCGAGACATGGAACACATTGTGTATTGCTGACATCTCTGAGGGTAGCTCCAACTCATAAGCTACTTTGCCAACTCTTTTCGTCACTGGGTAGGGTCCTACGTATCGAGGACTTAGCTTGCCTTTCTTGCCAAATCTCATCACACCCTTCATAGGAGCTACTTTGAGGAAAACTGTATCCCCAACTTCAAACTCTAACGGCCTACGGCGTACATCGGCGTAGCTCTTCTGCCTACTCTGAGCAGTCTCTATCCTCTGGCGGATACTCCTTATAGCTTCTGTGGTATCATCTATGAGATCAGTCTGTGACCCCATTTCTTTCTTCTCACTACCTTCATACCAACAGAGGGGAGATCTGCACTTCCTACCATAAAGAGCTTCATAGGGTGCCATACCAATAGTGGCTTGGTAACTGTTGTGTAGGCAAACTCAGCTAAACACAAATACTTGCACCAACTGCCCTTGAAGTCCAATGCACAAGCTCTGAGCATATCTTCTAGAATCTGATTCACTCTCTCTGTCTGTCCATCAGTCTGGGGATGGAAAGCTGTGCTAAACTTCAGTTTGGTGCCTAACGCTGTCTGTACGCACTCCCAAAAGTGTGAAGTGAAACGACCATCCCTATCAGAGATAATGGTCTTCGGGACTCCGTGTAGCCGGATCACTTCCTGCACATATAATTGAGCTAACTTTTCAATTGAGTAAGACACTCTGATTGCCAAAAAGTGGGCAGACTTGGTCAATCTATCTACTATCACCCAAATAGCATCATAGCCATTAGTTGTCTTTGGTAAACCAACTATGAAATCCATGGCTATGTCTTCCCATTTCCACTCTGGAATCTGAATGGGCTGTAGGACACCTCCTGGTCTCTGGTGTTCTGCTTTAACTCTCTGACATGTCAGGCAGGTGCTGACATACTTAGCTATGTCTCTCTTCATCCCTGACCACCAAAATCCTCTTTTCAAATCCTGGTACATCTTAGTGGAACCAGGATGCATTGAGTAGGGAGTTCCATGGGCTTCTTCAAGAATCTTCTTTCTCAGCTCTTCATGATTGGGGACACATAAACGGTCACCATAGTAGAGTATCCCACTGTCAGATACTCTAAACTCTTTACTCTCTTCTTCTTGCACCTCTTGCTTGATCCTTTGGATATCAGAATCCTCAGCTTGCTCTTTCTGTATCTCTTCAAGCAAAGTTGACTCTAGTGTCAATAGGGCTAGCTGTCCATCAATAATCTCTACTCCATAATCTACTATCTTCTTCTGTAATGGTGGTGCCAATGATGATAAGGACATCAAAGTGGCACAAGTCTTTCTACTCAGTGCATCTGCTACTCTATTTGCCTTACCAGGGTGGTAAAGAATCTCACAGTCATAGTCCTTTACTAACTCGAGCCACCTTCGCTGTCTCATATTGAGGTCTTTCTGAGTGAAGAAATATTTCAGACTCTGGTGATCTGTATAAATCTTACACTGCACTCCATACAGGTAATGCCTCCATATCTTCAGAGCAAAGACAACAGCTGCCAACTCCAGATCATGAGTAGGGTAATTCTTTTCATAGTCCTTGAGTTGCCTGGAAGCATAAGCTATGACTTTGCCTTCTTGCATAAGGACTGCTCCTAGTCCTAGCTTTGATGCATCACTGTATATATCAAAGCTCTTATCACCTTCGGGTACTATAAGGATAGGAGCGCTCGTTAGTCTCTTCTTCAACTCAAGAAAACTCTGCTCACATCTTCAGTGCACTCATACTTCTTATTCTTTCTGGTAAGGGATGTAAGTGGTGAAGCTATCTTTGAAAAGTCCTCCACAAACCTTCTGTAGTACCCTGCCAAACCCAGAAAACTTCTGATCTCACTAGCATTCTTTGGTTGACTCCAGTTACTAACTGCTTCAATCTTGGCTGGGTCTACCATAATACCTTCCTTGGAAATAATGTGGCCTAGGAAGGCCACCTGATCAAGCCAAAACTCACACTTTGAGAATTTGGCGTACAACTCCTTTTGGTGTAAGGTTTGCAACACTATCTTCAGGTGTTCTTCATGTTCTTTCTGAGTCTTTGAATACACTAGGATATCATCAATGAAGACAATAACGAACTTGTCCAGAAAATCCTTGAATACTCTATTCATTAGATCCATAAACGTCGCTGGGGCGTTTGTCACTCCAAAGGGCATAACCACAAACTCATAGTGCCCATATCTTGTACTGAAAGCAGTCCTTGGCACATCACTCTCCTTCACTCTGAGCTGATGGTAACCTGATCGTAGATCTATCTTGGAGAACACTGTAGCTCCCTTCAACTGATCAGATAAATCATCTATCCTTGGCAAAGGATATCTGTTCTTGATGGTTACCTTGTTCAAAGCTCGATAATCTATGCACATCCGCATAGATCCATCTTTCTTCTTGACGAACAGTACAGGAGCTCCCCAAGGTGAATGACTAGGGCGGATGAAACCCTTGTCAAGCAGCTCTTGCAATTGTTCTTGCAATTCTTTCAGTTCTGCTGGCGCCATGCGATAAGGTGCTTTCGAAATTGGGTTGGTTCCTGGGGCCAACTCAATTTCAAACTCAATTTCCCGATTGGGAGGGAGTCCTGATAACTCTTCAGGAAACACTTCAGGATAGTCACAGACTACCCTCACTTCTTCTCTCTTCAATCCTTCTCCTTGACTTGCATCCACTATATGAGCTAGAAAACCAGAGCACCCCTTCTCTAACATTCTCTGAGCTTGCAAGGTAGATAGGAACCTCTTTGTCTTTCTCCTTGGGTCTCCAATAAACTCAAATGAAGGTTCTGCTTCTGGTGTGAACTTGACTTTTCTCTTGCGGCAGTCTATAGAAGCATTGTACTTGCTCAAGAAGTCCATCCCTAGAATGACATCGAAATCCTTCATCTTAAGGACTACCAAGTCACTGTAGAGCTCTCGGTTAGAAATCCAGATTGGTACTGCCCTTAGCCTCTGAGTAGAGGCCATAACCTCTCCTGATGGTAGAGTTATTAGAAAATCCGGATTTAAACTCTCTGGTGGGATCCCTAGCTTTTTAGAGAATAGTATAGATACAAAAGAATGGGTTGCCCCAGTATCGAATAACACAATAGCATACTGAGATGAGATGAATATTCGACCTGTGACCACAGTAGGAGCATTTGCCACATCTTCCTTGCTAATGGAGAAAATCCTGGCATTGGTTGTGGCTGGTGGGGCTTCCATCCTCATCTGGCTGTAATAAGGTCCCTCCATAACTGGCTGCATCTGGTGCAGCTGAGCAGGTCCACCTCCGTACTGAAGAAACTGTGGTGGAGGTTGCTTTGCTTTAGGACAAGCCTTGGCCATGTGCCCTACTACTCCACATATATAGCAAGCTCCAACACTTGACTTGTTAGGGCAAGCCTTCATCATGTGTCCCTCTGCTCCACATATATGGCATCCACTCATGCCCTGACGACACGCTCCAGGATGTGTCTTTCCACACTTTGGGCAAGGAGGATACTTAGGCTGCTTGCTTGAGGTGCCTCCTTTATTTCCCTCAGAAGTCTTCTGGTCCCCCTGCTTTCTCTTGCTTGAATTCCCTTTCCAGTTCTGTTGATTCTGTGTACTCCCTTGGGACTTCTGAGCTGACGTCTGTTGTTGTTGCGCCCGTGTAACCCTTATACTGTTTAAGTAGTGTTCAGTGATCAAAGCACTACTTACTAACTCCTCTGAAGTTTGTGGTCTGTTACCACTGCCGGCCACGTTCAAAGCTATCTGGGGCCTCAGCATCTTGAGCATCAGCCTAACTCTCTCCTTCTCAGTACTAACTAGCTCTGGGCACAAGCGAGCTAGTCGATTGAATTTCTTCACTGCTTCATCTACAGTCAGTTCTTCTTGACGGAACTCAGTAAATTCATCATAGTGCTTGTTTGTCACTTTCATGTGAAAGTACTCTTCCAGAAATTCTGCTTCAAATTCGGCCCAGGTCATCTGATTCACATTCCTCTTAGCTTTCACTCTTTCCCACCACATCCTAGCATCTCCAGTAAGGCAGAAGGATGTGCACTTTATCTTCTCCACCTCGGGCCAGTCCAGTAACTCCATTATACTTTCCACCATTTTGAACCATGCCTGAGCATCCCATGGTTCACTTGTGCCAGAAAAATTCTCGGGCTTCAGTCTCTGCCACTGGATCAGATATGCTTCCTGTCTCACTTCTCTTGTCAGAGGTACTGGGGGAGTCTCTGTCACCGCTGGTGTCGCTACTTGTGCCACTGGCGCCACTGGCGTGGCAACAGGGGTGGCTTGCTGATTAGCCATCAAGGCAGCAATGACTTGCTGCTGCTCAGCAAGTTGCCTCTGAAGCTGGGCCACCACTCCTTGAAAATCTGTGGGTGGTACTGACTCAGTTGACTCCTGTTCTCTAGGAGCTTGCTCCTCGTTGCGGACAATTCTGGGACGTCCTCTTGCCATCTCTCTTGCTCTATGGTGTACAGAAAATAAATAAGAAATAAATGCTCATTATCTCTTACTAACTTACTTCACTATCTCTATGCACATATTAGTATATAATAATACTAACATACTTCCTTATCATCTTTCACTTTCTGATACTAGCAGTCAATAATGAAAAGTATACAAAACTACAACATATGAACTTCTTCATCATGCACATACTGATACTAGCAGTCAATAATAAAAAGCATGCAAAACTATAACATATAAACTTTTTACTTGGCAGGCGGCAGGATTGATGCTTGATGTCAGTGTGGCGGAAGGATGGAACCTCGCTCTGATACCACTCTGTGACGACCCAACTTTTATCTACTAACTTAAGCTTTAAGTTACTACTACTTGACTTCCCTTAACTTGCTTTATTTTTTTTTTCTTCCTTCTCTTTTTTTTTCAAAAAAATACAAAACAACTTTCCTTTTATTTGCATTGTCAAGATTTGACCCCTAGATCTCTTACTTGTAACACTAAAGCATTAACCAGCTGCTCTATACCACTTTTCTGCAATGATACCAGTCGACTGCTATATATCAGTCGACTGGTACCAGGCGACTGACCTTTTGGCAGGCGCCTGGTGCATCGAACAGAAGCTACTGTTCGATAGGGCAGGTGACTGGTCCTGTACCAGTCGACTGGTACGCCTGAAAACCTGCAATTTCAGAGCTGATAACCACTTTTAAACATCCACAAATCACATACTATCACTTCCCATTAGGATATAACTTCAAATCTATATTCTACCCTAGTTTATTAAGCATATTAGCAACTCAAAACCAATACCACAACTTGAAATTGAAACTTTGCGGAGTTTAACAAAACTAACAAAACACTTGCATAAATATACTAAAGTTTGTACCAAACTTTGTCTCTAGGCATAGTTTAAACACACTGATCACTTTCTATGAACCCAAAACCATAACCAAATGTTTCTATAATACTTATTCCCAAAGATCTCTTCCACGGTTCCGCCGCCACTGAACACCAATGCAAGTCCTGTCGCCTCCCAACTTACACCTTTTCTTTTCCTTTATCTGCAATAGAAGAAAAAATGCAACTAATAAGCACAATGCTTAGTAAGTAAATCCCTACTCACAAAAATCACATATCGATACTAAACATGCTCATTTCAAAGGTTGTTTTAAAAACTTTACTTGCTCAGAATACTTACAACTAAACATGCTTACAACTTGAAATACTTCATCATGCTTGCAATGTGTCAAATTACACATGAACTAAAACACTTACTAATAAAAGAAACACTCACACATATACTTATATACTTGAAAATAGCATAATCAACTTTCTCTTAGGCCTTGACATTGTACCATGGTATCAATGTACCAATGCGCGCCTTTCTAATAAGTTGCGAGATAGCTAGCCACCGCTCCCTATTAGAACTTTACTTTCTAACTTTCTATGGGCCTTACATTTGCCCGGTACATGTCTCTTTCTCAAAGTAAAATACTTTTCTTACTTACCATACTTAAACTTATCACTTTACTTATTTTTGCATAAGTTTGCATGCTAAAAACCTTTACTTTTCTCACTTTAACTTTCCATGGAGCATCTTGTGTGCTCCTTAACTTAAATTCACTTTTAGGTCTTTTCAAAAGTGTAAAAACTCATCATGCTTGGCCTACTTACATTCAATACAAACAAATTGAATTTCTAACATGCTAAAACATACAACTTTAATAGCTAAAACATAGAATAGCCAAAATCCTCTTAACCATGCTTCTACTTTTCGAAAACTAGGGTTCTACAATGAGAATTTCGAAACGAAACTACTCCTATTGTAGGTGAGCGATTTACTTACATCGGTCTTGAAGAAAACTCACAAAAACAGGGAGAAAACTCCCTAACGAAATCCTTTTTCTTCCTCCTTGTAAAAAGCTTCCACCTTTAGCCCTAGGAAGGAACCCTAGATGCTTCTACTCAAGGGGAAAGAAGAAGAAGAAGAAGAGCTCCCTTGAAAATCCCTTGTTTCGCAGCCCTCCCTTCTCCTCTCTCTCACGCGCGGCTACGGCTCCAACTTGGGGTTTCACGCAACCTAAGCGAGGTTTATATACCTCTTAATGAAAAGGACGTAACTACTCTATAACATTATTTCTCTCCTCCCTTTTCTGTGCTTGATACCCTAGCCCAGCTGGTTTCTGCTTTAGCCCTGAACCAAAGAGGTCGCGGGATCAAATCTCTCCACGCCCACTTAACTCTTTATTTTTTTCTTTCTCTCCCGCGGCACCAGTCGACTGCCACGATGGCAGTCGACTGATACCCTGAACAGCCAACTTCCCAGCCTAAAATTTCTTCCTTTTCTCCTCCTATTTAATTTCTAAAAATACTAGAAAAATTTCAGTAAAATTCCTATTAATATATATGAAAAGTACTGGGTATTACATGCTGCATTTTCAAGGTTCTAGAGGCGATTCCAAACAAGAAGAAAGCAAGAAAAATAAAGATAGCTCATTTGTGAAAATATTGTAAGATTTCTTTTGTATTTGCTTGTTTCTTGTTGTATTTTCTTGTAAGCTTGTACGAGGCTTCTCCACCTCCATAAAGGATACTTTTATAGTGCATGAGAGTGTGAGGAGAGTGGATCCTTGGATTAGTCACCTCAAGGAGGTAGATACCAAATAAAATCGGAGATATTAGCATTGCTCAAGTCTTCCGCTGCAACAAATCTTCATTGAGCAAAGATCGAAGCTAATCAACCCCCCTCTATCTCGCCTATCGGTCCTAATAGGATTGCCAAAGTTAAAGTTTAAAAAAGATAAATTATGTGATTCTTGTCAAATGAGTAAGCAAACCAAAGGTGCTCATAAAGGTAAAAATGTCATAAGTACTTTAAATGCATTAGAGCTTATTCGCATGTACTTATTTAATAGTAGTAGTTATATTTCTTTAAATGGTAGTAGATATTATTTTATAATAGTAGATCATTACACTAGATATCCATGGGTATTCTTTTTGAAGCATAAGGATCTAACTTTAGATACATTAATTGCTTTTTTAAAATGGTAGAAAATGAAATGACTCACAAGATAAACAAAATAAAAAGTGATCATGAATGTGAATTTGAAAATAATAAATTCACAAGTTTTTGAATGGAAAAGTGATAGAAACAATAATTCTCCACCCCTGGGATACCTAAACAAAATAGAGTTGTTAAGAGAAATAATAGAGTTTAGAAAGAGGTCGTTAAGAGCTTGTTGAATAAATATTCACTTTATAGTTATATATGGGTCGAAGTAATAAATACGACGTGTTTGTTGGTGCAAGATGCATCGGTGATCTCCTCCTCTAAGTATTTCAATGGTTGACAATATACTTAAGTCAGTGATACATTGAACAAGGGAAGGGTGAGTCAAGAAAAGAATACCAAAGGGAGCCAAAGTCCTAGTTAACCTAGGCACTAAGTCCTGGTTCGTGGAATTGGGCACTAAGTCTTAGCCGAGGGCTGGACACCTAAGACCTGACCGAGGGTTGGGCACTAAGACCTGGTGAGTGAAGCTGGGCACTAAGTCCTAGTTCAAGGAATTGGGCACTAAGTCCTGGCCGAGGGTTGGGCACCAACGACCTGGTTTGAGGAATTGGGCACTAAGTCTTGGCCGAGAGTTGAGCACCGAAGTCCTGGACCTAGGGTTTGGGCACGAAGTCTTGGTCCGAGGGATTGAGCAACTTAGCTGAGCGATGACTAAGGACATAAGTAGAGACGGGTCGAGGGTCGGACGTCTTGAGATCCGAGAGTCTCGAAGGCTAAGCAAAAAGTTCACCCGAATGGACTGGGTGGCAACCATCTCCTAAAAGGAGTAGGTGAAAGGCGCGTTCCCGGGGGTGGGAACTTAGGCGTCGGTTCGACCTAGGGTTTCATGGAAATCTGAAGTTAGAACCATTTCGTTAAGGCTAAGATTGTTTGTGTGTTTGTCTTGTATTTATGTATCTTGCAGGTACCTAAAAGTGAAGACAAAGCAGGCAAACAAGGCTGGAAAGAGGGCTCCTGGGCGCCCCCATCAGCCAGGGCGCCCTAATGGAACCAGGTGCCTCATTGAAGGAGGCTCCTGTGTTCAATGAGGCTCCCTATATGTCTAGGGCGCCCTGGTCAAGAGCCTTATCGGTTGCTGCGAGTTCGGCGCAGAAATAAGCTTTGACCAAGCTGTATGAGGCGCCCCCTTCAACACAGGCGCCCCAATGAACCCTATAAAAGGGGCTTCGACCCCTCAACTTAGTACACAACTTCCAAGATCATTCTAAGCTTTCTGACTGACGACAAAATGCTAACGACGAGGCTCTGCGACCAAGGAAGCTCCAGGAGGAAGTGTGCGACACTTCGGAGTTCCAGATTGGCCGAGTCTTCGACTCTTGTTGGTTTGAATTTATTTTCCACAATTATTTTTACCTATCTTTGTGATTGTAATTGTGCACTGTAAGACGGGTTTCTCCGCCTCTAGAAAGTCCGGAAAGGAGACCATTAGTGGACGGGTGTTCCCGTGCTTAGGCCTTGGATGTACTAACCGTGGGGGGTTGGGAACCAAGTAAATCTCGTGTGCATTTTGTGTTGTCGTTATTTTTGTTCTTTCTATTTTCCGTTGCACTAACTCTGAGTCTAGAACGAAAGTCTACGAAAGATGAATTTTCGTGAGATGTTTTTACGGTCGATATTCACCCCCCCTATCGACGGCACCGGTCCAACAAGTGGTATCAGAGCCTAGTCACTCTCCACCGGACTAACAGCAGACGGAGCAAAGACACTAGGAGTTGAGGGGGAGTCAGGGGTGAATTAGGTATAATTTTTTATTTTAAAATGTCAAGTTTTAAATTTCATATTACATATTTTAAGTGCAGGGTGAGAGGACACTACAAAAATCAGTGTCCTACTCGTAAGACTCGTTCTTCACCGGTGGCAAAGGAAATACCAGCGCCAGGAGTCCGGAGGGACAAGAGCCACGTACGGTGCCTCAAATGCGAAAAGTACGAACACTACAAAATTAAGTGTCCGACAAAGGTACGCAAAATTTACATTCCTAGAAATTTTCAATTTCCTGCACAATCGTATGATAAGTTTAATAATTTTTCTGAAAAATTAAATTTACTGCATAGTCAAATTAATATTTTGCATGCCCAATTAGAAAATGTAGATATTGCTAAAGTATTAGAAATTAACTGTTTAATCTTTAATGTTAATTCAACAATCTCTGAAATTAATTCTAATAATTTTACTGTTAACTCTGAAATTAATTCTAATAATTTTACTGATAATTCTGAAATTAAATTTGAAAATGTTAATTTTGAAATTAACTCTGAAAATTGTGAGATTAATCCTGAAAATATTTCTAAGGATAAAGATGATTTTCCAGAAAACCTTAAGATAACAATGAAATTTTTTAGAAAATCTTAAGGATAACAATGAAAGTATTTCAAAAAATCTTAAGGATAACAATGAAATTATTTCAGAAAATCTTAAGGATAACATTGAAAATATTTCTGATGATCGTTATGAGGATAATGAGGATAATTCTGAGGATAATGGAGACGAAATTCTTTTAGATAATAGTTTAATTATTGTATTGGATAATTCTGAAAATTATTATAAAATATTAACTAGTGGCCCAAATTACTCCACCTAAAATGAGGATATTGAAGGATGTGATTTTAGTGATGAGGATGAGGAGATTGAATTTTTTGAGATCAAGGCTATGGTTAATAAAATTCTAAAAGATTCAAATAAATCAGAATTATTAGAAAATTTGAAAAGATAAATAAAGAAGAAATAGTAAAGGAATCAGATATTTTCGAAATAATGAAAATAATGAAATTAAACTCATAACTTTTGACCAACCCAGAAATTTTGAAACTTAAATCAAGTTAAATCTTAAAAACTTTAATTTTAATTTTTAATCTTAATTTAATACTTTATGTAACCTTAAATTAGTTTTTACCTTAATTATCTTAAATAATTCTTAATTAATTCAAGGGAAAATTTGAGAAAACTCCCCAACATCAAACTCGGCTTTGCATGCACTCCCCAACCAAAAATTTCTTTGCATGCACTCCCTGATGAGATTGACAAGACAATTTTGTGTGTTATTTTTTTTATCAGTATAAAAGAGTAAAAATTCAGTATAAATCGTAAAGATTTGAGTATAAATTGTTGAGATGATACTAATTAAGAAATTGAGTATTATTTGAAAAAATTTGAGTAACATGTTCAGTATATAGTAAAAATTTCAGTATACATTATCAAAATTTAAGTATGAATTGATTTAAATTGAGTATTATTTGAAAAAATTGAGTATAAATTTAGAAATTGATATGTGAGTTCACCACATCAAATTTTCACACAAGGTTACCGAAATTTATACTCAAATTTTTTAAATTAGTACTCAATCTCAAATAATTTATACTCAAATCTTTATAATATATACTGAGTTTTCACTTTTTTATACTCACCACATCAAGATTTTCACATGAGGGTAACCGAAACTTTGTAAATTTTTACTCTTTTATACTCAATCTATCAAGGAGTGAATGCAAAGAATTTATCAAGTGCGGAGTGCATGCAAAGGCCAATTTGGGATTGGGGAGTTTCCTCCAATTAACACTTAATTTAATTGGACTTTAAATAATTCTTAATTAATTCAACTTTAAATAATTCTTAATTAATAATTAGTAATTAATTCAACATCAATTAATTCTTAACTAATTTAATTAATGTTAATTTAAATAATTCTTAATTAATTTAACTTTAAATAATTCTTAATTAATAATTCGTAATTAATTCAACTTCAATTAATTTTTAACTAATTTAATTAATGTTAATTTAATTAATTCTTAATTAATTTAATTAATCTTAATTATTTCAAATTCAATTAATTCTTGACTAATTTTATTAATGTTAATTCAATTAACTCTCAACTAATTTAATTATGTTAATTCAATTAATTCTTAATTAATTCAATAATCTTTAATTAATTCTTAACTAATTTAATTAATGTTAATTCAACTAATTCTTAGTTAATTCAATTAATCCTTAAATAATTCAAATCCAATTAACCCTTAATTAACTTAATTTAACATCAATTAAATCTTAATAACTTAAACCCGAACTAAATAAAATCTTACCCAAACTGCAACAATTAATTTAATAAACTTAAATATGTCAAAGTGGGTTGGCATATTCGCAGGTTCACACGACATGTATCAAATCGGGAATTTGATACATTATTAGAAACTTAAGTAAAATAATTTGAATTGTTTGACTCATGCATAACTGCCATGTCATGCATCTGCTATTTTTTTCAATATATATCATGTTATTCATACTTAAGTTTATGCATGAACGGTATAGGAAAAGACTAGTTGAAACTTGAACAACCTAGTATTAGGTGGAGGTGAGATGATGGTACGTTAGGGAAACCGTCTGGTGGAACTAGCTGAAACTACCGATCCAAAACCTAAGCTAGTTAGACCAAAATTTTTCAAGAAGTAATTTAAAATGAATTTTCGATAAAAGGCTTTGTCAAGGAAAGGGTTGTTGCTCCAATAAGGCTACAGCCAAAGAAGGTCTCTGTGCCTCGCCAAGACTTGGAAGCCGATTATCGAAAATCAAATTCACTTAACTATTTGATAAATTTGAATCTAACATAAGTTTCGATTAAATCTTAGATTTAACAATAAATTAAGAAAAATGATTCAAGCATCTCACAATGCACCTATAAGGCAACCATGCTTGCTTGTGTTGAGACATCTAGAATGGGTGAGATGTTAAGGACTAATAAATTGAAAATATTTTTCAAAACTGTTTTCCAAAATTCTTAGAATATTTTTCTAAAAAACTATTTTCAAAATAGTGCTTTAACATAATAATATTTTTATGGATTTCATGCTTGTCTGAGTGCTTATATATTATACATTTTCAAAATTATATATTTTTGAAAATTGTTTGACCTACACAATTAGACACAAGCCTCTTAGGTCAACACTAAAGTCCCTTAAGGCACTTAGATAGAGTCAAACGGTGTTGGGACACAGGGGAGTGTTTTACTATTTTAAATTTTTTTAAAATCATTTCAAAATGTGTTCCGAAAGTTGTGCTTTAAACATCACTATCATTTCAAAATGTCTTTCGAAAACTATGCTTTAATTACGATCACTTATGCTTTCGAAAAAGGTTTATGCTTTAAATTATCATCATTCTGAATTGTTTTTTTCGAAAAGTGTCTCCTTGAGATTACCACACTCAAAATATCGTCCATTCTGTTGATTTTGATAAACCCTAAAGACACAGAGGAGGTCTACTTCATGATCTACAAAGACTCCTAGGATGTGTCAAATTTAGGGGAGTCTAAATCAAAAGAAATTATTTCTGATATTTTTTTAAATTATTAGATAGTTCTTATAATTTGAATCAAACCTTAAGACTTAGAGGAAGATCGCTTGTAGTCAACAAGCTTCCTAGGACTGGGTCAAGTTTAGGGGAGGTCAAATTAAAATAACTATTGAACATTTTCAAAATATTTTTTCATGCACTATATTTCAAAATTTTTTGAAAACATAAGTAATTGTTTCTTTCAAAATACTATCATTTTGTTTATATATACAACATCACTTTCAAAAATTATTTTTAGCCTATCAAATTTTTTTGGGAAATAATGCTTACTAGAATTTGGAAGAATTTCCAGGACACTTAGGAAAATATCCTTGCAGTTAATAAGGTTTCCTAGGATTGTGTCAGACTGGAAAAAAATCAAGTCAAGTAAAGTATTATGTTTTCAAAATAATATTTTCGTAATATGTACAAAATGTCTTTTAAAAGTACTTATATGTTTTTTTTCAAAAATACATAATATCTTTTAAAAGTACTTATATGTTTCAAAAATGCATGACATCTTTTAAATGTACTTATATGTTTTTTAAAATGCATAATATCTTTTAAAAGTACTTATATTTTTCAAAAATGCATAATGTCTTTTAAAAGTACTTATATGTTTTAAAAATGCATAATAGCTTTCAAAAGTGTTAATATTTTTCAAAAAGGGCAAATATTTTTCAAAGTACAGATTTTTTTTCAAAATACATATTTTGCAAAATATAGGTCCTTCAAAGTACAATCTTTTCAAAGTACAATCTTTTCAAAGAAAAATTATCATTCAAAGTACAAGTTTTTGCACAATATTTTTTAAAGTACTCTTTTAAAGTGCAAAAATCTCTAAGTGAAATATGTTGAAAAGTGCATATTTTTCTAAGAAACAAATCTTTTATGCAATCCTTTTTGAAAATCTCTCTCAATTGAAATGTTTCTAAGAATTTTTTTTAAGGGAAAATTTTCTGAGTTCAAAACGTTTGCTGAAAGTTCAAAATATTTTTGTCGAATTGCACAATACCTTTCAAAACTGATTTTTTTTTTGTGCAAGCTAAGTACCTAGTTTTAACTAGCTTTTTGCTATGCTTTCAAAAATTATACTTTCAAAAGAATTTTTTATTGTTGGTGCAAGTGTTTTTGTCATTTTTTTTATGTATAACAAAGAGGGAGAGTAAGTTAAGTTAGAAAATGAAAAAAAATTTCCCTTCTTCCCAAAAGGATCAAAATGAAAATCAAAATGTTTTATTTTTCAAAAAAAGGGGGAGAGTGAGAAGGGAGAGTGAGCTTATAGAGTGAGCTTATGTTAGAAATGTTTTTCTCCCAAAAAGATCAAATGTATTTTCAAAACTTAGATCATTTTTTCCAAGGATTATAGTTTAGCCCTTTCATCCAATCTAACTTAAGATATTGTCAAACATCAAAAAGGGAAGATTGTTGATGCAAGATGCATCAGTGATGTCCTCCTCTAAGTGTTTTAATGGTTGACAATATACTTAAGTCAGTGATACATTGAACAAGGGAAGGGTGAGTCAAGAAAAGAATACCAAAGGGAGCCAAAGTCCTAGTTAACCTACGCACTAAGTCCTGGTTTGTGGAATTGGGCACTAAGTTCTGGTCGAGGGTTGGGCACCTAAGACCTGACCAAGGGTTGGGCACTAAGACCTCGTGAGTAAAGCTGGGCACTAAGTCCTGGTTCGAGGAATTGGGCACTAAGTCCTGGCTGAGGGTTGGGCACCGAAGACCTGGTTCGAGGAATTGGGAACTAAGTCCTGGCCGAGGGTTGGGCACCAAAGTCCTGGACCTAGGGTTTGGGCACGAAGTCTTGGTCCGAGGGATTGAGCAACTTAGCTGAGCGATGACTAAGGACATAAGTAGAGACGGGTCGAGGGTCGGACGTCTTGAGATCCGAGAGTCTCGAAGGCAAAGCAAAATGTCCACCCGAATGGACTGGGTGGCAACCATCTCCTGAAAGGAGTAGGTGAAAGGCACGTTCCCGGGGGTGGGAACTTAGGCGTCGGTTCGACCTAGGGTTTCGTGGAAATCCGAAGTCAGAACCATTTCATTAAGGCTAAGATTGTATGTGTGTTTGCCTTGTATTTATGTATCTTGCAGGTACCTAAAAGTGAAGACAAAGCAGGCAAACAAGGCTGGAAAGAGGGCTCCTAGGCGCCCCCATCAGCCAGGGCGTCCTAATGGAACCAGGCGCCTCATTGAAGGAGGCACCTATGTTCAATGAGGCGCCCTATATGTCTAGGGCGCCCTGGTCAAGAGCCTTATCGGCTGCTGTGAGTTCGACGCGGAGATAAGCTTTGACCAAGCTGTATGAGGCACCCTCTTCAACACAGGCGCCCCAATGAACCCTATAAAAGGGGCTTCGACCCTCAACTCAGTACACAACTTCCAAGATCATTCTAAGCTTTCTGACTGACGACAAAATGCTAACAACGAGGCTCTGCGACCAAGGAAGCTCCAGGAGGAAGTGCGTGGCACTTCGGAGTTCCAGATTGGCCGAGTCTTCAACTCTTGTTGGTTTGAATTTGTTTTCCGCAATTATTTTTACCTATCTTTGTGATTGTAATTGTGCACTGTAAGACGGGTTTCTCCGTCTCCAAAAAGTCCGGAAAGGAGACCATTAGTGGACGGGCGTTCCCGTGCTTAGCCCTTGGATGTACTAACCCTGGGGGTTGAGAACCAAGTAAATCTCGTGTGCATTTTGTGTTGTCGTTATTTTCGTTCTTTCTATTTTCCACTGCACTAACTCTGAGTCTAGAACAAATGTCTACGAAAGATGAATTTCCACGAGAAGTTTTTATGGTCAATATTCACCCCCCCTCTATCGACGGCACCGGTCTAATAGTGTTACGTGCAAAATTAAACCGTAATACATAGATTCTTGGACAAAACACCACATGAGTTGTCATTTGGTAAACCATCTACTATTAAACATCTTAGAGTAGTTGGATGTCATTTGGTAAACCATTTGGTAAAATTTTTAATCTTGTGAGATATTACGATTTCAATTATGTCGGATGTAAATTGGATAGAAAAAGCACTAGTTGTGGATGCTAATTCCTAAGATCTTCTTTAGTTAGTTGGTTAAGTAGCAAACAACATTGTATTGCACTCTCCACAACCGAAGCTGAATATATCACAATGGGTCGGAGAGTGTGTATCACAATTGTTATGTATGACTCACACTTTAAAAGACTATAAACTCATTTACAAAATTATACAATTCCTTTATGATAATGTGAGTTCCATAAACTTGACCAAAAATTCATTTCACCATTCAAGAACAAAGCACATTGAGATAAACCATCATTTTATTCGAGATCATGTAACTAAAATTAATATTATACTTAGCTATATTGAGACAAAATCAAACCTAGTCGATCTCTTCACTAAACCACTTCCCAAAATTGAATTTAGTTATCTACGAAGGTAGTTGGGTATATGCTTGTTGAATAACTAAACAATCCTTCATAATCACTTCAAGTATGAAATCCGTTAAAAATTCATTTTACCCAATATTGCATTGATTGTGTTTTTTTATACATAGATGGGGTGAGATATTAGGATTGATTTTTTAGCTCAAAATGCTTGTCATGATGTATTATGTGAGCTAAAGGGGTTGATTTTTTTTAATCATTAATTTGACCAATCACGAGGAAGATTGACACATAATTTATGTGTATTTGGTCCAAAGATTATAGTTAGACATTTTGATACCAAAAGCCCAACATGATGTAATTCCTTATGAAGAAATAGGTCTTCCAATTCATAATCCGATACATAGGAAGGAGTTTTGAGTAAGAAAATTAGCCCAAACTCTCTGCAATCATGTTGAAAAACCACTATCAAGCTCTTCAGTCGACTGTGTCAGACACACAATCGACTGATACATCGAAACACTCGTATTGTAAGTACAATAGTTGACTGATATTAACATCAATGGACTAATGGATTTCGGATCTGCCACAAAAGCAAGTCAAAGACTTGACTGATTTCAATCAGTTAACTGATTGAAATTGGTCGACTGATTGAAATAAGTCGACTAATAATATTATCAATCAACTGATTTAGTCTAGATCGAAGATTCGACTAGTTGACATCAATCGACTGATAATATTATCAGTCAGCTAATGGCGTTAAGATTTAATGTCAACCAACTTCTTTGCAACTTTTGTTAAACCCGAGGCCCTTCTTCCCAAAACCCTAGCTCGATTATTTTTCTTCTCCCAAACATCACCGACATCCCGACAGAGCTTCGGAGTGCCTCCTAGGGGACCAGATCACCCTACGCCCTTCACCAACATCCTTTCCTCTTGCCGATCATCTTCCCCATCTACTTAATGTTTGGATTCCATGGCTTGGTATCTCTCCAAGAGTCACCAATCAGAGCTATCATGGTCGGTGTCTGGTGTCATTCTTCTTCAGTCTCCAATTGCCCTCTCAAACTAGAGTTTCAGTAACTTGTCCAGTTCTCTCTCCGAGTTCGCATTGGTTTCTCTTCTCCGGCGGATAGGTTGACTAACTAAGCATAATGCTCCTTCTTACTCGGATAGAATCTTCATTCGACACATTGGAATGACTCCTAGATAATGAATAGTCAGATTTCGTTCTCATTTCTATTAGTTGATGTTGTTTAGATGCTAATGAATTATTGATGCATCATGCAGTCATTAAACTTAAGCAAAATCATCATCTTCCAGAGGGTGAGGATACCTCTGGAGGCATTGTACCTCAAGTAGATGCATCTAGGGATCATTCATCTTGTGGACCTAAGCTTCAGATCATTTTGGCCCGTTACTTACATGATAGAATTTTTCGTTCGTATTGTTCGAACGTGGTTGACATAATTGTACATTATCAGCTAGAAAGGTTAATGTATTGTGATCATTTCATTAACACTTTCCTACTATCTAAATTTTATGTCAATCTTCATCCGGTTGAGAACGAACTCGTTATAGGATTCGCATGACTAAATGCAACTTTAATTTTACCCCGAAAATGCTTGAGGCATTCCTATGAAACTAATGGAAAGCCAGTCAAATGTATCAGGAAAATGCTCATGATAAGAAGGATAGTAGATAAAGGAGCTCTCTGAATGCCGACAACATAGGAATGTCTCAAGCATTTCTGAGGTAAAATCAAGGTTGCATTTAGCCACACGAATCCTATAAACAAGTTCGGTTCCATGTATGAGGTATTGTATCATTAGCCTAGACCTCTTGGTCAGTGAATTTTCTCTGTTAATAGTCTTTCTGCTCCTGACAACGTCCTTTATAAGGTCATTCATGTTGAAGCAATCTGTGGTCCGGAGTGACCAAGTGTTTTGATGTTTGGGCAAAGGGTTTAAGTTAGGTTTCCCTTGTGTTCTAATATATGTATGTTGAGTGTGCAGGTTGTACAGGTGTACACATATTGAGTCAGCTAAGGCAAGGGACAAGAGCCGAGGGAGGAGGACTCCAAGGGCAAGCCGGGAAGTGAACTTCAAAGGGCACACGTGAAGGGTGGCATGGAGGCAAGTCGAGGACTTGCGTGCGCATCCGAGGGACGATAACCGGTGGAAGAGGACTTCAAGGGGCAAGCCAAAGGAGAGGACCTGAAGGCTCACGTGGAGGGCCGAGAGAGTGAGTAGGAGTGTTGTGGTAAGCTGGGCAGTCGACTGGGGGTTGTCCAGTCGACTGCCAAAACTCACAGAATGGATTTGGCCCTGGACCAGTCGACTGCTCTAGGAGCAGTCGACTGGTGTACAGCTGGATTCGAACGTTGGGGCAGTCGACTTCCCTGGGAGCAGTCGACTGCCAGCGAGGGTTTCAAGCCCAAGTTTTATTTAAAAAGAACTCGGTTTGGGCTGAGACTCTTGACGAATCTTGTCTTGGTTAAAGGCAAGATAGTAGTCTTTGTACTCAGAGGTTTGCTTGGGATTGTGGCGAGGTTTCTCCACCCACAAGGAGCGACGAGAGCTAGCTGGATGTTATCCAGGGAGTGATCCACCGACGGATTCTTGGATTAGTCACCCGTCTGGGGTGGATACCAAGTAAATATTCTATGTTAGCATTGGTTAGTTTTTGTTTTATTATTTTTATTGTATATTCCGCTGTGCAACTAACCATGTAGGAAGAAAGGGATTCGACAAATTGCTATTCACCTCCCCCCTCTAGCAAACATCTTCGATCTATCAATTGGTATTAGAGCGAAGGACCGCTCTCGATTGGACTAACCGCCAAGGGAGCACACGCTAGAGGGAAAAGAAAATGGAAGACAAACTTGGGGACGACATCTACACTCCACCGCCCTACGATCATGAGGATTTCGGCTATTGGAAAGCAAGGATGGAGACTTGGCTTAGCATGGATTGGGCGTGTAGGATAGTCATAGAAGAGCCGTTCGAGATTCCAAAGGATAAGCACGGGAAGAGGCTTAGGCCTAGGTATTGGAATCAAGAACAACAAGACCAAGCTAAAGCGAATGAAAAGGTAATTAGTATCTTAGTAAATCTTTTGTCTGACAATATTTTGAGTGATGTAGGAGCGTACCAAAATGCATCTGAATTATGGAGCAAAGTGAAAGAATATCATGAAAATTCTACACAAGTTCAAGAGCCCAAGGAGAAAAGTCAAATGGGTCAAGAAGGAGAAGAAGAAAAGGAAGTGTCAACTTCTTCAAGTAAAGAGGAGGAATTAAGTGAAAGATCATCAACCTCCTCAAGAGAAGAAGAGGAAGAGGTCACCACCTCAAGGATTGAGGGGGAGGAGAGACCTACTTTCATGCAAGAACAAGAGGAAGCATCCACTTCATCCAAAGTTGAAGAAGAAGCCAACCTAGCTTCCACCTCCACCAAAGCAAGGAAAAAGGACCACATCACATACTTTGGGTGCAATGAAAAGGGATACTACAAGGATAAGTGTCCAAATGGTAAGGAAAAGGAGGTACTCTCTAAACCCACTTCAAGTTCTTTTAAATCTAACATGGGTTGTAGGAATGGAGAAGCCCAAGAGAGGAAGAAGAGAATTAGATGCTTCACTTGTGGAGAGCTAGGGCACTACCACACTAAGTGCCCAAGGAGTAAAGAGTTTAAGAAAATGGAGCACTTGAGAAGATGGGAGAAAGAAGAAAGAAAGAAGAAAAGAAGTCCATATCATAGAGGAATTACAAGGGTAAGGGAGGTAATCCCTAATTTTAAAGTTAAATGTAATTCAAATTCAAGTTCTTCTATGCATGCTAAAAATAGTGTAAATTGCTCATCCATGCATGCTAAGATTAATGAAAATTGCTTATCTATGCACAATCATGGATCTAAGTATCATGATAAGAGTAGGGTTAACAAAGTATATCAAAATCCTAGGAAGAATATTCATCATGGAAAATTCAAGACCTCTAGACCTAAGGATCAAGGCAAAAATTCCAAGAAGGGAAGGAATGTGCCTAAAAAGGAGGGTAGGTCTAGGAATATCCAAAGTGGACATGTGGATTCTAGGTTTAGAAGCCTAGAAAGGGAAAATCAAGTTTTAAGGGAAAAACTTGATAGGTTAGAGAAAACCCTAGAGAGATTCACTATTGGATCTAAGGGTTTAGATATGGTGTTGGGTGGTTTAAACCGCACCAATGATAGATCGGGGTTGGGATACCGGTCTAAGAACTCCCATGCCAAGGGAAAGAAATATGCTAAGGTTGCATATGATTATGGCAAGAAGGGGAGTCCAAAAATGGCAAAGGGTTGCCATTTAAAGGAAAAAGAAATGACTTAATCAAAGACAAGGTGTCCAAGGTTAAGAGGGTTGAGTTTGTAGGCTAATCACCGGGGGAACACCGGTGTGGTCTAGTGTTTGTTGAGTCACCTAGGGAGGTGGCTAGGGCTAAGAGCTCAAGGGGGAGCTCTAGGAGCCTTTGGGATATATGGTGAATGGACCTTGGAAGGGGGTGCTCCTAGAGGTCTAGATGGACCATGGAGTGTGCCAAAAGAATTGGAGACGGACTTGAGTCTCAATTCTTAGGTTTTGGCATGGTGTTTTTGAGTTTCATGCATGAAAATATGACTTTGGGGTCATATTGCATAAAAATTAATTTTTGATGTGTAATTGTCATGTAAATCAATGCTAGGGATGCATTGTGGGTTGGTATTGGCAGTAACATCAAGAGGAAACCAAAACTAGGACTTTAGGTCAAGAGTTTATTGAACTTTTTAGCTAGTTTTGGGTTTTGTGCCAAACTTGGAAATAGTGATAGATATATTTTGGAGTGTATTTTTCCCAAGTAGGTATGGGTACCACAAATGTCTCCACAAAATCTGAGAATTTTTGAAGATTTGTGGAATTTCTGACGCATTTCTGAATTTCGTCAGAAAGGCTGAAATTCTGATTTTCAGAGTATCACTCGACTGCCCTTGGGCAGTCGACTGGTCAGGGTTGATTTTTGTATCAGCAGCTGGGTATGTTTCCAAATGATACAAAACAAGTGTATGAGGGGCTAGTACACATTGTTTATGGTCATGGGGATTAAAAGAACCGATAATTGGGATATTGTTGGGTTCTTTTTGATGTTAGGCAAAGGGGGAGAAGTTTGAGTTTAAGTTGGGAAACCAAACATACCTTTGCAAGAAACCCTAGGTTTAGGGGAAGCTGAGATAAAGGGGGAGCATGGTTGCTCCGTTCTTGGCATAAGGGGAACCTTGGAGAGGTTCTTAAAAAGTCTTTGTATGTCCAATGTAGGGGGAGCTTTGGAAAAGCATTAAAAGACCCGTTTTTGTTTGAAAAGTCCTAACTTGGAGGGTTAGGTGTGATAAGTCCTAACTTGGGAAGTTAGGTGTGTGGGGAGCCTTGGGATAGGTTTAAAAAAGCTCGTTTCAAAAATTCCTAACTTGGAGTGTTAGGTGTAGGATGCCTTGGGATAGGATCCATGTATGCATTGCATATGCATTTGTTTAGCATTGTCTTTGCTATTCTATACTATTTGTTTTCCCTAACTTAAACGTATTGCCAAACATCAAAAAGGGGGAGATTGTTGAGGCAATCTGTGGTCCGGAGTGACCAAGTGTTTTGATGTTTGGGTAAAGGGTTTAAGTTAGGTTTCCCTTGTGTTCTAATATGTGTATGTTGAGTGTGCAGGTTGTACAGGTGTACACATGTTGAGTCAGCTAAGGCAAGGGACAAGAGCCGAGGGAGGAGGACTTCAAGGGCAAGCCAGGAAGTGAACTTCAAAGGGCACACGTGAAGGGTTGCATGGAGGCAAGTCGAGGACTTGCGTGTACACCCGAGGGACGATAGCCGGTGGAAGAGGACTTCAAGGGGCAAGCCAAAGGAGAGGACCTGAAGGCTCACGTGGAGGAGGGTCGAGAGAGTGAGTAGGAGTGCTGTGGTAAGCTGGGCAGTCGACTGGGGGTTGTCCAGTCGACTGCCAAAACTCACAGAATGGATTTGGCCCTGGACCAGTCGACTGCTCTAGGAGCAGTCGACTGGTGTACAGCTGGATTCAAACGTTGGGGCTGTCAACAGTCGAATTCTGAGTGGGGCAGTCGACTGTCCTGGGAGCAGTCGACTGCCAGCGAGGGTTTCAAGCCCGAGTTTTATTTAAAGAGAACTCGGTTTGGGTGAGACTCTTGACGAATCTTGTCTTGGTTAAAGGCAAGATAGTAGTCTTTGTGCTCAGAGGTTTGCTTGGGATTGTGGCGAGGTTTCTCCACCCACAAGAAGCGACGAGAGCTAGCCGGAGGTTATCCGGGGAGTGATCCACCGACGGATTCTTGGATTAGTCACCCGTCCGGGGTGGATACCAAGTAAATCTTCCGTGTTAGCATTGGTTAGTTTTTGTTTTATTATTTTTATTGTATATTCCGTTGTGCAACTAACCGTATAGGAAGAAAGGAGTTCGACAAATTGCTATTTACCCCCCCCCCCTCTAGCAAACAGCTTCGATCTATCAATTCATAGGAATATACTTCCCATTGTTACCCGTGGTCTGTATCTTATGAAACGTGGGTGATGTATCATATATTCTCTAAAAAAATACGATTTCATTGACCTCCTGACAAATTCATGTGAAGCATTAATGGCGAAATAACTTTAGGGACCAGAAGGCTCAATGGGCCTTTGGGAGTTTAGCCCCACTATAAGATGATAGGCTGAGAGTGGTATGGGCAAGACCCCAAGAATAATCGAAAAAAGGGGAGCTGGACTTCTACGCCCATGTCTTGTCTCATCAGGGTGCGTGGGAGAGCATAACTCCAAAAATAGCCGAGTGAAGAGATGAGCCCCTAGGCTATCCTATTGGCATTATCCGATAGGGAGCGTGGGGCAACAGAACCCCAAACGTAGCCAAGCGGGGAGCTAGGCCTTGGATTGTACAATCGGCTTTATCCGATCAAGAGCGTGCGGGAACAAAGCCCTAGAAGTAGTTGAGCGGAGAGCTAGGCTCCTGGGTTATCCCATCGACATTATCTGGCCAAAGCTCCCGAAGTAGCCGAACAGGGAACTAGGCTCCAGGGTTATCCCATCGGGACCGTGGGAGAGCAAAGCCTTAGAAGTAGGCGAACAGGGAGTTGGGCCCAAGGTTGTCCTATCAGCGTTATCCCGTAGAGAGTGTTGGGAAGCAAAGCTCTCGAAGTAGCCGAGAGGGGAGCCGGGCCCCTGGACTGCCTAATCAATATTATCTGATCTGGTATGTGGGAGACCAAAGCCCCTAATCAGACAACCCAAGAGTCCAGCTCCCGATCGGATCCATCTCATTTTGACAGATGATTCTATCATGAACAGACATTTTTTGTTTGTATGCCGCGTTTGCCAAAAACCTAGAACTGACAAATGTTTCTACAACATTTCCATTTTATATTCAGGATTCAGACATTTTAAAATATGCACATCAAGATAAAGCACTGCCAGCAACCCAGCTGCTACTTCCTTGGCTGGGAGAAGAAGCAAAGTAAACAAGGAGAGGAAAAAAATAGTAATATATATGACATTATGCCATAATCACAATTTGGGCGACCGAGGAGTGATTTAAGACAGTGACGAAATGAAATTATCCACCTGGTCGTTCATCTTCCTAGAAAGAAACTTCATGCAGATTGGCGGTTTTACTTGAGCAAGTGCAAGCACGGCTTGTGGCAGAGTCCATATCCCATCACCACATATCAAACCAGATGCCACTGCCGGACCAAAGGCATCTGCCTTCGGCTTGTTGATCTTTTCCCAGATGAATAATATGACGCTTCCGACAAACATATCGATGGCGAAGTATGATCCAATGTAGAAAGGTATAGCCATTGCCATTGGGATTGGTATAAACCGTGCAATCTTCGGGCTAACCAGATCTTTTATCAAGTTGATCATAATCGCAACGGCAAAGAAAATGAAGCAGAGAGTGAGACAGTGTTTTGGTAGTGAGCCAAAGCCGTCAACACCAAGTATTGCCATGTTACGGTATATGATGGCATAGGGTGCAGGGTACTGACTTCCATCTTCGCCGAGATCTTTGAAGGCCTTGAAGAAAAGCCAGAAAACACTTGGAGCAATCACACAACCCATCGCCGTCCCAATGATTTGGCTCACAAACATAGACCGTGGAGAAGCCAGCGTCAGGTAACCAGTCTTAAAGTCCTGCATAAGATCTGAGGCAGTCGAGACAATGTTCATCATAACACCACAGGCTGCAAGGCCAGCGAGAACACCACCGTGAGCGGCACCCGCCCAAGCTCCAATTACAAAGATAGCAAGCTTCCCGTAGGTGGAAGCTAAAGACCAATCTGTAAGACCGCACCCATAGGCATTGCAGAATGCTAAAACTGGGGCGACAATATAAGCAACCAAGATGAAGTACCACTTGAGTGGAGGGAAGATATGAGGAAGAGTAATGATGGAGATTATAGCAACCACCACATAGCCCCCATATGCTACCCATTGTGGAATTTGATCTTTTAGGAAGACCTGAGTTCGCTTATCATCGTCATAAGAGATGATAGCAGGTGCAGGGCTGTCATCATCTGTAACAGGAAGAGTGCTGGGACCTTTGCGTGCTGCAGCGAAGGTAGCAATCGTTCGATGTAGGACCTTGATAAAGTTATAAAGGCCATCACCAAGAATTAAGGCAATGCCTATGAAGACCTGTACAATGGGTGGATACAGAATGAGTAGAATAGGAGAGAAGCAAACAGAACTACTAAGAAGTGAAAATATGTCTGTGATGTAATTCTAACAAAAGCAAGTTAAAAACTAGTGACATTCTACATGGCCAGAGGTTTACCCTATAGCCATTCAAACCATGTAGGCTAGTTGTTGGTGTTTCAGCTGGATACCAATGACCTTTTTGGTTATTTATAAGAGGCCACATGATTCCCCACGAAAGGATGCCTCCCAGGAGAACAGATACATTCACCAAATATGGGCAGATCATTCCAACTCCAACATATGTTGCAGAGAAGTCAAAATAAAACCTGTAAGAGAAAAGGTTAGGCCACAAGTTCATAATATTTGACCATGCTTATCAACTATTTTATATTGAATAATATTTTCTTTGCCTCAGTACCCATTACACTTTTCAGTTTTCACGCTTATAAATTCTAACTATAAGCTATATTGATCGACCTTCAACTGATTATTTTCAACACATACAATTAAATAGAACAAATTCAGGCAATCCAAACTACCTGTTCTCATAGGCTTTAAGACCAAGGGTAGGGAATGATGAAAAGCCACAACCATCAGCTGCAGTATAAAACCACTGAAAGAATCCCCAGAAGAAGCTACCAATAAAGCACTTGCCTAGCATCCATACTTGCTTCCTAAAAACCAAAAAAAAAAAAAAAAGTTTCACATAAATTATGCTAGATATTACAAGATGAAAGAGAAATGAAAATTCAAATGTTTATTACTTGGCCAGTTTTTCACCATTCAATGTATGGAAGCCGTTGATAAGGTATGCAGTAGCAGTACCACTTGGATAGATCAGTTTGTAGTCGATGATCATTATCTATAACAAGTTTAAGTAAGCATCCTGATAGCTATAGTCAAGTTCAATCCTCAAGAGCATGAAAATTGGGCAAACCTTTCTGAGTGGAACAACAGAGAATAAACCAATAAAGCTAACAACAAACATAAAGCCAATCATCCATCCTAAACTCGGGTCCTTTATATTCTGAGCAGTATCTTCTTCAGTTGTTTTAGCAGCAATTTTTGAGCTCATACCAAAAAGATAACTCCCAAAACCACCTGTCAATAAAAGAAAAATGGTATGATGTTAAAATCGTTAAGAGATATATATTTCTAATACAGTACACAACCAACATCACAGTTTTCTTCATGCAAGAGCTATATCATGCATTCTCTCCCAATTTCTCCAAAAGAATCGAAATCAATCTTAAGTTTGAAACAATTGTCATCAGTGGACCAAAATGGTTCCCGGAGAAACTGTTTTTCCTACATAAAGGTCCAAAATGATACTCTAATCTTAGAAGTCTTCTAGAAAACCATATCACTATAAATCTTACTTAAAAATATTACTAAACATGGATAAAGTATAGGCTTACAACTTACAAGTTGATATTTGACTATTTCGGTTTGTTCAACGTATACAATTAGTCAACAGGAATGGACCTTGATATACTTTTGTGGTGATCTCTATCTCAAAGTAGGACCCACACTGTTTATAAATAATTTAATGAACTCCAACCCTGGTCCACTCTATTTGCATTGCTAATTTAAAATTTTATATTAAAGATATCAAATGGTAAAACAAATATGACTCCCCATGTCACACGCTGTCGCATGTGACAAAAACAAGAAAGAAAACAAAGCATAATTTCTTAGGAATTGGCAATATCAAAGTTGATATTATAGTGCATAGTTGTTCCCTTCTGATATCCATAAGATCTTGTTTTCCTTTTTAACTTTACTGAACTCATTCTCTCTGAAGAGAAAAAAAGAGGCAGAAATTTCCTAAAAGCAGACATTATGTTTTCAGAACAATTAAAAGAGCAATCAAAGTAACAAAAAAAATGATCTTTATCCGTTTTCAGATGATTAAATTCACTATCCTATATAGATTATTAAATTCACTATCCTATATCAACTGAAGACTAGAAAATTCACATGATCCCTCAACCCTCCAAAGTTCTATGAATGCTCACAACTCCCACCCACCACGTCTTTGTAAGGATAGCAAGTCTGTGGTATGTGAAAAATAGCATTCAAAATCGTATCTTTTATTTTTCCAAACGCATTAATTGAAAGAAAGCTAAAGTTCCACGCTTCATAATTGTTTTCGCCAGAGGATTTCAAAAACCATTTCACTTTCAAGAGCATCTCCTCAAACATAACACTCAAAGACTAAAATAAGCAAAGATTACTCTTGAAAGATAACAACAAAGACACTTCAAAATCACACTTTTGTAGCAGATCAATATCAAAAAGAGGAAATCAGAAATTTTTAGGAACTAAAGCGCCAACACTCAGAGCTCTATAATTTCGATCTTAAAACTAGAACAAAGTAAAATGTTCTTTTCTCCCAAAAAAATCAAAACCGAGATTGAGAAACCCAAAATAGTCCCTATACTCGAAATCCTTAGAAGGAGAAGTACCAGATTTTTGAAATGGCATCTTTGAAAAAGTCGAGCAAGAAAGAGGGAAAGCAAAGATTATTAGGGTTTCGGAATCGCGTACCGCTGAAAGCGAGGCCGTAGGCGGCGACGACGCAGGTCTGGATGACGGTGTTCTCCTGTCGCGTGAAGGGAGTCCGAAGCAGTCCGGTCTGCTCGAGCGCCTTCGTCCACATCTTGACGAAGAAGAACCCCAGGAGTCCGGCAGCGACGTTGAGCGAGGGGATGATCCCCGTCGTCAGGTTCAGCTTCATCACGATGACGCTAAACATCACCGAGAGTAAGAAGCTGACCACCAGCGCTCGGGCCGTGAGCTGCTCCCGCCAAGGCGGCACGCGTTGCCCTTCGAACGCCCGCTCCACCGAGATCTCCTCCTCTTGCTCCTCCTCTTCCCCCTTGTCCTTCCGCCTCCGCCGCAGCTTCTCCTCCTTGACTATGCTCTGCATCTCAACCTCTTCAGACGCCATGTGAAGGAGAAAGGTGACGATTACGCTGTAGAAATTGGGTGCTGACTGCTGTGCTGAGGAGGTGATAAGAGAGGTTATTTATAAAGAGGGGGAGGGAGGGAGGAAGATCCACAGGAATGGGTTAGCTGGCGAGAGGCTGTTCTTAATTGTGTACATAAATTGACTTCGAAAATGTGACTCTTGGATGCGTTCACGTCGGGATGCCGCCCGCTAAGCAACGGATTCGACTATATTCGGACTCCTCCGGCCACCAATTAAGAAGATATATACCGAACAAAATACCATATTTGACATATCGATATCGTTAAATCTGTGGTCAGAATGAATATTTTCCTATAAATAAATATAAAATAAACTAATATACAAATAAATATAAAAAATTATAATTTAATATGAAATAAATAAGAAAGAATATAATAAAATTTAAATGCTTTTAATAATGATATTAAAAATTATAAAAAAAATATAATGGATTTATATATTTTTATAAATAACAAAATTAATTTAATATGAAAATAAATAAGAAAACATATAATTTAATATGAAAATAAATAGAAAAGGATATAATTTAATATGAAAATAAATAAAAAAGGATAAAATTAGAAAAGAATATTAAATTAAAATTTTTAACTATTTTTATTTTCCTATTATAACAGCCAGATTCTGACTATTTATCACTATCCTTTACACACACACGATGGTCAACGATATCCGACATGAATAAATATAGCTAACATTTAATTATTTTAATCTCTCTCAATTACATACAATAATTTTTCTCTCTTTATTCTTAAATTAAAGTAAAATTATCTCTCTCACCTTTGATTATCTACAATAATTACTGTGATATTGATTTTTACAAACTAGTAGCAGCTATTTGATAATAGTTGTTATAACATGTAGCACTACGGCACAATAGCTACTACAACATGTAGTAATTACTCGACAATAGTTGCTATAATATAGTAAATTTTTAAAAAAATCATAACTTTTGACTCAAATATCAGAAGAACTTAAAGATAATATGAAGCAATTATCTTCCTCAGAATTCGACATAGAAGTGTAAGCCGATCTTACTCTAATGGCAAGTTATCAAGGAGAAGATAATGAAAGCTCGTCTGAAATGAGCATCGAAAGCATTGAAAAATGGGGAATATCATACTGCGAATCGACGCGGTAAGTGAGGCATGTAATCTCCCTCCTGCTCAACTATATAATGTTATCCAAATGCTAAGTAGATCCTTATGCAAATTACGAATCAAGTATAGGATCTTATGGGGGAGGGGGTGAATCACATGACTTTTAAAAACATCTGCTTTTTCGTAATAAAAAAGTGTGTGCGCAGCGGAAAATAAGACAAACAAAAGATAAAACACAAACAATATACACCAAGATTTACTTGGTTCGAGCCTTCGACTAGTCTTACTCCAAAGCTCAGGTCTGTTGGACCTTTCCGACGAGCAATATAATCCACTAATATCCCCTATTGGTAAACTCCAGTAAAATAATCGAGTATAGATGAATAACCGAGAAGTATAACAACCTTACACTCCTCTTTTTGTTATATTGAAAGTACACAAATAAAATTTACCTAACATAGTATATTTTTGATAGCGTTCGGGTGTTAGTGTCGTTTTCCAGTAGTGGTCGATCATAGTCGAGTCATAGCAGAGCTGCAGCGTGAAACCATGGAAGTAAAACAATCACAGAGCTTGAGAATGGAGTGTAAAAGATTAATTGGAGCTCTCAGCCAAGGACTACTTATAAAGGTCGTTGGAAGCGGCTCAGTTCCCAACTGAGGCATCTCAGTTGGAAGTTTGATCAGATATGAACTTCGCGGAGCTTATCCACTCTGAAGACAGCTTCAATCCAACTTAAGGCACCTCAATTCCCAATTGAGGTGCCTTGACTCCAAGCTGAGGCGCCTCCGATAGTTGTAGGTCTTATCTCCAACAGCAACTGCTCAGAGGCGCCTTCATCTATTGAGGGTGCCTCCAGTCCCAATTGAGGTGCCTCGGGCACTATTCATTCAAGGTAAATTTTATAGAAATAACCCTGTAAAACACAGTTAGTTTGGAACAATATTTTCCTTGCAAAACAATGTTAGCACAAGTATAGAACAAAAAAATCAGACTTAGTATTAAATAAACCCTATCTTCCCAAATCAGGATCTAGTCAAAGGTCTCAGCTTAGAGCTCTAAAATGATTCTAAGCTGGACCGCGCCTAAAGTCCTTATCGGGGGCTCGTCCTCACCAAATTCACTCCTCTAGTGACTTAACTCACCTTGTACATATTTACTTAGCTTCTTAACCCACCAGGTTTTTCAGCCAACTGTCAAATCCTGCGGACCCAACTGAACTTCATGTCAAGTCTCCACTAACTTGAGCTTTGGCTAATTGTCAAGCTCTGTGAACCCAATTAGACTTCCTGCCAAGACTCAACCACCCTAGACTTCAGCCTTGTATTAAGTCCTAAACCTTTCAATCCTACACACTCGATAACAAGGTTAAATTACAATAACCTTAACTTTAATCATTTATCATACATTAAAATCTAAGTTTGATCATTAGTGCAAACTGCACCAACAATCTCCTCTTTTCAATGTAATGACAACTTAAATTAAAGTTAGAAAAAATATGCAATGTAAAGCATGAATAAGAGAAAATAGATATTATAACGAAGTTCGTTAAATTTCTCTTAAGATTTTTTAGGATTTAGATTTTCTAAGTTTTATCCACCCTTATCCTCCCCTTTGTCATTCATCAAAAATATACATATAGATAGACCAGCAAGCAGTGTTACCAAAGTAGAGAAAGAAAATACTTTACTAAGTTTGACATTTGATTAACATTCTAGGAGAGAGAAAATACTTAACCAAAGTATTCAAGGATAATTTTCCAAGATTAAAAAAATTTCTAAGGCCAAGAAAAAAATATTTTCAATATTTTGAATGCAAAAGTTCATTTTTATTGCCAAGTACAATCTTTTAATTAATTTCTCAAAATCATAAATTTTCAAAAGTTTTTTTTTCAAAAATAAAATTTTGAAATATGTTAAAGAATTTTGACTGCATGTTAAATAGGATTTTTAGAAAACTATTTAAAAATAAATTTCTAAAGTTAAAGAAAAAAAAATTAAGTCATTTTTCAAATATGAATTTAAGGTATTTTTTAAAAAATAGTTTCAAAAATGATTTTCTAAGTATTTTAAAAGATAATTTTTTAAAAATAATTTTCCAAAAAAATGATTTTCCAAGTAATTTAGAAATGATTTTTCAAAGATAATTTTTAAATATTTTCAAAGATAATATTCAGAACAAATAATTTCAATATAATTGAAATCCTTTCAACTGATATTTCAAAAATAAATCTTTGATGCCAAATAGAAATTTTCAAAAATTGTTTAGGAATTTTAAAAATAGAAAGATTGAATTACTTTATACGTTTCAAAAATAAACTTTTAATATTCCTTAATAATATTTTTTAAAAAAGTTTAAAGATAAATTTTGATTTTTTCAATTGGGACTCCTCTTTATCCTAACATGCCATTAGGATTCCTTGTTAGCTATAAGATAAACTTCATATTTTATCTTATGGATAGATCCAAAACTAAAAGAGTCATTAAGTAATTTCTATTCAAAATATTTTTTAAAAGTATTTTCCAAAGCATGTTTCAAGGTATTTTTTTCTAGAGAATTTCCTATTTTTCAAAGTATTTTACAAGATTTTTCTTTTCAAAAGTAAGTATTTTTAAAGATTTAAAGCATTTTTTAAAATTGAATTTTCAAAAATTAATTTTGCAAGTATAAACATATTTTTCAAGAAAAAGATTTTTCAAAAAATATTTTCTAAGATTTTAAAAATAAATTTTAGTCTTGGTCCTCCCCTGAATTGGTCAATATATAAAAAAAATACTTAGACCCACTTGAATAACAACCACAAATTTAAAATCCAGGTTTTGAAGTTAAACCAAATTAAAAAAAAATCTAAGCAAAGCTAAGTGATAATGTAGTTTTCAAAACATGATATCTAGGTAAGCAATTCAGTCCTAATCTATTATAACACACATTCTAAGAGTTCAAGATAGCAAGATGAAACCAAAATATATGTCATGTATCACAAGACACACAAACTATAATACCAGTAAAGTCAAGGCAAGAAATGCCTCAAGTGTAATTATAACTCTAAAATACAACACTAGTCAAGCCAAATCCAAATCATCATAAGTGGCTATGATGCATCAGGAGGAGGTGGAGGTGAGTGAACAAGCGAGTGAACTAAGTCCTACATCTTATGAAATCCGATAGTGATCTGAGTACGTAACATGACAATTGAATCTCGAACCTCCTCGTGGAGGTAGAAAATAGATTGTCGGATCGAGGATGAGGACTCATCAAGTCGAGTAAGTCACTGCTCAATGGACCTAATGAAGGCAGATCTGTAAAGATCTGGGAATGTGATGTCCAGGGCCTCCTCATCTGCTTGTTCGACTACCAACTCGGCTGCTGCGCCTGGCTCGATAGGTCCGATAGGTGGAGCACTCCCTCTCCAAGTCAAAATCCCCTGAGCACTAACCTCTATATAAACTAGGGGCATATGCCTCTGACTAATAAATCATACTCACTCAGTAGAGTGAGTGAGTCCTGAGAGATGTCAATGCCTATAGTGAGAACATGGCAATCAAAATATGATAGTAGGGCATGTGTACTCTCTTCTTGGTGATTGTGCCAGATGCAAGAATGATGTTATGAAACATATGGGAGGCAATGTCGATATCTAGATGTTGACATAGGGCATAGAGAAAGAAGGAGTGAGAGGGTTGTATCATAGGTACATCCCGGGAAGTGGCAAGAAAAATGCAGGTAGTGAGAACTCTATAAAAACATAGTTCTATATCCTAAGAGATAGGGACCTAAAGTCAGTCACAGTAGGAATGCTCTTTACCTTAAAAAAATACATATGGATAGTATCCAATGTGATATGTGAGTAGGGCTCACCAAATAATAGTTCTCTACTAGGGTAGCAGAGGAAAGGGTAGGTAGAGGATTTAATCTCTAAATGATCAATCAGGACTATGGGAGAAAACATTAAATCTCTCCCTGCCACTCTGGTGGAATAGGTCAAGTCATTAACCCTAACCAAGTTATTATAAAACTAAGAATATAGGTCAAGTTATAGGATTGACTACAATACAAGATTTGGCTTAGCTGATAATACTCAAATATCTCGATAAGTTCTAAATAGTAGCTATTAAAATAAGAATAATTTAGGCATCTAGTTTTTAGGCGATATGCTCTAAATGTCTAAGTCTAAGTCGCTCAGTGGGGAATCTATTGTCAACAGAGGTGCATCCCCCATGCCTAGTGGAAGGTGAATTTAGGATCTGCTTTTTCCTAAACAATCACAATTTCATAATAATCATAAGAACAATAAACAAAATAAAAATAAAGGTGAAGGCAGACTAGAGATCAAAGAAGGAAGATTTCACCTAGGAGACATCTTGAGGATTGAGAGTTGAGATTCGGAAGAGTTTTGGTTTTGGAAGGCGCCTTCATCGACAATGGCAGAGAAAGAAATGGTTTTCGATGAAAAAAGAGAGGATTCTATGAAGTTTAAGGGTTTTCTTGAGCTAGGGGCCTCACTTAACAACTGAGGCACCTCAGTTGTCAAGTGAGGCACCTTAGTTTTATTTTGAAGCACTTTCGATCATTTGGGCAGGATGTGCGTCGTCTTACGTGGGAGGCGCCTTGGCTTAGCCGAGGCACCTTAGATCATTAGGGTAGAGTTTTGGTTACGTTAATTAAGGTAAAATTTTAAGTAAGCTAAAATAAAATTTTGAATTAAGATGAATTTTTAATTAAGATGAAATTAATTAAGGTTAAATAAAATTTGAAGTGGAAATAATTAAAGTTAAAGTTTTAAAACAAATTTAAAGTGAAGTTAGTTAAAGTTGAGGTTTTAGAGTTTAAGTTTTTTAATTATGTTAAAATTAATTAAAGATTTTAATTTAGTAAAATTAATAAAAATAAAATTTTAATTAGGATAAAATTTGAATTAAGTGAAAATTAATTAACTTAAAACTTGAATTAAGGTAAAATTTTAATTTGGTTAAAATTTGATTAAGTAAAACTTTACTTAAGTGAATATTAAGGTTTAAAATTAATTAAAGTTTAAGTTTAAGTTTTTAATTAATTAAAATTAAAATTAAAGTCAAAGTTTAAAATTAGTTAAGTTTTAAAGTTTGAGTTTTTGATTAAATGGAATTAATTAAAGTTTAAAGTTTAAATTAAATTAAATGGTTAAAGCTTTAAGTTAGGTTTATTGTTGTATTTGATATGCATTGTGGGTATGTAGAATAGAGGTACAACAAGGAAAGTCTAAGTGGGATCTTGGCAAAGGAGGAAAGTCCAAGTAGGATCTTGGCAAAGGTGGAAAGTCCAAGTAGGATCTTGGCAAATGAAGAAAGTCAAGAATGAAGTTGAAGGAAGCTCTAGAAGGCAAGACATGAATGATGGAGAGACATCTGAGGGATGCGAGGTTGATGGAGGAGACTAGAAAGCTAAGTCATGGCAAAGGAAGATCCGACAATAGGGACCAAGGTCGAAGGAAGCTCCAAAAGGCAAGTCGTGAAGGATGGAGAGACATCCGAGGGATGTGACGCTGATGGAGGAGGCTAGAAGGCTAGGTCTAGGTTGGTCTGCTGAGGATGAGTGCTGAGTGAATATACTCGAGGTTGAAATCCTAGGATTAGGGTTTGGACAGTCGACTGCTGCTGGGAGCAGTCGACTAGTAGAGGGCACAGAGAGATCAGTCAACTGATCTTTTATACAGTCGATTGGTGTCGGCTGAAATCGAACTTTGGGCTATAACGTTTAAATTCGACAGTTGGCAATCGACTAGTGTTGGCACCAGTCGACTAGTAACGGCTAGATCAGGAACAAGCTATATTTAAGAGAGCTCAGTTTGACTAAGCAAAGATTGATGAAATAAGCTTGGTCAAAGCTTATTATAGTCTACAAGTGCTCAAGTGTGCTTTCAAGTTTATGGTGAAGTTTCTCCACCCTCAAGGAGCTACACGAGCTAGCCGGAGGCTTTCCGGGGAATCATCCATCGACAGCAAGTGATATCAGAGCAGAGGTTCGCTCTTATTGAACTAACTGCCAAAGGAGCAAGGTGCTAGAGGAAGAAGACAAAGATGGAGTCGGAAGGTTCGCTAGGATGAGATACTCGGATCCCACCTCCATATGATCGAAACGATTTTGATTATTGGAGGAAACGGTTAGAGACTTGGTTCTAAATGGATTGGGATCATTGAACCGTATTGGAGGTTCCGTTTGAAGCTTCAACGGACAAAAAGGGGAAGCGTCTCCAACCTCGATATTGAATCAAGGAACAAAAAGAGGAAGCAGAGTTGGATAAGGTGGTAACGAGAATTGTTTTAAATTTATTACCTTCTTATATTGTGTCGCGTGTAGGTAAATATAAAAATGCTCATGAGGTATGGAGTAAGGTGATATCTCTACATGAGAATTCTACACAAGGACAAGAAGTGGAGGAGCCCAAGGATAATAACTCATTGGTCCAAGAGAAGGAGAAGGACTAATTGAAAGTTGAATCGAGTTCAACATCCGAAGAGGAGGAGGGAGTGGAATCGTCCACATCCTCAAGTGAGGAAGAAAAAGAGCAATCCAAAGTGGAGGAGATATTGGAAGCTCAACCCTCAACCTCAACTACCGAGTAGAGTGAGAAATCACACATCAAATGCTTTGAGTGTGGAAAAATAGGGCACTACTGTTGAATCGAGCATTGGCGAGAGGGGGGTGAATTGCCCCTGAAAAAGAAAATAAATCTTTTGTCTAATTTTGACAATAACTTTTGTTAGTCCAAGTAGAAATAATAAACATAAAATAAATAAAGCAAACTGAAAGAAAGAGACAATAGGATTTACTTGGTTTGTAACCGGAGAAGTTGCTAATCCAAGGATGAATATAGCTCGATTCTCCTGAATATATCTCCTTTGGGCGGAGAAGCCTCTTACACGTGGAAATAGAAGAAAGAAGAAAATAATACAATGAACTAGTTTGATATTGCTTGGAATGTGTTGGATGTTGAAATTGAGCTTCAAGGGTCTATTTATAGCCCCGGAGAAATCTATCCGTTTGCTGACGTGGCGGTTACAGGGTGCCCGAGAGGTCTTGGGTGCCTGACACGTGGCCCAAAGCTTTATCCAAAGCCAACGGTCGTAAACGGCTAGAAATAGCCTTCTTGGGCGCCTGATACCCACAGGCGCCTGAGTGCTCGGGCGCCTAGTGGTCAGGCGCTTGAAATCCCAGGCACCCGTGAGCTTACAGGTGCGCAACAGTAAGCTTGGTCAGCCGATGCTGACCAGTCTCCAGCTTGACTTGCTTCGCCTTCTTGGGTGATTTCTGGCTAACCGGAGTTAGGCTCACCTAAACCCGATTCTGACCTTTTGTCCCTCGAGCGTCCTTTCTCCCGTCCCTCGAACACTGCGTGTGTTCTTCTCGTTCCATCGACGTGCTCTTCCGTAGTGCTCCGCGTCCCTCGGATGCACCGAGCCCGTCAGTTCCCTTTCCGTGTTGTCCTTCTCGACCGCTGCGTCTTCTGCTCAACTTCCTGCGCTCCTAAGTTCTTGTACACTTAGACATAGGGATTAAACACACTAGGACCTAACTTAAATTGGTTGATCACATCAAAACCAACTAGGGGTACTTACAATCTCCCCCTTTTTGATGTGTATCAACCCGAGTTAAGTTAGGGTAAACAAATAATAAAAAAACATGTATATATATAACAACGTAAGTTCTAAAAAAAATGAAATTTAGAGTCTACCCCTTAACTAAACACTAATTCTCCCCCTTTGATCACAGAAAAAAACTAAATAGTTAAGGAGAAAAATCAACAGTTTAAAATATTTTTTAGAATCCAATATAATTTTTTTAGAAGCTCTAGAAGGCAAGTCGTGAAGGATAGAGAGACATCCGAGGGACGCAAGGCTGATGGAGGTGGATAGAAGGCTAGGTCTAGGTTGGTCGGGCAAGGACGAGTATTGAGTGAATGTACTCTGGGTTGAAATCCTAGGATTAGAGTTTAGGCAGTCGATTGTTACTGGGAGCAGTCGACTAGTAAAGGGCACATAGAGATCAGTCAATTGATCTTCTGTGTAGTCAACTGGTGTTGGCTGAATTCAAACGTTAGGTTGTAACGTTCGAATTCAACAGCTAGCAGTCGACTGGTGTTGGTACCAGTCGACTATTAATGACTGGATCAGGAACGAGCTCTATTAAGAGAGCTCGGTTTGACTGAGCAAAGGTTGATGAAATAAGTTGGTTAAAGCTTATAGTAGTCTACAAGTGCTCAAGTGTGCTTGCAAGTTTATAGCGAGGTTTTTGCATCCACAAGAAACTACACGAGCTAGCCGGAGGCTTTCTGGGGAATCATCCACCGACGGATCAGGATCGTCCACCTTAAGGACAGCCGTGGAGTAGGAGTTTATCTCCGAACCACATAAATAGGTGTGTTCTCTTCTAGTTAATTTTAGTTTAATTGTTATTCTGTTTGCGCAATAACTTGTAGGAAGAGAACCGATGAATCAAGTGGATAATTGGCTATTCACCCCCCCCCCTTTAGCTGTACGATCAAGTCCCAACACCCCAGAGCTCAGTTACATTGAAGCAATTCATTTTGTACATGAATTTCTTTGTAAGTTTCCACTGTTTTCATGAGTTCTTCATTCTGCAAAGAGGCTTCTCCACCCCAAGGAGTTAATTAAGAGATCGAGCTTTAATTTGTCTTGGATTAGTAACCTTCCTTGCTGCAAACTAAGTAAATCGGTTGTGCCTCTTTTTCTTTTGTTTATTGCTTTAATGCTATTAATTTGTTCATGTTATTTGTGGAACTAATCTTGATCTTTATTTAAGCAAGACAAAAGATAAGTTTATATTTGTAGGAGAAATTCACCCCCCTCTTGTCGACCAACCGATCACGCATAATTACGTCCTGGTTCTCTCGTTGGTGTCCGATTAGGTGTAGCTCGTTCATAATGTCCTTGATCCGGGCATGCAATTGGCTTGCCATCTCTCCATCCTGCATTTTATGTTAAACGGTTTATTTAGCAACAAGTCTCATTTTGTTAACTTTGCATCATCTGTTCTTTCATCTAGCTCGATTAGTTTGTCCCAGAGTTCCTTCACACTTTCAGTTGGACTGATCCGGTTCAGCTCCTCCTTGGTCAGTCTACACTGAAGGGTATTTTAGGCCTTAAACTTAATTTGGGTTTTTTTCTTCATTTTAGTGTTTATCTTGTCTGGTTTTAATGGAAGATTACCTATTTCATCCATTGGTGGTGAGTATCCAGTCTAGATGGCAAACCACTGGTCTATGTCGATTTTTAGATAGACTTTCATCATCCTTTTCTAGTAGGGAAAGCCCTCCCCATTGAACATCGAGGGGCAGACAGTGTTGTAGTCTTCACCTTGGGTCATTTGAGTGTCTAGCACATAAAAGAAACAGAAGAAACAATATCCCAAGACTAGGTCTACAATTAGTAGTGTGGGAGGAGAGAGAAAAATAAATTGACTCGAGTGGTGTTGTACTAATTTTGAGTAAAACCAATCGAACAAAAAGAATGGTTTAAGAAAAGGTATTTATACGAAACTTATATTGTGCATGAAAAATAGAAAACAAATCCAATTCCCTAGCTCTTACGGTGGTTGCATCGATTCAAAGCAAACAAGGCTCTGATACCACTTGTAGGATCGTTGCACGTGAGAGGGGTGAATCATGTGACTTTTAAAAACTTCGACTTTTTCAGAATAAAGAAAGTGCGTGCACAGCAAAAAATAAGACAAACGAAAAGATAAAACACAAAACAACACACACCAAGATTTACTTGGTTCGGAGCATTCGGTGACTCCTACTCCAACGTCCCGGTCTGTTGGACCTTTTGACTAGCAATCCACTAATATTCTCTATCAATAAACTCCGGTATAGTGATTGAATATAGATGAATAACTGAGAAGTGTAACAACCCTATAATTCGCCTTTTGTAATATTGAAAGTACACAAATAAAATTTACCCAACACAGTAGTAGATTTCTAATCGCGTTCGGGTGTTGGTGTTGTCTTCTGGCAATGGTCGGTTGTAGTTAAGTCATAGTGGTGCCGCATCATGAAGAGTTGGAAGTAGAACGATCACGAGAGCTTGAGAACAGAGTGTAAAAGATTGGCCGAGGATGCTTATAAAGGCCATTGAGGTGCCTCAGTTCCCAACCGAGGTACCTCAATTGGAAGTTCAATCAGATACAAACTTCGGCAACTTATTGACTCTGAAGGTGCTTTCAATCTGACCTGAGATGCCTCAATTCCCAAGCTGAGGCACCTCCGACCGCTGCAGGTCTTATCTCCAATGGCAACTGCTCGGATGCGCCTTCATCCATTGAGGGTGCCTCCAGTCCCAACTGAGGCGCCTCAGTTCCCATCTGAGGTGCCTCGGGCACTGTTCATCTGAGGCAAATTTTGCAAAAATAACCCTACAAAACAAAGTTAGTCTAGAATAATATTTTTCCTGCAAAACAAAGTTAGCACAAGTATAGAATAGGAAAATTAGACTTAGTTTAAATAGACTCTTTATTTCCAAGACTAGGATCTAGTTAAAGGCCTTAGCTTAGAGTTCCAAATGTTTTATGTTGGACAACGCCTAAAGTCCCTATCGGGGACTCATCCTCATTGGAATTCGCTCCTTCAGTAACTTACCTCACTTAACTTGAGTTGATTTACTTAGATTCTTACCCGCCAGGTCTTTCAACCAACTGTCAGATCCCGCGAACCAACTAGACTTCATGCCAAGTTTTCACCAACTTGGACTTTAACCAACTGTCAGACCGTGCGGACCCAACTAAACTTCCTGCCAGGACTTAACCACCCTGGACTTGATCCTGGTGTCAGGTCTTAAACCTTTCAATTCTGCATACTCGATAACAAGGTTAATTAACAACAACCCTATCTTTAAGTTTGATCATTAGTGCAAACTGTACCACCATCAAGTATGTTAATTTGAAAATGGAAAATATTAAATTAAAATTTAATTTATCTAATGCATATTCACTAGAATTATATGACAAATTATATGTTGAAAATTTAAATCTAAAAGAATGAATTGAATTATTGAAAAAGGAATCAGCATGCTTAAATTCAAATATTTTTTGAAATTCAAATTATAAAAATTTTCATGAATTAAACAGGTAAATTAGAAATCATTGGGGCCAAATTATAAAAGTATCCAAAAATTATATCTTGCCCAAATAATTGATAAATCCAATAGGTAGAATTTTTTTTATATTCCTAAATCTGTATTGAACTGCTAGATTATAATTTTAGAAATTAATATTTTTTTGTGTTTCATTTTGAAATTTTTTTTCAAGATTTTTATTCTTTTTAGAAAATTTATTTTTAATTTTTTCTATGATAGACATCATTTATATCCATCCACAAAAATTTTTTAAATTTTTTTCAATTGTTAAATGATTTTTTGTGATTTTTTGATAAAAAGATGGAGTTTTCTCTTTAAAAATACTTTGAAGTTGATTTTTGAAAAATTAATTTTTTCATAGACTAACCATTAGGTTTTGACTCTTACAAAAACATTATCAAAATTTTTCAAAGTCAAATGTATTTTTAAGCATTTACTTTCCAAAATTCATGTATTGTTAATGAATTATTTTTCCACACTCAATAAAAATTTATTTTGTCTTGAAATTTTTTAGTGACCAGATCTAATTTTCTGACATATTATCAAAATTTTTTAGAAATTTCAGATAAAAAAATAATTGTCTATGATTTTATATAAAAATTAGTTTTTAACTTTAAAATTCCTTAAAAATATATTTTTGACAAAATGAATCTTTTGATGGCTCTTAATTGTGTTGTTTTTATAAACTTAGAAAATTTTCAAAAAAGTTTTGAAAAAAAATTGTTGAATTTTAAAAATAAACTATCTTTAAGCTAAAGTTGTTTAATTTTTTTTTTTAAAGTTTTATCCTTAACCATTTTTTTATGTGACCAAAGGGGAAGAAAATGAGAATTAAGTTAAGGGGGTGGTTTTAATTGCAAAAGTTTGTGTATTACATTGCAAGATATATTACTTTTTTTTCTTGTTTATGTTTCTTTTTTAACTTAACTCGCGTTGATGCATATTAAAAAGGGGAGATTGTGAATACTCTGGGATAGTTTTGATGTGATCAACCGAGTCATGTTAGGTCCTATTGATTTGATCCCTATGTCTAATGTGCAGCAGCTTATGAGCACACGAAGACGCAGCTGTCGAGAAGAATGACACGGAAAGGGAGCCGACAGGCTCGGTGTATCCAAGGGATGCAAAGTCTGCGGAAGAGCACACCGGTGGATGAGAAGGGCTTGCGCGATGTCTGAGGGATGAGAAGCTGAGGTGGAAGTCCGTCCAAGGAAAAGATCGGAAGTTAGGTTTGGGTGAACTCAACTTTGGATGATCAAAAATCACCTAGGAGCGCCCGAAGACTGGTCAACTGAAGGTTGACCATAATTAAGCTTGCTGAAGATTTTGATCTTGGACGCCCGAGTTAATTATGGCGCAGAGCATACAGGCGCCCGAGTGGATTTGGGCACCCGAGAATATAGGTGCCCGTGTTGACTTGGGGGTCCGATAAGCTTTGTAGCCATTTCATGGCCGTTTCGACGTGGATAAGTGCTGACCTGAATCAGGCAATCATGTTGTACTCAGGCACCCAAGATGTGTCACGTTAGCACGTCGATAAGTTTTCAAGGCTCTATAAATAAAACCCCTTAAGCTTAGAGTTTTAAATCAATTGAATTGTAACAACTTATGTAATTTTGTGCTTAACTATTCTTTGAGCTGTATAGAGTCTTTAATAAGCTTCTCCACCCACGCAAGGAGTTATTTGGAGATTAAACTTTTTACCTTGGATTAGTAATCACCCTGGTTGCAACAAGTAAATTCTAGTGTCTCTTTGTCTTTATGTTGTTGATTTATTTATATCTTTCTATTTTGCTTAACTAACTTTATCCTTGTTAAAGAAAGCAAAAGATCTAATTTTATGTTTAAGAGCTATTCACCCCTCCCCCCCTTCTCCCCTACTCCTCTAGTCGGCCTGATGTGTTTCAACAATATATACCTTCTATATACTTCACACTTCTATCTCATTATAAAATTTCAGAAATCTAAGTCTTTTAGGTTTCGATCAAAATATATTGATAGACTTAGAGAACTCTGATCATATTTATTCCAACTCCTATAGATTTCTATAGGAGTTGGAGTCAAAGAGTGCCCTCTGTTATCATCATAAAAGATTCCTAACATTCCTTAGAAGGTTTAGAAAGTTTTAGACTTTGTGTCAATTAGCACAAGTGTATAACTTCGTATAAGAGACTCAGGATTAGGATTTCAAATCATAACTTTTTAAATTGGCCAAAAGTTATGGTCAAAACTTTACCAAATGGCGCACATAACTTTTCGATTTGACCAAAAGGCACATTCTACTTTGGTATTTATCAAAAAGCGCACCTTTTTCAGTGTTCTTCCTATTTTACTCTCTTGTCAAATCTGACTTTTATGTATGCAACCTCTCTTTCCTTCCCACTCTCTCTTATGCATGCAACCTCTCTTCTCTTTCCTCTCCTCTCTTCTCTTTTCTCTCTCTTTTACATGTATTTTCTCTTCTCGTTTCTCTCTTCCTATTCTCTTTCTTCTCTCTTTTGGATGCATCAATGCATAACATGGAAAAAATATCAGTCCGAGCGCGGGCCTAATATAATTCATATCAGGCCCTACGTGGGCTTGATATGAATGAGTTTAACTTAACTAACAAAACAAGATTTTTTCTAAACTAAATTTCCTATTTATTTTTCAAATTCTCCACGCATTATAACTTTAATTAAATTCAAAAACATACCTTATGTATCATGAACTAAAAAAAATATTATTTTCATTAATGCATATAATCTTTTTATCCATGTTACAAAAGTAAAATATCAAATTTTTTTTATGTTTTAGACTAAATAAGGAATCTTGGGTTCTTCTTTCTGTGGGACTACTTGAAATTTTTTTAAACATTTTAAACTATAATTAAATCCTAAATAGTATATATAAAATTTAGTCCTTTTAATAATATTTTAAACTTTGTGATTTTTTATTTGCTAATAAGAACTATTTATCATCATTATTAATATCTCTTGTTAATTATATTTAAATGTAATAGGATTCTCTAAAATAATGGATAAGATATATTAAGGCGGAACTGAAATTCAAAGGCTACATTGGGCCTGATATGGAATTATATCAGGCTCACATTGGGCCCGATATAATTCATATCATGCCCAACTTGGGGTTGATATGATTCATATAACGTCTGCATTAGATTTTTTAGCCGATTCTTGTAATAACATTATAACACCTCCGAGAAGCCAAAATAAGCAATAGATAGTATTGTTTTACTCCTTGCAACATCAGAAATCCACAAGATTTGAAATGAGTTCAATAGGACATGTCTAGGTTCATCAGTGGATTTTGACCGACACCCACTGATGGACATGTCTCGATTCACGTTAGACTTAATATGGAATTATATCAGACCCACATTAGATTTTGACCGAAATCCATTGATAGATATGTCTCCATTCACATTGGGCTTGATATGGAATTATATCAGGTCCATATTGTATTTTGATCAAAATCTATTAATGGGCATATCTCGGTTCACATTGAGCTTGATATAATTCCATATCAGGCTCAATGTAGCCTTTAAGTTTTGGTTCCATCTTAATTTAACTTATTCATTATTTTAAAAAATCCTATTGCATTTAAATATAATTAACAAGAGATATTGACAATGATGATAAATAATTCTTATTAGCAAATAAAAAATGACAAAATTTAGAATATTATCAAAAGGACTAAATTTTATATATACTATTTCAGATTTAATTATAGTTTAGAATGATTAAAAAACTTTAAAATATTCCTAAAAATAAGAATCATACATTCCTTAATTAGGTTAAAATGTAAAAATGTGATATTTTATTCTTTGAAATATGGATAAAATATGCATGAATGAAAATAATATTTTTAAGTTAATAATACATAATATATGTTTTTGGATTTAATTAAAATTTATAATACGTGGAGAATTTGAAAACTAAATAAAAGATTTAGTTTAACGAAAATCTTGCGCTTGTTAATTAAGTCAAACTCATTCATATCAAGCCCACATTGGGCCTGATATAAAATAATATCAGGGCCAATATGAATCTGATATTTTTCCTATGTTATATATGTATCATGGGCGGAGCCACCCATGGGCTAGGGTGGGCTCCAGCCCCACCTACTTTTCAAACATAGGTTATTAATTTTTGATTTTATTAATATTTGAACCCCATACAAATAAATTAAGTTTTTGAAAAAAATAATAATAATAAAATCTAGAATGAAAATAAATAAAATAGAGATTATTAAATTATTAACATAAAATGAGGGTGTTGAATTTAAATTAGATGAGATATGAATTAAATCTAATGATTAGATAAGGAGATAAATAGTATGTTATTCAAATTGGATTTGATCGAGTTATGATCTAATTAAATAATAAGTTAAATTAATTTGATTTATTTAAAATAATTAGGATATTTTTAAAAAAATTTCTTTCATTCTTTATTTTTTTCCTTCACGTGCATACTAGCAACCACTGTTATACATTACCCTCCTCCATGCACCAACAATTTTACCGGACAACTCTCATATTGCTTAGATCAAAGAGGAATCATAATTTTACTTATTTTTGAATTTTGATGTATTTTCGTTCAAAGAGATTGTTATAGGTACAACAATTAATTTAGCATACAAATTGATAAATAATTTTTTATTGATATTGGAAAATAATTAGTTAATTTGAATTAATTACGATTCATTGTACATGTTTGATTTGTGGGCGCCTCAAGTGAAAATTTTACCCATTTAATTTAGTTTAATTTTTGTCTCCTATATTAGGATAATATTATTTATTAATTGATTTATTATTATAGATTTTGAAATTATGTGACTTTGAATAAAATGTGACAACTTTAAAATTTGTTTAAATATTTAGAAATAAATTGTGATTATTTGAGTTGACATAATATTGGGCAATAATATTTATGAAATTTTAAGTTTGGATTTTGTTAAAAAATTTATTATTTTAAATTTGGGACAACGATAAGCCCCAGGTAATTATGAATCCTGGCTACGCTCCTAGTATGTATACATCCAAAAGAGAGAAAAGAGAGAGAGGAAAGAGAAGAGAAAATACATACAAAAGACGGAGGAATGAGAAGAAAGAAAAGGAAAGAGAAGAGAGGTTGCATGTATAAGAGGGAGGGAGAAGAAAAGAGACATTGTATGTATAAAAGTTAAATTTATCAAGAGGATAAAATGAGAAGAATATTAAAAAAGATATATTTTTTAGTAAATATCAAAGTTGTATGTGTTTTTTTTTATCAATTTGAAAAGTTATGTGTTTGCTTTGATAAATTATCAAAATAATTATAATATTTAATAAATTTGATAAGCCAGCCACGAATGTTTTTGGCGCAAGGCACTGGAGATCCCGATGCGAGGAATCTTAGGATCTTGACAATCCACTAGTTGACAACAAGAAGCTCCAAACCCAATGCTTCTTTATAATTAATTAAATATGATGTTGTCGACATCCTCAATACAGGATTTATAAAATATAAATAAATAAAAAAATTAACCATTATAAAAATAAGATTTAAGAGTTTATAGTTTAAGTAAGAACATTTTCAATTGTTATAGTTTTAAAGTATTTTTTTATAATTCTAATATACCACATCAATAATATATATAAAAATTTATTAAAACTACTCTAATAATTAAATCTTTAAATGAGTTTTGTTTATCCAATTTATAATATACAATTGAATGGTTCATATATATTATATTAATTTCGAGAGGAAAAATATATTTGAGTTTTCACTAATACTTTTAAACTATAAATTTCAAATCTCCGCTTAGTTCAAAACTTTTTATTCAGTTTTTTTAATTTTGCCAATTTACTAAAGGACGTACGTAATAATTTGAAATTACCAAAGGGAGTCTCATGATTTCTATTTTACCAAAGGGCGCAGCCCTTTAAGTGAACTTTCTATTATACCCTTGGCGCCACAAAATACCTTTTTCATTCTCATTTTCGAGACATCCGAACCACTTTTGCAGTAAAATAATAATATATGGTTCGGATGACAAGGTAGTAGAATTTTTGGTCATTCTCTCTCTCACCGCAACAACGTAAATGGTATTGTTAAAGGAGGACATTGTGCGTGCCCTAGTTGTGCTTTAGTCGCTTGCTACTCCCTCGAATCCCTCCGTCAAATCAAAACCTAGGCTCCTATACAGGAAAGTGGTAGTGTGTGATCCTGAGGCGGCTTGAAGTGTTAACGTTGAAGTTGATACTGCTCGGCACTATCAAAATAGGATTTAGGGTTTCTGAAGGGTTGATTTTCATCATAATGGCAGGAAAAAGGTCTGTGGGTGGTTCATCGTCTTCTTCATTGGCATTAATCACCAAGGTATGTGATATTGTTTATACTTATTTTTGCTGAATAAACACTGCTTGTGATATTATTTATACTTATTTTTGCTGAATAAATTTGTAATGTATAAAAACTGTAGGGTTCAAATGAGTTTGAGAAAAAAATTACATTGGTGCATTGTTTTAGAGCATTTTAAACATTTTGTTGAAGCATTTGAAATTTTAAATGATCAACACATTGCGAAGATCAAAGAGTCGCCCTTCATTATTTTCTTGGACATTCAAGAATTGCAGCATATCCGGGGAATTTTGGTTAATATATTTGAAAGTTGGGATTCAACCTCGCAAGTTTTTTAAATTCTCAGGTAATAGTTTTAATTATGAATTATAAACAATATCTATAGTAAGATAAAACTTATTTTTGCTGGCCTTAAATGATTGATATTTGATCAATTTAAATGAGTGAATTTAAGGTGAAAATCACTTCAGACCCTCGGTAGGCCTGAAATGATTTTATTTCAGGCCTACCGAGGGCCTGAAGTGAATTTACTTCAGGCCCACGTTGGGCCTGAAATGAATTCATTTCAGGCCCACGTTAGGCCTGAAATGAATCATTTCAGGCCCACATTGGGCCTGAAATGAATTCATTTCAAGCCCAAAGAGAAATAAGTTGAAGCCTATATTGTTGATGATAACTAAATATTTTAATTGTTTCAGGTGTACCAGTTGCGTTCACTAGACGAGATGTTGCTTTGGTACTGGGTATAGTGGACCGTGGAGTTTCGGTCCCTATTAATTCAACTGAAGCATCGGGTGACCTCTATCGTACTTACTTCTCAAAAGAAAAATAACCTACCAGAACAAGAATTGAGGACTTACTTAAACATTATTCTAAAAGTGTTGAATCAGAGGATGATGGGTTATTAGTTTGTAAATTTTATATTTTATATATATTTGTTTGTGTTTTATTTTCGTCTAGTACATATAAGGTCCCTCTAGGGCTTGTAGATATAGTAGATGATTATGACAATCTTGGTAGATTCAACTGGGTGGAAGCTATCCATAAATTTTTGTCTCCCCAATTACCTATGATTGGGGAATTATTTTCATCAAGTCAAGGAAACCAGAGGACCACCAACCTCCCTTACATAAAGGGATTTGCTGGGCTTTTGGCAGTGAGTAGAATTTACCTAAATTATATTTTATAATATTTTGCTGTCATTAATGTAATTGTCTGGAAAACTTTGTGTAGGCATGGTTTTTAGACATATAAATGACAGCAAAATGACAGCAAGTTTTCCTCACTGCCAAAAGCCCAGCAAATCCCTTTACGTAAGGGAGATTGGCGGTCCTCTGGTTTCCTTGACTTGATGAAAATAATTCCCCAATCTTAGGTAATTGGGGAGACAAAAATTTATGGATAGCTTCCACCCAGTTGAATCTACCAAGATTGTCATAATCATCTAATATATCTACAAGCCCTAGAGGGATCTTATATGTACTAGACGAAAATAAAACACAAACAAATATATATAAAATATAAAATTTACAAACTCATAACACATCATCCTCTGATTCAACACTTTTAGAATAATGTTTAAGTAAGTCCTCAATTCTTGTTCTGGTAGGTTGTTTTTCTTTTGAGAAGTAAGTACGATAGAGGTCATCCGATGCTTCAGTTGAATTAATAGGGACTGAAACTCCACGGTCCACTATACCCAGTACCAAAGCAACATCTCGTCAGGTGAACGCAACCGGTACACCTGAAACAATTAAAATATTTAATTATCATCAACAATATAGGCTTCAACTTATTTCTCTTTGGGCCTGAAATGAATTCATTTCAGGCCCAACGTGGGCCTGAAGTAAATTCACTTTAGGCCCTCGGTTGGCCTGAAATAAAATCATTTCAGGCCTACCGAGGGCCTGAAGTGAATTTTACCTTAAATTCACTCATTTAAATTGAACAAATATCAATCATTTAAGGCCAGCAACAATAAGTTTTATCTTACTATAGATATTGTTTATAATTCATAATTAAAACTATTACCTGAGAATTTAAAAACTTGCGAGGTTGAATCTCAACTTTCAAATATATTAACCAAAATTCCCCGGATATGCTGCAATTCTTGAATGTCCAAGAAAATACTGAAGAGCGACTCTTTGATCTTCGCAATGTGTTGATCATTTAAAATTTCAAATGCTACAACAAAATGTTTAAAATGACCTAAAACACTGCACCAATATAATTTTTTCCCAAACTCATCTGAACCCTACAGTTTTTATACATTACAAATTTATTCAGCAAAAATAAGTATAAACAATATCACAAGCAGTGTTTATTCAGTAAAAATAAGTATAAACAATATCACATACCTTGGTGATTAATGCCAATGAAGAAGACGATGAACCACCCACAGACCTTTTTCCTGCCATTATGATGAAAATCAACCCTGCAGAAATCCTAAATCCTACATTGATAGTGCCGAGCAGTATCAACTTCAACGTTAACACTTCAAGCCGCCTCAGGATCACACACTACCACTTTCCTGTATAGGAGCCTAGGTTTTGGTTGGGACGAGGGATTCGAGGGAGTAGCAAGCGACTAAAGCACAACTAGAGCACGTACAATGTCCTCCTTCAACAATACCATTTACGTTGTTGCGGTGAGAGAGAGAATGACCAAAAATTCTACTACCTTGCCATCCGAACCACATATTATTATTTTACTACAAAAGTGATTCGGATGTCTCGAAAATGGGAATAGAAAAGGTATTTTGTGGCGCCAAGGGTATAATAGGAAGTTCACTTAAAATAGAAACCATGGGACGCCCTTTGGTAATTTCGAATTGTTACGTACGCCCTTTAGTAAATTGCCGTTTTAATTTTACAAATTTCTTATGAACCTTGCATTTGAAATATTCTAAGAGTAGTAATGAAAACTCAAATCAATTTTTTTCTTGAAATTGATGTCATATACATGAAACTATGCAACTACATATTATGAATTAGATTTAAAAAATTAATTTGGAGCTTTTTACCCTTGAAGATGTTTTAATACATTTTTATAATATTGATATGACATATAAAAACTATTAAAAAAAGTTCATTAAGAGCTTTAATGGTTGGAGATGTCTTTAATATCTCGTCGTGATTGTCTCATGTCATTAAAAAAAATGATAGAAATCTCTATCAAAATGAGAAAATCTTTTATCGAATTTCAACTTTTCAATTATATAATCATTATTATTCCATAAACTTACGTATACAAAGCGAGCACTCCCCACTAGAATTTCGCAATCATGCGCGCGCAAAGTGAATGCATGTGCGTTGGCGACTTTGGGTGGTGGTGGGGATATATATCGACAGCGACGGTCAAAGATTTTTTATTTTTTATTTTTTGAAAAAGAAAGAACAATTATTAGTTGTACCATGAATCCATTCTTCCTACCTTGAATGATTAATCAGTTAATGCACGCTTTAATTTCATTCTAGAAAAGAAAGACTTTCGCGCAGCGATTTTTTCTTGATCTTCTTTTTCTATTTTTCGTTCTGGAATTAAGTTCACATTGTATATGGACTGTAATTTGTTAATGTTCATATTTGTTCGATCGATGTGAAACGAATAAGTAGGCTGTACAATTGATACTTGTGTCCAGTTTGAATTTATCTTAATGAGTTGACTGAACGGATGGAGCTTAAAAGAGACACACGTTTGGAAGTCACCTCGAGAAGGGAGAGATCGCTTGTCCGACGTAAGAAAATGAGGAATTCAAAGTCTCCGCGTTGACTATACGAAAATAAGTTTAATAATAAAATTAACATTTTTTAGTTTTGAAACAATAGGCAACACTTCACATTGGAGCAATGGTGTTCGATGAGTGTGATTTAATGATAAAGAACTTAGAAAATAATAAGAGAATCTTTGAATTTTAAATGAGATGAACATTTCAAAAGACTAAATCCGAACTAAAAAAAAAATTCAAAAGAGAACAATAGAAAAGAAAAAGATTCTCCAATTTGATAGAAAAATCCACAGCAACCAAAATTGTATTCGACTTGTATTTATGTGAAAGGAGAAAAAGTAATGACTTCTAAAAAAAATCAACAAATGGGTTTAAAAAAGAGACTTAATCCTAAGAAAAAGATTCTCCAATTTGACAGAAAAATCCACAGCAACCAAAATTGCATTCGACTTGTATTTATGTGAAAGGAGACAAAGTAATGGCTTTAAAAAAAAATCAGCAAATGGGTTTAAAAAAGAGACTTAATCCTATCATTTTATTGATATATTTCTAAAAAAAAAGTCATACGCCCCAGGTGACCAATCCTACCGTATAGATGTTGGATACGATTTTGATGCCATCGATCGTTGAAAGTCAAGTTTGACTTCAAAATCGAAATCTACGTTTCGCATAGATAAATCTAGACTATTTATTTGCTCAAAACCGAATAAGGGTGAATGAGAAATTAATTGTTCAAGATACGCTCAATGGTGGCCGTCGGATCAAAGATTTGGACAGATCGCAAGAAGGTGCGATCTGAAGCGTCGGATCAAAGATCTGAATGTGAAGAGGGAGAATGGATCTGAGGCGTCAGATTAAATGTTCTAATCTGACGGCCGAGATCAAGATGGATCTGAAGAGTTATAACTCTTCAGATCAAGGGACGAGATTAAATATCCTTTAAAGGGTTATACCCTTTCATTATGAACGGTCCAGATCTGTCCGAACCAAAGAGTACTTACCTCTTCACTCAATATAAATAGATCCCTCCACTAGATCATTTCACTCATTCAAGCATTGCAATCTATAAGCATTTGCACTCCTCCCTCTGCTACATCGAGAGTCCGAGAAGCCTACGGAAGGTTCACCGGTCTCGGAATTTGAAGTGCTACTATTCCGAGACGACGTCGTTGTATCTTGGAAACGAATTGCTGCTATCCGTGAGCACCAGTAGCGGAGCAATATCGTTTTATGGAGATAATGTTCAACACTAGCCTCGACGTGAAATACCAATCAATTTGCTTCCTCCGAAAGCAACCTCTCGGAAGTTCCGACGGTCGTGAATCGACTAAGTCAAATACCGAGAAGATATATTCAGAATTATTGAAGGAATAAATTTTTCAACATCGTAAAACGATATTGATGCAATTATTATAAAATAATTGACGTCAAGAGGACTCAAACTGGAGACCTCTTGTATGTTAATTTGAGGTGGTAACCAACTGCACCACCACACCAAGTTGAGAGAATCTGCTCTACAATAAAGTTATTCGGCAAACCGATATGGCCAGAGTCAATGATGTACCAACCGCCATCGTCCCTCACGCCGAGAAGTCGAATGGAGCCGACTTCAAAATCAACGATATACCCACCGCCGTCCCTCACGCCGAGAAGCCGGAGAAATTCAACGGAGTTGACTTCAAAAGATGGCAGCAAAAGATGTTGTTCTACTTAACCACGCTGAACCTTGTACTGTTCCTGCGTGAAGACCCGCCAGCCGCTATGGAAAATAATTCTGGGAGTCAGTCTGCTCGCGATGCGTGGTCACACGGAGACTTCTTGTGCCGCAATTACGTTCTTAATGCGCTGGACAATGCGCTATATAACGTATATTGCATAATGGAGACGGCTAAGTCACTGTGGGAATCGCTGGAGAAGAAATACAAAATCGAAAATGCCGGACTGAAGAAATTCATCGTCAGCCGATTTTTGGATTTCAAAATGGTGGAATCCAAGAGCGTCACGTCTTAGGTCCAAGACATGCAACTGATAATGCATAATTTGGACGCCGAAGGAATGACGCTGAACGAGTCATTCAAAGTTGCTGCGGTAATAGAGAAACTCCCTCCGTCATATAAGGATTTCAAAAATTACCTAAAGCACAAGCAGAAGGAGATGGGACTTGAAGACCTCATCCTGCGGCTGCGAATAGAGGAGGATAATCGAAAATTATCCGACTCTAGAGGAACAAAGCGGACAGTCGACGAGATGTCCAACCTGACGGAACCAAAAGCGAAGAAGCTGAAGCAACCGAACCAGAAGGCTCAAGGCAAAAAGTTCAAGGGCACGTGCTACAATTGTGGAAAGTCAGGGCACATGTCCAAAGACTGCAGACGCTCGAAGAAGACAACCAAGAGCCAGAAGAATGTTGCGAACCAAGTCGCAACCTCCGCTGACATAGATATCAGCACTCTGGATCTCACTGCGGTCGTGTTCGAAGCCAATTTGGTGGACACCCCGAAGCAGTGGTGGATCGATACTGGAGCAACCCGCCACGTCTGTTCGGACAAGGCGATGTTCTCCAAGTACACCCCGATAAGTGGAAGAAAGCTCTATATGGGCAATTCCACGACGTCCTCAATTGTTGGACTCGGGACAGTTGTTCTAAAAATGACATTTGGGAAGGAGCTAACTCTTATTGATGTGCTCCATGTTCTCGACATCAGGAAGAACATAGTTTCAGGATCGGCACTTGTTAACGTCGGATTCAAACTAGTGTTCCAATCCAACAACTTTGTGCTTACGAAGAACGGTGTCTTCGTAGGAAAAGGGTATTTAGAACAAAATTTGTTCAAGATGGTTATAATGACTGTACACCGTAATTTTGATGGTAATAAATTAAAAGCTTCCAGCTATGTTGTTGAGTGTTTTAATTTATGGCATGATCGGCTTGGGCATGTCAATAATAATACTCTGAAACGTCTCGTCAAGCTAAATTTATTACCGAACATCGATGTTAACGAAACACACAAATGCGAAGTGTGCGTGGAAGTGAAAATGACGAGACTACCTTTTCATTCGGTGGAAAGGTCAACGACTCCTCTAGAATTAATACATAGTGATCTATGTGACTTGAAATTCGTGCAAACTAGAGGAGGTAAAAAGTACTTCATTACTTTTATCGATGACTGCACGAGGTTCTGTTATGTATTTCTTTTAAGAAGTAAAGACGAAGACCTAGAAGCTTTCAAAACCTATAAAACGGAAGTTGAAAATCAACTTGAAAAACGAATTAAAATAATTCGTAGCGATAGAGGTGGAGAATATGGTGCACCGTTTGATAAATTCTGTTCAGAATCTGGAATTATCCATCAGACAACGACACCTTACTCACCTCAATCGAATGGTGTTGCCGAACGTAAAAATCGGACACTAAAGGAAATGATGAATGCCTTGTTGATAAATTCAGGCTTACCCCAGAATTTATGGGGGGAAGCCATATTATCAGCAAACCACATTCCCAACAAAATCCCTCACAAGAAAAATGATAAAACACCATATGAACTATGGAAAGGCCGCGAGCCATCGTACAAATACTTGAAAGTGTGGGGGTGCTTAGCAAAGATTGAAGTACCTAAGCCAAAGCAAGTTAAGATCGGACCTAAAATGTTCGATGCAATATTTGTCGGATATGCCCAAAACAGTAGTGCATATCGCTTCATAGTTCATAAGTCAGACATTCCTGATATTCACGTGGGTGCAACCATGGAATCTCGGAATGCAATATATTTTGAAGACGTGTTTCCAAATAAGAAGGAAAACATTCAAAATAATGACAACGGAAGTTCTAACAAAGATAATGTTCTAGAACTTAGTTGTCATAAAAGGGCTATTGACAATCAAAGCGAAGAGTCACGTCGGAGCAAACGGGCTAGAGTTGAGAAATCGTTCGGGTCGGATTTCATGACATTCATGTCAGAAATGGACCCAAGAACACTAAGCGAAGCTCTCTCTGGTCCCGACGACCCATTATGGAAAGAAGCTGTCAATAGTGAAATCGAGTCCATCATGAATAACCATACTTCGAAATTAGTAGACCTTCCTTCTGGTACTAAACCATTAGGTTGTAAGTGGATACTAAAACACAAGTATAAAGCTGATGGATCGATTGAAAAGTATAAGGCCAGACTTGTAGCTAAAGGGTACAAGCAACAGGAAAGCCTTGATTACTTCGATACCTACTCACCGGTGACAAGGATTACGTCCATACGAGTGCTGATAGCCATTGCAACATTATATGACCTTGAAATACACCAAATGGATGTTAAGACGACATTCTTAAATGGTGAGTTGGAAGAAGAAATCTACATGGAGCAACCCGAGGGGTTCATAGCTCCTAGAACTGAGGGAAAGGTGTGTCGACTTGTTAAGTCGTTATACGGACTTAAATAAGCATCAAAGCAATGACACGAAAAATTTGACAAAATAATGCTGTCAAACGAATTCAGAATAAATGAATGTGACAAATGCATTTATGTCAAAAGCATACCTGAGAGTTATGTAATCGTCTGTCTATACGTAGACGACATGCTCATAATGGGAAGTAATCATGATGCCATCATGAGTACTAAGAAAATGTTGACCAATAGTTTTGACATGAAAGATATGGGTTGAGCAGAACGTCCGATGGGATAGTTTTAACACAATCCTATTATGTAGAGTCAGTATTGAAAAGATTCAATGCATACGATCTCTCTACTATAAAAACACCTATGGATCTAAGTCAACACTTAGCGAAAAACCATGGTGAACCCATATTGCAATTGGAATATTCCCGGATAATTGGCAATTTAATGTATCTCACAAACTGTACTCGTCCGGATATTGCCTGTGTGGTCAACAAACTGAGTCATTTTACGAGCAATCCAAACGACACCCATTGGAAAGCAGTGATGCGAGTTCTTAGATATTTAAAATATACTATGAACTACGGATTACATTACGGAAAATATCCCGCAGTCTTGGAGGGATATTATGATGTTAATTGGATCTCCAATACAAAAGACTCCAAATCCACTAGTGGATATGTATTCACGATCGATGGAGGAGCAGTATCTTGGAAATCCACCAAGCAAACATGCATAGCTCGATCAACAATGGAATCCGAGTTTATAGCACTTGATAAAACAGCTGAAGAAGCTGAATGATTGCGGGATTTCTTGGAAGATATTCCGAGCTGGATAAAACCTGTGCCCGCCGTACTTATCCACTGTGATAGTCAATCGGCAATTGGAAGGGCACAGAGTAGTATGTATAATGGTAAATCATGACATATACGTCGTCGACATAATACCATTAGGCAGTTAATATCGAACGGAGTGATTGCAATCGATTATGTCAAATCTAAGGATAATTTGGCAAATCCCCTAACGAAGGGGCTAAATCGAGATCAAGTATACTGCTCATCAAGAGGAATGGGATTGAAAATTTACAACTAAAAACGACTGTAGCGGTAACCCAACCTTGTTGACTGGAGATTCCAAGATCTTGGTTCAATGGGACAACGAAGTTACAGAAGTTGTGTAATAGCACAAAAGAAATAATTATCTCTACTATCCCAATCCTAGGATGATTTGGTGCTGTCCTACCACATGTAGTGAGGATAAGCTTATGCTTTTAATGACTTCTATACATTTAAGGTGGAGTATGGTACGATACTCTTGATAGAAGTGTCACCTATGTAAGTGTGAAGACAGGCCGCTTCAATGAAACACTCATGAATCCAAGATGGTGTCCATGGCCGAAACGGAACCAACCATGAGAACTAAAAGTGGGTGAGAGAAGTCTCTGTGTGGGTGTTATTATCTTAGTATACACCAACAGCTGAGCAGTTCAAGACATCACGTTCACTGCGCAACCTAGTATGCTTGATAGCATTCCACTACGGAAGGTTCAAAGCCACAATCTACCTTTCCCGATACATTGACTTATCGATTGGACTCTTGTAAAGTGTCAGCATGCATACATGCAATACATGTATTAATTTTTATTCATGTGGGAGATTGTTGGATACGATTTTGATGCCATCGATCTTTGAAAGTCAAGTTTGACTTCAAAATCGAAATCTACGTTTCGCGTAGATAAATCTGGACTATTTATTTGCTCAAAACCGAATAAGGGTGAATGAGAAATTAATTGTTCAAGATACGCTCAATGGTGGCCGTCGGATCAAAGATCTGGATAGATCGCAAGAAGGTGCGATCTGGAGCGTCGGATCGAAGATCTGAATGTGGAGAGGGAGAATGGATCTGAAGCGTCGGATTAAATGTTCTAATCTGACGGGCGAGATCAAGATGGATCTGAAGAGTTATAACTCTTCAGATCAAGGGACGAGATTAAATAACCTTTAAAGGGTTATACCCTTTCGTTATGAACGGTCCAGATCTGTCCGAACCAAAGGGTACTTACCTCTTCACTCAATATAAATAGATCCCTCCACTAAATCATTTCACTCATTCAAGCATTGCAATCTATAAGCATTTGCACTCCTCTCTCTTCTGCATCGAGAGTCCGAGAAGCCAACGGAAGGTTCGCCGGTCTCGGAATTTGAAGTGCTACTATTCCGAGACGACGTCGTTATATCTTGGAAACGAATTGCTGCTATCTGTGAGCACAAGTAGCGGAGCAATATCGTTTTACGGAGATAGTGTCCAACACTAGCCTCGACGTGAAATACCAATCAGTTTGCTTCCTCCGAAAGCAACCTCCCGGAAGTTCCGACGGTCGTGAATCGACTAAGTCAAATACCGAGGAGATATATTCGGAATTATTGAAGGAATAAATTTTCCAACAATAGAGACACTTTTATTGATATAAAAAAATATTGATTAGGTAATAGATAAATCTGGAATGATCGATTCGGTCCCACAGAAGTTTTTCATCAGTCACCAGGATAAATCGGGAAGCGCTCACAGTGGACGGTCTAGAAGCTCAACGTCTCAGGATTCACGCCCCATTTGGAGAAAAAATTTCTGTAAAATATGTCGTAGCTAGGGATCAAACTGCGGATGTCTGGGATAGCAACTAGTCGCCTTACCATTTCACCATAACCCCGGGGGCCACTTTTATTGATATAGTACAATACTATTGGAGACTAAATGATTAAGCAAATCATTAATCATAAGTAGATATTTTTGTAATACTAATGCATTCAAGTGTCCTCCTAATTTACTAAGCGGACATGGCTATACATTAGGAGCAAATAGCTCTTTATTTAACAATAATTGTAGATGGCTATAGTATTATTTCGATGATATATAAGTCTAAGACGTAATTTATTTGTAGATAATATTTAATTGGATGCTCGTTGACCAATACAATCATGCAAATCTAAGGATTATCTGTAGGTTCCACTGTAGAAATCTTCAGATTCCTAAGCCCCGATTGGCATGCATGCGTGAGACAATAACAAGCATCATCCACTAGAATAATTTCGTATAATTAATTGATGCCGAGGATGATATCAAGTTATATATAAAATGTCATCGAAAAGCAAATGCAACAGTGTCACTCTACTGTCATAACCTCCCTTTTTATCCCAATACACCTTAAAAATTAAATGAGAAGAAAGATAATTCAAAAGTTTAAAAAATATTTTAGGAAAGAACTACTGTATGATCGGAAAAAATTTGATATTTTTATAATAATATAATATTATCTAATTTTTTTTAACCTAAGTCCTCAGTTATATTTTTAAGTTTTAAATATCTCCGCAATAATATAATATTATCCACTTTAGACTAAGCTTTTCTTATTTTATATTTAAATTTTACCCAAAAGGTCTCGTATCACCAAAGATATTTTTCTTTTATAAGTCCATGATCTTTCCTATGTGTCTTCAATGTGAGATTTTAATTGTAACCTTGCAATCTCAACACATTCTTTGATAAATATTAAGTTTTGATGTACTATTTGATAATTTTTGAAATCTGCATACAATCTTTGGTAGGCGCCTCTGATTCATTAGTCCTAATGGGAGGTTAGACATGTGAAAAAATTATCAAATGACTAGTCCTAACTTGAGGTTATGTAAGAGTAAGTCAAGTTGGTCAAGAGTGACCAAATGCTTAGCAAAGAAAATCTTAGGGAGTGAACCCAAGATATTGAAGGCTTAGGTAAGCCTAGTATGCCAGACAAACTATGGTTAAAGCTTAGGTTGTTTATTTGTTGTTGTATACTTGTTTTATCGGAACCTAAAGTTGGGAAGCAAGACTGGAGAGTAGACAGATGTAAACTAGATGTAGCCAATAACCCAGACAGGTCCAGGCATCTCTGTCATGCCCCGAGGAGCCACTTAATTGTCTGATACCGACCGAACTGCTTCTCCCTCGACATGGTGGACAATTCGAATTCCTTAACACCACAATCCTCTCAACGACCTATATCACAACCGATAAGGCAGGAACAAACGAATAAAACGAAAAGAAGACGACGTCACTAAGGAAAGTCGTGTATTGGTACGACTTACGATAAACAAACAAAGACGTAGATCATCATAGCACACAAAAGTACAAACCATATCATCATGCAAGGTGTCACGACAAATCCGAAATACAAATGCGGAAATGAAAAATAAAAGAAAGGTACGAACATATACCAACATCTAATACAAGTAAAACAATGCAAATCGCCCCGACACATGTGAACTAGGATAGGGTGCCGTGCATCCAATCGATCATTCTAAAAGTGAAAAAAATAAGGCTAACAGGATGAGTCCAAAAACTCAACAGATATAAACTAGTATGCATAGAAAGCTAAGCTAGCAGTATGTCATAAGCTGCTACAAATTGAAGCACAATAATAAGAAATGCATAACTATATTACTGAAAGGACAATACATACCTGTGTCGGTCTAACCCTGAGTGTATGTATGCTAGTATAACCCTAATGACCCTCCACGGCCAAAATCGTGGTATAAAAGAGTACACAAGATCCTCGAAGCTCGTGCAACACAAGATAATACAGGATCATAACGACTTGTATTATATGAGCAATATAGGACCACCAGATACTATGTACACATACCTCCTAAATGTGTATGTCAAATAAATGTAGTAATTAAATACAACAAATACAACTAAATGCAGTAATGCATAGTATGACATGATGCAGCATGGGCCACCCCTCTATGTCAGTATGTCACCGTTGCATCTATGCAAAACCAAGTGGGTAGGGTTCTGACCGTGTCATCCCTCCACCCAGACGACCACCATTACGTATAAAGTGAAACTGAATGGGCAGGGTCTCTGTCACCGAACGTACTCTGCCCAGGTCGTGAGTAGGAAGTAATGCTCTTAACCCCTTGTAGGGATCTATAGGCAAAAATATTTAAAAATCGTAGCGAAAATAAGAGATCCCACGAGCGATCCATGTGAAAGAAAACTCATACAAAGTTAATTTACAAATTCTTATTGTATAGGTATACATTTGGTGTGTGCCTAGTGATCGCCTCCGCATAATTCATTACATACCTAGTGATCGCCTTTATAGTCCACCCTGTTACGGGTGACGTTTGACGATACTAAAGTACATAACTCCTTATGTAGGGAACCGTAGTGACTTCAAGTCTAAAGACTATTCATACTAATAGTCACATGAGAATGTTTATGACACTCATATGACAATTTATGAAACTTTCCCATGGCGGGTCAATTCAGTACACATTCTCTAATGTATACTCATGTATCAACTTGATATCATATATCCATGACTTGTGAGCTCAAGTTATCAATTGACTTACATGTTAGTCTCCATGCATTAATATTGTCCTTGAATATTAATGCTTGACTAGGAATGGTTTAGTATAGTATTTTCTACATCATCTCACTATCAATTCAACCAATCGATATAATGTAGATAAGAACCTACTACCAAGGACACAAATATACTTAGTTATTTGGCCCAAATATAAAGTATAATAACCAAACATATCTTTATTAATGATAGAATATGATACAAAAGGTCTCTAGTCAATCATCACATAATTGGTTCTAGAGCTCCTACTAACACCGCTCGCTATCTTCGGATAGGGTAGGGGACCTGTCGCAATGTCGTGACCTATAATCCACTTATGAAGAGTAGAATTGGGACTACACAATAGGGCAATCTGGCAAGTCTGACGACCCGTCTCAACCTCCAGGGAGCCAAGAGTCACTTACATATGCCCCTACACCAGTAGCATGTCTAACGAGCCGTCTAACCTCTAGGGAGTCATAGGTCGCCTACATATGCTACGTCCAAAGATAATGCATGTCACTATCCCATGCATCACCCACTATCTAGTCTTACTATCATCAACATAAAATGCAGTAGTCTAGGTAATAATCATGCACCATATCTTAATCCTAGTGAGAGGTATAAAGTATATCGTCCGTAATCTAATACACGCAGTAATACAAAATAGTAAAGCAGTAAACCTAACCAGATAACAAGTATCAAATGAAATCGTACAGGAACAAAAATAATATGTATCCATACTATTATCCATATCTAACTATGCATAAAAGTTTGACTATATCTAACAGAGATAAGTCAAAGGTATCCGTCTCCGATGTAGAAGTCCACAAGTGACGAAAACTCCCCGTCCAAAATAATATCCGTAATGAGTGAACCAAGTCAATACCCTACATCAAAGAACATAATCATTTAGCTATAATCTCATTCGATACTTAGCTAAATGAACCATCTAATTTAATTAGGATTAATCTTAACTATCATAATTATTTAATTAATACTAATTAAATGCTCAATTCCTAATAACTCAACCGAGATTAGGATTAGGTTCCATTTAGGTTCATTTCCAAGTTCGAACCCTAATTACCACAAACCTAATAGTAAATGGCAAATTAAGATCAGAAATTAAACCCAACAGGAACCCAAACCCTAACCCACTACCAAGGAAGAACCCAACTCAACTGAACTTAGCATCCCAAAATATCTTACAACACCAGACCTAATACTAAAAACATCACTACAACTTCACTATTCTCCCCACAAGAGCTCATGACAGTCCTCCAAGAACCAACAGATCAAGTAACCCAATGCCAAAACATGCCTCAGATCTACTCATATCAAAACCAAACTATTTACTAATCAATTCAACAACATAGGGCTACAATTCGATCAAAGAACCACATGAACCAGACAGATCAACGCAAATCAGATTCAAGTCTGATCAAAAACAAAAAGAGATAATGCGTAAACCATCTACACATCAAAGCTAATCCAAGAACAGATCCAAAGCAAAACTATAAATCTTTGAGAGATCTATTCACCAATGCATCGATCCAAAGCTCAAAGAAACTTCCGTGTGGCCGGGCCGGTCGCCCAAGGTTGGTTGGAAAAACCTCGTTAATCATTTTTTTCTCTTTGGTTTATCGTTGGATCAAGGCTCACAGAGGAAGATCCACTATCAGACCTTCCTTCTTCCCGATGGCCCCTTCCTGCCTCTAGATTCCAGTTCCGACAGCGTTAGGGCAGCCCGCCTCAAAGGAAATCGCAAGCTCTAGATCAAGGAAACAACTGAGATCCAACCACCCCACATCCACAAGGTCAAGGTAAGGGCAAATACCTAGAATCAAGAACTTCAGCGACAAAATCTCGTGAAACGAACCCAATGCTACCGATGAGTAGCTTAGTTGACGATGGGGAGGAACTCTCAGATCTGCTGAGCCCTAGGGAAGAGCAACTAACTCACAAATGGAGCAAGACAGCTCGGGTTTGGTTGATTATGAGAGGAAGAGGAGCACTGGTCACAAGCTGTGTGCGCGTTGGAGAGGGAGGAAGAAGAAGAATGAGGAGGAGAGGATGAGGGAGATGAAGAATGTTGATGTAGTCTGACCTAATTGTTGTTTTGGTGTTGACACCGATTTAAGTTTAGGTTAAGTTTGGCTTAAGTCCTGGTCGGGGACTGGGCACGAATCCCGGTGAGTGAAGTCGGGTCCCGATGAGTGAAGCCGGGTGATGGAAACCCCGGTGAGTAAAGCCGGGTGATGGAAATCCCGGTGAGTGAAGCCGTGTCTCGGTGAGTGAAGCCGGGTCCCGGTGAGTAAAGCCGAGTGAATGAAATCCCGGTAAGTGAAGTCGGGTCCTAGCAAGTGAAGCTAGTTGACCGAAACCATGGTGAGTGAAGCCAGGCCCTAGTGAGTGAAGCTAGGTTGGATGAAGTCCCGGTGAGTGAAACTGGGCACGAAGTCTTGGTCCAGGGGACTGAGCATTGAGTGTACTGGTCGGAGAGGGCACGTGAGCTCTTTCTCCGGGACCAGAATGAGTCAGAGAAGGCTAGGGAGCCTGTTCTCTGGACTTAGGGTTGAATTGGTCGGAGCTAGATCGGTCTGGAGACCGATCAGGGAGTTGGCACAAACTCCTTATTGTGGATCGGTCTGGTGACCGATCCAGGGAAGTCTGATCATTCTGGTGAATGATCAGAAAGAGAACAGAATCATTCTGTTTGGCTCCTGATCGTTCTGGTGATCGATCAGGAAAAGAACAGAATGCTTCTGTTCGGTCTCTGATCGTTCTGGTGAACGATCAGAGAAGGGGACAGTAGGTTTCTGGAGAAACCCTTGATCGGTCACCATGATCGATCAAAGGCCTCCTGGACTAATCAGGATGGGTCCTGATCGGTCCAGAGGTGGCCTGATCGGTCACTGTGACTGATCAGGGCACAACCTGATTGGTCAGGTGACCGATCAGGCCAGGGATTCACAGAAAGCTGGAGGAAACTCTAGCAATGTTGTGGATCGGTCTCCGTGACCGATCCACATCCCTGATCGATCAGTGTGACCGATCAGGGAGTCACTGGATCGATCAGGAGCTTACCTGATCGATCAGGGACTTCACTGATCGGTGTGGTGACCGATCAGTGTCTGATAACTTTAATTCAAATCCGCTGTCAGACTTCTGATTGCTTACTGATCATTTTTGCTACTTACTAATTCATTTTGATTTGCTGTGCTAAGCATCTGCTAAGTGAGCAGGTAATGCAGGGATGATTTAAACGATGGAGGAGGGTCAACTGGAGACTTTCTCTTCGTCAGGTTTGGCTGTTTTCTCTTCTTAGGTTACAACGATTTCTGGCGCGGGCTGGCAACGGCTGGTGAAGCTGACGACTGACCTGGGGCTCGGCTGAAGAGGGTTCAGGGAATCCAGAAGAGGTCAGTGGTAGCTGAGGTTGTTGCAGACGAGCTGGTGAGCTGCACAGACGCGCCTGGAGACCTGGCGATGGGCAGAGGCTTAAGAGTTGGCTAGAGAAGAAGCCTCAGTAGAACTCTGAACTTTGGCTAACTCTAGAAAATGATTGATCTCTCTGAACCTGGAGCAACACTTGAGAATCTTTTGAATCCTCTACAAACTTGAGCGCTTGGAAGAAGGGGAGAGCTTTGCGAGTCCATCAGCAAGCAAACACGAAGAGCGGGGAGTTCTTGCGTGAGAGTTGTGCTGGGTGGAGCTCGGTGAAGTTTTCTCTTGTGTGCCTTCTATCCTAGTGCTCTGTAAGCCTTCTTGTGTTTCTCTGTGCTAAATTACATCATTCTGTTGTAACGCTGTGGAGAGGTTTCTCCACCGAGAAGGAGGTTATACTCTATCCGGATTTCCCGGGGCTTGATCTGCTGATGATCAAGGGATCGCTCACCTCACGGGCACGCCAAGGAGTAGGGACAAGTTATCCCCGAACCTTGTAAACCCTCTGAGTTAGTGTTTTTGATTGTCTGGTTATCTCTGTTTGTTTCTGTTTCTTGCTGCTTGTTTTGCTTCCGCTACTAACCTGATTGCAGAAACTTCTAAAAGAGCCAAAAGTTTTGTGTCTGGCTACATTCACCCCCTCTCTAGCCATCCAAGTTTCAACAAAGAAGACCTCCAAATCGCGATCAAGATGAGTTCGGCGGAGTTTGCCGAGAGGGGAAAGAGGAAACAATATTTAAGCCACACCCTTTTTCCAATTTAGTCCCTAATCTTTCATCTAATCAACCTCGCCCCTTAAAATTTGGGTTTTAAGTGAACCCCCCCCTCGACATTCCAAAAATTCCAACTTTAATTTGTCATATTTAATAGTCTCGGAGAGCCCCAAGCAACCCGGACAGTTTTGGGCACTCCGAACAAATCTGGGTGCCCTAGTAGTACGGGTGCCCCAGAGGTCTGTTGGAGGAAATGCTCCTTTTCGGAGAAGTTACAATAAATTGAAATTACTAAAATACCTTTAACTTATCTGTTGAGTGGCCCGACTGCCTTTTTCGCAAGCAGCAGTCTCCCGAGCTAAATTCCTGAGCTCCCGACTGGGTCTCCCGAGCTGCCTACTCGGTCTCTCGAGCTCCCGACTGAGTCTCCGAGCTGCCGACTCGGTCTCCCGAGCTCCTGACTGAGTCTCCAAGCTCCCGAGCTGAGCTCCTGACCAGTAGTCGGGCGTCTCCCGACCGACCAGGAATTTGCTGAGGCCTGTGCAACGCAGTTTCCTTGAAACAGATTCGTCCTCCTCCGGCAGTGCTTCGAGGCTCAAATGGACTTCTGTCTCTCAGGATACATCAGCAGACCACAGGCACAACGAAGCACTCGTTGCTCGTGGCGAACTGAGGGATGTACCTGAACGCTTTCACAGGAGGTCGGGAACGAGGCGGAGTAGAGGAGAATTTCTCTGTATCATCTCTGTGTCTTTTGCTCTCGGTCACGACCTCCTTATATAGGCTCAGACCCTCGTAGTATTCAATGGCGAATTAATCATCATTTACTGCCATTTACCCAACCAAATCCAAACGTCTGGGGGTTACTGATCTTGCATTAATAAAAAAAATGCATCAGTTACATTTGAGCAAAAATCAATTTGGCAAAACGTTGGTTCATCTGCTTGGACAAATTTTGCCCCAACCGATCGGACATTCGACGCGCGCAGGTCATGCACACACACGAGTTCACTTGGTTCAATACAAATCCGGGCCCTGGATTTGCACCCCCCCTGCGCACTCACGCATGAGAGAGAGCCTCTCCCCTAGCATTTGTTCACAACTAACATGCTTGTGAAACAATATAAACCAACCATTTTGCCTTAAAACTCTCAATGTGGGACTAAAGCCCCACTCACAAGGGAATCTCTTTATTTTCCACCTCACTTTCCATTCAATAGAAAGTTTCAATGTGGGACTAAAGTCTCACCACCTCTCTTTCCATTCACACTAGATATCCAAGATATCCAACAATCCCCCACATGAATGGAAACATGATGATAGCATTCAGCAGTTGAGTCGTGTATAGGACAGGTAGGTTTCACCCTTTGAACCTTCCCTTGTGAAGATCTGTTTGCTTCCTAGCTAACAGTAGACATGATGTCCTTGAACTGTGCTGCTGTTTATGTAAGCATTGACACATCTCACCCAGGACTCTCCCTGATACACCTCAGTTCTCATGAGTGTGTTCGTTCTTGGCCATGAACACGCCTGATTCTGCAAGAAGTTTTAAGAATTGTGCCTCTAATTCTCTTCGAAGCGGTCCCACTTCTTTCTCTCATAGGTGACCTCTTAAGAGTTTTCCACATAACTCTATTGAATCATTAAAAGCCGTATGCTTAACCTCCATCCTTCACTATTTCAAAAGGTCGTTCCCTCACAGTGAACACTTTTGTCAGTGCAGTTAGGTTGTCCCTTTGAACCTAGTTCTTGGGATCTCCAGTCTGCATAGGTTGGGTTTCCTTTGCACCAATATTTTCTATCGGCATCCAACCCATCCTCCTTGATGAGCTTGCAACTAACTCTCGATTTAACCCTTTGGTTAGCGGATCCGCTAAGTTATCCTTTGACTTCACATAGTCAACAGTGATAACTCCAGTTGAGAGTAGTTATCTAATGGTATTGTGCCTTTGACGTATATGTCTAGACTTACCATTATACAGATGACTTTGTGCCCGGTCAATTGCAGATTGACTATCACAATGTATGCAGATTGCTGGCATGGATTTTGGCCATCTCGGTACATCTTCTAAGAATTACCGTAGTCATTTAGCCTCTTCACCACATTTGTCAAGAGCTACAAACTCAAACTCCATCGTGGATCTGGTTATTACGGTTTGCTTAGAAGATTTTCATGAAATGGTTGTACTTCCCAGAGTGAACACATAACCACTCGTAGACTTCAAGTCTTTTATATCAGATATCCAACTCGCATCGCGGTATCCTTCGATAACAGCAGGATATCTCATATAGTGCAGTCCATTTCCACGAGTATATCTCAAGTACCTCAGTACTCTTGTTATCCCTTTCCAGTGCTCAACATCGGGATTACTCGTGTATCTACTCAGTTTGCTTACTACGTAGGCCAAGTCTGGTCGTGTACAATTCATCAAGTACATCAGACTTCCAATCACCCGAGCGTACTCTACCTGAGAGATACTTTCTCCTCGGGTTTTTGATAGATGTTGGCTCGTATCTATCGGCGTGTGTGCCAACGCAGTATCACCATTGGTGAATTTCTCAAGAATCTTGTCCACATAATGGGACTGACTAAGAACAAGTCCTTCAGCTATTTTAAGAATTTTGATTCCTAGAATCACATCAGCTAGGCCCATGTCTTTCATGTCAAATCTTGAGTTCAACATGTCTTTTGTGGATTTGATTATCTTATCATTACTCCCAATGATAAGTATGTTATCTACATATAAGCACAAGATGACACATTTACCACATTCATTGATTTTGAATCCACCTTCTCGCATGACATTATCAAATTTCTCATGCCACTGCTTTGGAGCTTGTTTCAAGCCATATAAAGACTTCACCAATTTGCAAACCTGGTTATTCTGTCCTGGCACAGAAAACCTCTCAGGTTGCTCCATATAGATTTCCTCTTCTAAATCTCCGTTTAGAAAGGTCGTCCTTACATCCATCTGATGTATTTCCAGGTTCCATAGAGCAGCAATAGCCAACAACACTCTGATGAAAGTTATTCTCAACACAGGAGAATACGTATCAAAGTAATCAAGGCCTTCTCGTTGTCGGTAACCTTTAATTACCAACCTGGCCTTATACTTGTCAATTGTGCCATCTGATCTTTTCTTCTTCTTGAAGATCTACTTGAAACCTAATGGTTTACTCCCCGGAGGAAGCACCACAAGTTCCCAAGTGTGATTTTGCAAGATAGATTCTATCTCAGATGCAATTGTCTATTTCCAGTGAGGTCCCTCAGAAGAGTTCACAGCTTCTGAGTAGCTTTGGGGCTCACCTTCCAGTATGAAAGTGATAAAATCTGATCCATAAGATTTTTCAACCCGATCTCTCTTACTTCGCCGAGGCGCATCCTCCACTGGTTCACCATCCTTTTCTTCTTCCTCTAGTATTTCCTCCACCCGTTTTGAGGAGCTAGCATCCTCTCGGGTCTTATATGGAAATACATGCTGGAAGAATGAGGCATTTCTCGATTCTATTATCGAGTTCTTGTGTATATTCGGTAATTGTGATTCATAAACACAAAACTGATATGCACTGCTATTATGTGCATATCTAATAAATATGTAATCAATAATTTTTGGTCCTATCTTAACCCTTTTCGAATCAGCACCAAAACTTTGGCAAGACACTCCCACACTCGCAAGTATTTGTAGGATGGTCGTCTTTCATTCCACAACTCATAAGGGCTCTTATCTATTTTCTTCCGAGGGACCTTATTCAAAAGGTAGTTAGCTGTTAACACAGCTTCCCCCCATATGGAGTCTGGCAGTCCAGAGCTAAATAGAAGAGCATTCATCATCTCCTTAAGAGTTTGATTTTTTTCACTCAGCAATCCCATTCTACTGAGGGGTATAAGGAGTCGTTGTTTCGTGTCTGATCCCATGTTCAGCACACAACTCAGCAAATGGTGATACATATTCACCACCTCGGTCACTTCGAACCACCTTAATTTTCTTATTAAGTTGGTTTTCAACCTCATTCTTATAGAGAACGAATTTCTCTATAGCTTCAT